>OX596077.1:68028374-68575874 GCA_951394005.1 Protophormia terraenovae
ATAAACACTATTTGAAACAACACTCCCACTAAGTCGTGACATACACATAAATTGTCTCTTCATATCTATTTTGAAATAATGAATTATTTGCGACCATTTCGAGAAGAAATTTTTTCAACGGGAAGTTCCTATTAATAAGCTATCATTTAAGGTGATAAACGTGGAAACTTTTATGGTCTATTCTGAAAATATTTACTCGTTGAATGAATATTTTATAATATTACTTTTATTTAGAGTAGGTCTTATCAATGTGTTAAGGGAAACAAATATAAAGCGTCTTTTTTGATATAGGTAATTATGTCCTTCAAAAGATAAATTGTGTTCTATATTATATTAAATGAAATATTTATTTATATTAAATACACTTACCATTTTTTGCTTCTGATATTTCACAGAAGGTCTTGTAATATGAAGAGAATTGGTAATTGATTTATATTATTTTAAAACCAGATTTTTATTTTATATATATATATTTTTTTTTTTAATTTTATGAAGTCTAGAAATAAAATTAATTTATGATATATGTTTGACAAATACAATATTGACAAGTACTTATTAAAAACACAAACCAACTTATTCTGTATTCAAACCCTTTTTACGAATTAAATATTTGTATAAAATTTGAACAAAATTAATAAAACGTCTATAACAAAAATTGCAAATAAATATTTTTTACTTGGATTGTATTATAGTCTCACCGCCGGGTATTATTGATATTTTTTATTCCTTTAATTACATTTTTTTTGTTATAAATGTAAAAAGATTTCATACATTTTATTTACATATTTTAAAATCTTAGCAACTACCAAAAATTCAGCTTTTTTATCTATCCCTTCTATAAATCTGTCCATTAATAAGTTATTACATACCATGAGAAAAATAAGTAGTTACTAAACTACTTCCATATAATGCAAACGGTATGTTGTTGTCATTGAAAAGTAACTACATCCGTAACTACATGCCATTACCAAGTTTTTGCTGGGGTTGTTTAAATCCGTTGTGTTTTCTTCCGTGTCCCACAAATATAAATTTATGTGACGAACCCTGGCACCGGCGAGTATTCCCCAGCCCTTAGCGCAAAGCGTGTCGTTACAAGCTTTGATCTTTATATTATAGATTTTGACCTTTGAACTTTTGTAGTATTTAAATTTTATATACGTAATTTTTAAGTCAATATCTTTTTTTAATAAATGATATAAAAATTAGAATTTTACAATGAATAGTTTAGAAGTTATAAGCAATAATGTATGTACACTTGGAAAAAAATCGATAGTTTTTTTAGCTTTAATTCGTCATATCTTTGTCCGTTTTGATATGGAATTACTCTATTTCGTATTTAAATATTTTTAACAGAATCCTAAAAAGTTTATTTTTTTACTAGGCTACTAGATCTTAGCTGAATTATATATTTTTATGCTATTTCATTTGAAAATTTAAATAACAGAGATAGACGTGGTTATTAAAAAAATTTTAAGTGTTGCAAAAGTGAACACTTTCATATTTTATAGATTTCATTATTTTTTATATCAGGCAAACAAATATTTTAATGCTTAGTATTTAAATATTTTAGATTAGACCCTAAGGAGTATTTCTAGTATTTTTATTTTATTTCGGATCTGTCATTAAAAAGAAAATGCCCAAAAAAGGACATTAAGTGCTCACTTTTGCTCCGACATGAAATGAAATATAAAATATTTTGTATCCTCATTCTTACGTATTAATTTGAAATCTACATAACGTTAAATATCTACTTCAAACTTAAAATTTTTAAGTCCAACAATTTTTATAGGCTTTTAGTATTCTCGAATTATTTGCGATAGAAAGATAAAAATTTTTTTGGGAAACCCTATAACAACGACATATACATAGATAGACCTCCATACATTCATATAGTACATATATGCCAACTTATTAAAATTGTAGCATAAAAATGCAATGCATTACGTTGCATCATAATCCCACATGGTAACGTAACGTTTTTTGCTACTGTCCTTATTATTTCTTTTATTTATATATATATATATATATATATATATATATATATATATATATATATATTTTTTTTTTTTCATCAAGTTTTAGGTTTTCATAGTACATTATGGATATAACTATTTTAAATTTTTGTCAAATATAAAAGAGGCCCTAGCATAGTCGAATAGGAAATTGAAAATTATTAATGAAAATGGTTATACTTTTTCGCAGTTGCCAAAAAAATTTACCCACAAAATGTAATAAAGTTTGGAAATCATCTTCAAAGAATATTATTAATTAATTTATTTTTTATAAAAAAACGTTAAATTTGAAACTTATGCATATTTTACTTTATTAATTATGTATTTAACATTTTTTATTTAAATGAATGGGAGATTTAAAAAAATCGTTTTTTTTGGGTGACATTTTTATTCCAAAAAAAGTTGTTTTTTGTAAATAACACAACATTTGCCATCGCCAAAATTTGGTTATTGCCCTAATGTTCATACATAGAGAATGATTGTTTTATGTGTGCGTTGTAAGTCCATATGTATTGTGTTAGTTGGCTAGAGTTAGAATGTTGTTTGTTAAAGTTGGTGTTTGGTGGTGGTGGTCAGTAAGTTTTTTTCGCACTAACTTCTAAACACTGTAGTACGAGACATCGTCATAAGAAGGTGTACACATTCATATGTATATGTATTTTATATGAACTTTTATAAAACCACAACAACTTACTATTAAATTTGTTTTTGTTGTTTGTTATATCCCTCAACAACGCATCTTTATAAAATGGATGGAAGGTTTATTTCGTTGGTAATCCTGTTTGTAATATCTTTTAAATCTGATTTTAAACAACTTTTGTTGCTACAGTGAGTAAGTAGAATACTATAGAGATTTTATAGTTTTAAATTGTCTTCTTATACGGCTAACATCAATTCCTAGAGTAAATAAGGAGTGAGATCGAAAAATTCTTAACACACATTTTGCCTCATAACTTTTTTCGGAATCAATATTCAAAATTTTTTTTGATCTAGTTATCATGGAAAAATACTTCAGTTATTATTTTTAATAACAACCATGTTAATTTGTCTTTATTTTCATCAAAATAAGTGACGAAAAAGATTTACGTCCTACAAGTTATTAAAAAATTTCAAAAAATCCAAATAGGTCTTACAAATAATTGGCCACAGAATTAAATGTCGTCCGTAAAACCGTTTCTAATGTTATTAAACAGTATCAGGAGACTATTGATGTGAAACCTAGTTCGGTAAGAAAAAAGGACCACATGATAGTGGAAAGGCCAGAAAATTGAAGGCATATTGAAAGGAATTCCAAACACATCTGGTAGAAAATCAGCTCAGTTTTCTCAGTGCTTCGACTATTTGGTGTGAAAATTTAAAGCTAATGGGAAGGTTCATAACATATAAAGTTCAAAAAATTCCAAATTACAAGCCAAAAATAGGACTCGGAATTTAAAACCAAATTTCATACAAAAATACTCAAGCTGTATAATTGACGAAGAAACGTAGGTGCTGGCAGAATCTTCGCAGCTTGTGTCTCAACAATTTTTATTGCTAATGCTCAAAGCAATGTTGAAGATAAGTTTAAGACCCAAAAGCAGCAAAAATTTCTTACAAAATTCATGGTATGACAAGCTTTTTGCAGTTGCGGCAAAACAGGAAAGTCATTTGATACATTCGGATCTATAAATACCAAAATATGCATAAAGGAATATTTGCAAAAAAGACTTCTTCTTTTAAGAAAGCACATTGTGTCCACATATTTTTGGACCCATTTGGTATCATGTCACACTACGGTAAGAAAGCTCTGGAGTGGTACCAAATCAATAACATAGTTTTAGTACCAAGAGAGGTCAATTTTTAAAATTGTCCATAGCTTAGACCAGTGGAGAGATATTGAGCTCTTGTGAAAAGTGAATTCAAGAGCACAAAAAAGGTGTCCCAAAATACCGAAGATTTTAATAGAAGATGTGCACACTGTTCCAAAAAAGTGACTGAAGTAACTATCAAATCTCCAAAGAAAGGGTTTTCAAAAATGGTCCACAATTTTATAATTAGTGGTTAGAACCATAAAAATTATATATTTCTGTGATCTGTGCTAAATTATCAAATGACTAAAAAAATAATGAAAACTCTAAGATCAACCGTTTCCAAGTTATTGAATATTATGTAAGTTAAGAATTTTTCGATCTCACTCCTTAATTAAAATATTTAACTCGATTGGTTTAAATTGGTAAATTTAAATGTTTTTTATAAATTCTATTTGTTTAATTTGTTTGGTAGCTTTTTTTTTTTTTTTTTGTAAGGAATTCAAACAATATAGATTCTTGTTTTCCCGGTGCGCTTTGCTACCCCATTTGATGGGATAACTAATATAGTAGAGCAATTCAGTAACTTATTTTAACGATGATCGAATCGTTTATAAAATTAAATAACAAAATGATCGATTTTGCTATTCAATAGCATTTTTAAATGATATTCGTTATCGTTTACATGTTTACAAATAATTACCAAATTATTTTTTATTTCTACTCCTATTTAAGTCTTCTGTTTATTTTGACAGAGATATCACACGAAAACAAAAGTTATATACTGTTGTTTAAATGTACATACGGAATCATATAATCGTTTCTGCAAACGACAAAAGCCATCGACATATTTGTCGATTGTCGAATCGTTAAAATTTACAAAATCGCGCTACAGTAACCCTCGATTTACGCGATACTTCATTTTCGCGATTTTCTTATAACACGGTTCAATAATAGTGAACATTTCTTAAAATACGAGTTTTTATTTAACGCGAACTTGATATAACGCGTTTTAGAAATATAGCAAATCTTGAATTGCGCGAAATACAGTACTGTGTACTGAATAGTATGCAGAAATGTTTATTAAAACAATTTATTATTTTCGAATATTTTAAAAAAATTATCCAAAATATCGAGGCAATTTAATAGAAAAAAATATAATACCCTTATTATTTAAATATAACCAGATTAACAAAATAGTTTATAAACAAAAATAATATGATTGAACAAAGTTTTAAATTTTGTTCAATTATGATTGCTTCGAATAACCTGAAAGAAATCTTTTGCTATCAATGGCTTTTTCATAAAAATTATTATTTCAAGAAAAATCATTATTAGGTGATTTTAAAGCCGTTCATTTCCATCACATTTTAAATCAATTAATAAACTATGGTACGAAAATCGATACTAAAGGTCCTATGTGTTCAAATAGAGAAAATCGTTGGAATCAATACAAAAAATAAATAATTTCATGTGTTTTAATTTAACGCGATTTGTATGTACCAAAATTAAATTTTTTACTTATTTAGTGCTTTAATTTCCGCGAAATATAGATATTGTGGTTTTGAAATAATAATTTGTATTAACTCTGATCCTTGTTTTATGGGTCATTAATTTACAAGAACTTTCTCCGGTCCCAAAATGCGGCGTAAATCGAGTGTTATCTTTATTTACTACTCCACCAGCGTCCTATCCAAAACTGTAATAATCATTTAGATATATGTATGGGGGCAACCTCTCCTCCAAGACCTATCCGTCTTATTTTAATTTTATCAATGCGAATAATTAGCTAGATGTTCACATGAAGTTTGTATTAAATTGTCTGTTTTGGCGTCAAAATAGTTTATGTATAGAAAATTATCTTTACCGCAACAGAAATGAGATAAGTAGCGTATTTAAATAATTTTAGTTTAGAAGTAGAGTATTCTAAAGACGAGACATTTTATGAATACAGAATAATTGAGTTTGACATTTTTAAATTTTCTGAAATGCTTTACTTGCAACTTAAGTTTAATTTTCTCAACAGGTTCTCAATAGCATTTTCAATTTAACTGATTTAAGTTCTTAATGAATTGAAAATCCTCTCATTTTGTAATAAGGACTGCGCACGAAAAAATCCGTGCATGCTCTTGGGCTTATAACTTTTGATGTCGCGAAAATTAAATAATTCTGTTAACTGGCTTACATTTCCTTAAATTTTATTTTTCCTTAAAATAGAAATTGAACAAAAAACACCAAAACAGAATTGTTTCATGAATTCTTACATCCGTCATATAAGACAATTGCTAGGAATGCAGTTGTGTCAAAAAATACAGTTTCTTGGGTCATAATATTATACAGAGAAGTCATGGTCACTGAATGGAAATCAGATAGTGGAAGAAAAATAGTATCTTCAGGCTGTAGGACTCAAACAAAATAGAAAGGATTTTAAGAGAAATTCCCCTCATCTCTGAAAGAAAAATGCCACAAAAAGTTCATTGCTTTGAATTTTTATTAGAAAATTTGAAAGAAAATCTAGCCTAAAGATGTATAAAGCACAATAAAATCCTAATAGAAACGCAAAGCAAGAATTTAGAGATAAAAAAATAACGTGAAAGTTCTTCAGACGAATTTTTCCATAATTATGATTAGAGTATAATAGACAAAGAAACGTTCGTACAGTCTAACTTTTTTCAACTTTTTAGCCAGGAATTCTATGTTGCAGATGCTAGAGGGAATATGGCAAAAAATATCGTGTATCAAAAAAATCAAAATTCCCAAGAAATTTTTTGTTTTGGGAAGACATATGCATATGCGGAAAAGATGCACTTCATTCATTATAAATGGTTTTATTAACTCAGAAATATATGTGAATGAGTGCCTCAGGAAAAGATCTATCTCTTTCCTAAAAAAATACAGTATGTCCACTTTTTTCTGGCCTGTTCTCGCTTCTTCTTATTATAGCAACAAAACAATGGTATGGTAATAAAGAAATTGTTAGTGTTTATACCGAAACATCCATCAAATTGTCCAGAACTCCGAGCAATTAAAAGATATTGGGCTCTAGTAAAAAATAATTTAAAGAACATTAAAAGCTTAGTTTAAAATAAAGCGGAGTTTTAAAATAAGTAGACTAATTCGAGCAAAAAAGTGACCGAAACATAATAAAACCTTTAATTGGAAGAATTTTAGAAAATATCAGATATTTTCTTAAAAACCAACAGAAAACAATTAATTTTTTTATGTTTAGAACTTGAACATAACAGTCATTAATAAAAATATAATTAAAAAAAAAAATTCGAATATTGGTTTAGTTTCTATAAGCAGATTTACATGCACGGATTTTTTCGTGCGCAGTCCTTAGTTTCAAAAAGAAATCCATAGTTGAAAAAAATAAATTAGAGATTAGTTCTAATATTTCTTGATGTTAATACTCGTTTAACCTTTTTATAGCTTTTTTAGCATTTTTGAAATATTCAAAATATTGTTAGTAATATTTTACAGCATCAAGCTAAGATGCCCATGAAGTGGAAAATTAGGATAATTTTCCCTTAATTTTGCAATGCTTCAAATATGTATTTATATGTGGTTTTCATATGAAATCAACGAATCAATGTAATCAAAATTATAACGCACCTACTTTGATACTCGATTTAATGCGTGAGCTAAGCAGGTTTCATGCAAAAGTTAGATACAAAACCTTAATGGCTTTTATTAAAACAAAATCAGAGAAAAGATGGTGGGAATGTGAGATTTTCTGTATGTTCAAAAAAATCAATGCATTATTCATTAAGCCTAAGAACCATGATGAAATTTACAATATTTTCTAATTTATACTGCTACTGCATTCTTGCTCTTTAAACTTTTTCATGTTTGGTTAATTTTGCAAAACATCCATTCATTTAATAATACAGAGTAGTGATTGCTTGGTAGTTTTTACTGATCTCTTTCTAGAATCATATCTACTGCCAAACCAATGTGAGGATGCTACATGCTGATGCTCATTCTAATTTTGTAAACATCGTACATACATCTTGATTGTTCATACAGTCTGTTGGATCACCACCTATACAAGATTTTTATCAGGGTCCATCTACCAAAATGTTTTCCCAGATTTGTAGCTATATTCTTTTCAAATTGGCATAGTAATATGCAGCGCCGACTGTGAACTGTTTCTCTTGCCTTCCTGATGCTAAGTTAGGTACCAATTTTGTTAAATTTCAGAAGACACTAAGATTGCAAAATAGCTCTTAGAATATAAATAAATTTATTTTCTGATCTCTAGAGGAGTCTTCTGTTTAACTTAAGAGTCTGCCAATATATTTATTACATCATTTAAATGCATGCAATAAATTCCATTTCAAATTAGAAAATATTTACATTTTACACATAAATGATTTTCCATTTCGAAAGTTTCTGTTATAATTAAGTTAAGTATTTACTCGAGGTAAACCTTTATGATGATAGTATTTTAGAATATTTTAAATATTTCTATTAAAGAGTATTAATACACATGACAGCAATCTTAATCACATGTTCAGCCTTGACCGACATAATACTTCCAACATATTATTTAGATCCTCAAAAAAATTTACAGTATATTTTTAGTTATTACTTACATACATACGCTTCTACAAAATGTATGTACACTAATGTTCAATAAAAGAAATGTACATGTTCATAAAATGTATGTACATTAGAGTGTCCCGTGGAAAGGCTTTTTTCGGATTTCGATGGTTATGGAAAAAATATTTTAAAAATTTTCCCCATTGGGATTTTGTTCTTCTAGAGGACTTTTTAATGAGTTTTGGCCAACAAATTTTTTGAATATAATTTATTATGAACCGTATTTACTACAACGCAATTTTTTAATATTTCCCCCCTATGAATTATAAAATTTTTACCCATTTTGTAATAAAAAATATTAAACTTTTTTTCGTATATGATGTACTAAACTAACGGTATGAACCAAAATGTTTGCGAAAAATTTTTAAAATATTTTGTTCATAACTGGCTCAAAATTAAGAATTTTTTGATACCCATTTCGAAACAAACTTCAAACCTTTTTTTTTTTTTTATAAAAAAAACTTTATTTTTTTATTACGCATCGTTTGAAGGGCCTTCCTACGAAGTTTTTTTCTACGGTACAATCTTATGTACATATGTATATATGCACTGACAACATATTTTATTTATCTTCATTAAATTATAGTAAATCATATTAATTTGTACTGTCTTTTTTACTCGTATTTTGTTTTATTATTATTTTTTTTTTTCATTTTAGATAAATCTGCCACGTGAAACGAGCAACATGATTGCTATAAGTTTAAAGGATGCTACTGGAGTTCAACATGCTGAGGATTATATTAAACTGTCAGTTGGTGAATCTAAACATATTTATCCTACCAAGGTAAGTAACCGAACGTTTTAGAATAACATTCCGGTACAAGATGTAACTTTAGCATCTTGAATTTAAATTGAAAATTTTACTCATGTTTCTGGTAAAATATAAAAAGAAATTAGAAAAAGATACTAAAATATGTAACCAAAGACACAAGTAAAATCTAGTAGTCTTTAACTATTTATTTTACTTGTATAATATTGTTATTTTGTTGTTCTTTTTTTTTAAGTTAAGATTGTACAATGTACATAAATAGTTCATAGTTGGCCACATAGATGGTTCTGTTGAACATACTATCACCATTAGTAAAGTGTCGCAAATATTTATATGTGAACATACAATATATGTATGTATATCGTTGGAATATAAGCAAAAAGAAAAAAATCTTTGAAATGGTTGTATATATATTTTTTAAGTTTTGTTACTAATTATTTTAAATCTTATAGTCACTATATTTTTTAAGTTTTGTTACTAATTATTTTAAATCTTATAGTCACTATATTTTTTTAAGTTTTAGTCCTTGAAAAATCAATTATATGACATTTATATTTTCAAAGACAAAGCAACTTGTATTTTATAAACTTCTATACTGCTCCAATTAAAATAAGACGAAAAAATGATTCAACATCGGAATTTTATAGAGACCAAACGATTTTACCTACGTCTTAGCTCAGATTTGTAAAATGATATGACTCTTATCCTGTTTTTAAAAAAATATATTTTTTTAAATGTTTTCTTAGATGGGTAAAACGGAACACAACAGTATTCACTTTTCTTTCATATTTCAGAAGTTTTCAATTATATTTCAGAGATGTCTGAATGAATTTCAGAAACTTATATTTGTTTTCCAGAAGATCCCAGCAAAAACTTTACTTACCCGGTAAGCCAATATATTACATTGCAAAAAGGCGCTAATTACTTATAATTCGCGTGAAACCCTCATTACTTTTATATGGCGATGTCCACAAATTCATGAGTCTCTATAATTAAAGTACTAATTTTAAACAGTCAAATAACCTACTACAAAATTGATACAAAATAAATAAAGTTGGCTCAAATAAAATTGGAATATAGGCAAAAACTTTTGAACTAATGACAACGAAATGCCCACAAATTTATTTTGAGATTAGGGTTTGGGGTCCGAGAATTCTCGGGCGGGAAATCCCGGGAATTCCCTTGATTTTTTCGTCGGGAATTCCCGGGAATTTTTTCAAATTTTCCCGGGAAAACGAGAAATTTAATATTCATGTAGTTTTATAATCCTATAACAGAAAGTTTTACTGTTTGTATCGCCTCAGTGACAATTTTTCATTAATGTAAACAAACTACTTACTAAAGGCATTTTTAGATGTTAATACAAAATATAAATAAAATTAGATACAAGTGACTTTTTATAAAAATTCCTATTTGACTACTTTTATTTTGTACTACATATTTCTATAATTTGTTAAACATTTAATGATGATGTACCATTTTAAAACTTCATTTAAATACTAATTGTTCATTCCATAACACCATTCACAAAATCATACTTCTATTGAATCAATTTATAAAGGAATTGCTGAATTTTTGTTAATTCAAATCCTTATGGTGTAGGGCATAAATATTTTATATATATTTCTTCTTTCATTGAATTCATTATATTATGTTTTTTAATAGGTTTGTTCCTGTACTTTTTGAGTAAAATGAGAAAAGGCTGAGGTTTCTCTCAAAAATGTTCAAAATTTAGAGTACGGGAACAAAGCTAATATTTTACCAAATTAATCAAAAGATATTTTCTAAAGCTAATTCGTAACAGATTTGAATAGAAAACAACTTTAATGATTCAATATTTTTTTTAAGCTTGAATTGTGTAACCGGTAGTGAATTCTTTAAGCAATTAATTCTTGTGAAGTCAAAGAATTTAAGTCTATGAGTTTGAATTCTTATGAAGGCTTTAATGAAATGACTGGCATTTTGAAAAGTGAATTAAAGAATTAAACCTTTGGAACCTTGCTTACAATAGGCACTTATTTTATTTGTATGAAATATTTAAAATTGTTTAATTTTTTAATTGGTTTTACACTGTAATATTTTGTATTAATACCAAAAATATTTTAAAATGTATTATGCTGTAAACACTTTCAATACTTGTATGTTTAAGTCTTTAAAATTTTGAAATTTAATTGCATCTCTAAAAGCCAATTTCTGCACATTTTTTTTATTTATAGTTTCATTTGTAGTAAATTCTGTTAAGTTTTTGTTTTTAATTTTTTTTAATATTATAATAAAGAAAATTAAAAATATGATGTTTAATAATACTTTCCATAATACATTTTTTGATATTTATTATAAAAAATAAAAATCTGGTATAAATATATAGTATTATAGTGTAAAACCACCTTAAATAATCATACATTTAATTTATAATGTTGCTTTATAGTATTGAATACAAAAAACTTCATTGCTTCTTTCTTAAAATTTTAATTTCCCGGGAAATCGTATTTTTTATTCCCGTTTCCCGGGAAACAAAATATCACGGGAAACCCCAAACCCTATTTGAGATTCTAAATGTAATTTTCTTCTTATTTTAAATTCAAATTTCTGAAATATGGAAAATTCAAAAATACAATTAGAAAGAAAGATTTTCAAATGAGAGTCAAATAGAAATACTTAAAATACAAATGAAATATCGAAAATTTTTCACATTATGACTATTAAGATTTGGAGTAACTGCGTTTTAGAAAATGCATCTATAATATATTATAATACAACTTTTAACTATAAAAATATTTAATTGTATACATTGAGCTTTTTTTATATGTCCTGCAGTTAAAAAAGAGAGAAAAATATATAGTCGGCCAAGCCCAACCATATGATACCCTACACCATTGTGTATGAGCTTAAAAATCCGGGAAGGGGACTTATATTAGACCTGTATGGTAAATTAGGAACCGATCTTCATAGAATTTTCCACTGTCATTTATACTTATAAAAATTTTAATTGTGTCGAATATTAAGTTGATACTAAAATTTGTATGGGGTTTATGCACGTTAAAGTGATTTTCGAAAGAAGGGTTCATATGAGAGCTACATAAAACTTGTTTGTGCCAAATTTCATTAAAATATTCCTATTTTTAAGGTATTTATGAGTGTTAGAACTTTATTCCGGGAGGAAATTTGTATGGGGGCCAGGTGAAACAATGGTCCGATCATGACCAAATTCAATAGGCTTCGTTCTTGTCCAAAAATCATATGTACCAAATTTCATCAAATTATCTTCAAAATTGCGACCTGTACTTTGCGCACAAGCCAGCCGACCAGGACGGACATGGTTAAATCGACTTAGAAAGTCGAACGGTATACTTTAAGGTGTAAGAAGTTTTTTCTCTGCGTTACAATATTTGCACAAACACATAATACCCCAACCACCTATAGTGGTGTAGGGTATAAAAATTCACCCAAAAAATTTGGAAATGCTTCATTAAAAAGGAATTACTGCTGAAAAATTAAGAAAAATCAAATCAATCATTGGGTAATTTTTCATATAAAACATAACCCAAATTTGTATGGAAATTTTTTGGGCGATTTTTTATTGGGTCATTTTCCTGGCCGCCGTTTTATGTTTTACTTATAAATTTATATTCCAATTTAGCCTCTTTATCAGCTCCTGCAACACTGGTCCAGACTAGATGGTTTTATTGAAACTGCTGGGTATTTGAAAAGTTCACGCATACACTCATATGCACATATAAATATACTTGTCTATTTTCAATATAAACATCCCAGCAATACAACTCGAGAATCAAAATGCAAGATTTGATGACAAGTTCTTTCACGATTCCATCGTGAGTAGCGAATTCAAAGAACCCTTTTTCTAAATTTTTTTTCGCTCGTAAAAATTCGATATAGAAATTACTTCGTTTTGTAACACTGAAGCTGTATTTCAGATATGAAAAATCGGCTTTTGAAGTCTTTTGTCTTTAGTTCGTGTATTACACTTTGAATTTGGATGAATTCAAGTGCTTTAAAATTACTGGAAATCATCTACATCAAAGGATTATGTAAGCGTTTCATACGAGTCTTGATCAGTCAAAGCCTCCAATTCTTCACCTTTGAAATCTCCAAAAATATTCACGAAAAGTTGTTTTAGATAATGCATGATCCCCATAAACTTCCACCACTACTACATTGAAAATAGTTTAATTATTTGAATTTTTGTTTGTTGGGATTATGTACATATGCATTTGTTGCATACTTTTAAATGTGCTGTGGACCATTTTAACATAATTGTTGATTTTGTTTCTTCTCCGTTTGTTGTTACTCCTGTCGTTGTTGTCATCGAAAAGGGGATTGTAAGTGAGTTTGTATATAAAAGTGTGTGACAACAACAATATTCATACAAGTTGCAAACATTAGTCTACTACTGTTCTTTTCAATATTGACTGTGGTACTAGTACATTGTTTTATTTCTATCCATAGATACTTTTCTCTTTTTTTTGTCATTTTATATTTGTATTTTTATTGGTCATTATTTTTTGTTTGTCAATCTATTTACTGAGTCTTATTGACATTTTGAAATGATGTAACAACAACGTAAACAACTTTAACCTATTTGAATACAATTTAAAAGGATTAAAACCTTTATTTTTTAGTTCTGCTAACTAATCTAATGTTTATTCAAAGTTAAATCTTAACTGTAGTCAAATTGATTATTTTATAAGAAAACAATGTTTTTTATCTACTGTTAGGCTATAATTCGGACTAAACAATTGATAAGTTATTAGTAATTTATGTTTTATGTTTTGTAAATTTAATAAGTTAAATTAAAGTGCTCTTAAACTAAAAATTTTGGAAACAAAAACTAAAATCTATTAAAGATGCACGCACATAAGTACATAAGAATGTGCAAAATATTGAAGTGATCGTATGTCGCAAACACATGCCGCATCGATCCTGGAGTTGGGAGGATGCATTTATATGGGAAAATTTTGACTTTCCTTTTTGCAACTTAATGCAAAAGATTCGTAATCTAGACATAATTATCTATCAAACAAGGTAAAAAAAAAAGTTAAAATCCGTTTGAAATTCCCCGGACCATAAACGTGCTTTCGATTACTTGTGAAGCAACGTACAAACAATTTTTTAATTTTTTTTTTTTTTTAGAAATAGTGAATTAAATAGCTATTTTTACCTATCCATCTGGATTTTATGATCGTTTTGCAAGATAAAAGTGCACAACTAATACTAAAATGATCTAAATAAAATAAAATTAACGTTGAAAATGGGAAAATGTTCATATTACTACATAACAAACACTCTAGGGTACCCTATCATGCTATGATATTGCTCATAGCATGATGAGGAAGGGGTTGGCTGCTGTTCTAGACTATCCATTTTAGCTAGAGTATTCATTTTACTCGACTTTTTCATTGTTCGAATAATCCAATAACTCGAAAATGCTGTTTTTAAATTACTCGAATAATCGAGTAAAACTTTTAAGTTACTCGAGTTATTCGATTAATTTATACCTTAAAATTTTGTTAGATTTTTCAATGCTTATCAAAAAAAAAAAAAAATATATATAGCTTAAAATAAGAAATAGTCATTCCAAAATTAAAATTTCCGTAAAAATTTATGAATATTTGTCCTTTTTGCTTTGATAATGCTGTTGTTTCTCTATATTTAATATATTCATTGATAGTTAAATAAATAGTTGAACTAAATTTTATATTAAGGGTAGTCCGAACTGCGATTTTGTCTCATAACCTCATTTTTTAATTTGGACACACACTATGTACAACAGAGGTTGGCTTCCAGTTATATTCAAAATGTTTGTACAATATTTTTAAATATGGAAAGATCTACTAAACCCAGATTTATTTTTAGAATGTTTTATAATTCATCGTTCAATTATGTTCGATATAATTGGCTCTATTTTGAATTAAACGACAATTTCTACCGAAACGTAAAATATTTTATTTATCATTTCTTCTTATTTTAAAGATAAAGTAGTTCAGCGATTCTTAACATAAAGAACAAGTTTACATGCTAAACTTAATTTTAAGTCCAAATTCCTTCTATATAACAAATTTCATTCAAACCATCACCATAATATCCTTTACACCAGACTGAGCATTTATTGCTATATAAACTATGTACTTTCATTCGTAGAACCAATAATGTTTTTCCAAATCAAGTTTAAAATCCTTTAATTTAATTCTTATTATTTATTAAATTTATATAAAATTATTTGAATTTTACTTAATAATTTGTTAAAGTGACGTTTATATTTTTATTTAATTAAAAAACTACCTTTAAATATGTGTTGTAATTTAGGCATATATTCCGTTCATTTTATTTAATACATTTAACAAAATTAAAGTTTGTGGTACCACTTTTAGAATCAAAACATTCTATACAAATTTTGAAATATTGTTTTAAGCTAAATTTTCTAGAAAACTGAAATTAGAACATCCTAAAAACTAGTTAAGAAAGAAAATATTTAAAATATTTTTTACTCGAATTATTCGATTAATCGGCATAATTTGCTCGAATAAATTGTTACTCGAAATTCTGGATTTTAATTTAATCGAACAGTTGTTTCATTTTAATTTGTCGATTAATCGAACAAATAATATTCGAGTGAATACCCTAATTTTAGCTAATGAGAATATTAAAAGTGGGTTCAAATTATGATAAACATATTTTGCAATATGTCAAAAACGGCTTTTTGCGAAAAAGAACTTTTTTTATTGTTGAAAATGGTTCTTTAGGACTTCAGCAGCAACTTTTGTTCTGCGACTTTTTCATAATTCCGTTATTTACAAAATTACCGTTATTTTAAGGTTATTAAAGAAAATCACAATTTTGACCTTTAAACTTCCAGAATTCGACAAAATGATGTTTGGAAACTTTGTACAAAATCCTTTGGCGAGTATTTTTGCTGAACATATGAACTTATAATATTTGCAAATACTTGGTGTTTTGATGCAATTTTAAGAAAAAATTAATTTTGCGCCATCTAGCGGCAATAATTTGTACTATCTTTGTTCGGCAATTAGAAAGGTAATTAAATAGAAAGGTTGAAAAATAACCGGAAATCAGTAAAAAATGTTCTAAACAAAAACAGTGATACAAAGAAAAACAACAAAAAACAATAACATTACCAATGTAAACAAACGCGAATGTTATTTAAGAGGTGTGCGGTAAAGTGGATGAACCACGCGTATTTTTTTGTTTCCAAGTTTATATCGACCCATGAAAATATTGTTATAGTACATTCTTTTATTTATGTGAGATATAGCAGAAAAGTATGAAATTAAGCTACAACGGACACCCTGTGTTTTTAGTATTTTGCTCATAACTTTTTTGTTTATTTACAGATTTTACTAATTTTCAATATCAAACAAACCTTATATAAGATAAATATTTGGGCCGAATTTCGTCCCCCTTCGTTGTGCCGTTCGAGCCCTATACTGCTTTCAATAGACGGACATAGCTAGATCGACTCAGAATCTAACCAGGACCCAGAAAACATACTTTATGGGATTTTAAATTAAAAATAGTGTGCATGGTCTTAATTACTACTGTGTAATTCATTCCAGTAACATAAACTCCCGTTTTTTTTAATATGCACTATATTTTTTAAATGAATGAGTAAAATTTTCCGAAAATAGGCTTTATTGTTTTTAATACGGCACAAATTGGACTGAATGTTATGCCTTGAAAGTCTACATAATTATTGATGACAATAATATCTAAAATTCTGCGGTGGTGCTTGAAGATTACATTCCCACTTCAAAAGTTATATATGAATGAAGGTGAAAAAAACTATTTTTTTTTTTTAAATTTTTTCGATTTTTTTTAAACATTTTGTTTTTCTCAGTGTTTTATTGCAACAATATCCGAAAGTGAAAGACTACTACCCAGACTAACTATCCAACTAATAAAAACATTGAATTTGTAGCATAAATTGTACATAAATAATGCGTTAAATTCATAAAAAGTTAAAAAATCCAAGTTTTAAGGGCCACCCTATATTTCCGTTTTAGGACAAGTGAGGGACACCCTAATTAGATATTAAGGTAGCAGACTCTACCCCCGAAGCATTAAAAACCATTCGGCATTCATAGCTTGAAAATGGAAAAGTAGTTTTTTTTGGCAAATTGCTAAACATATTCCAAACTCCTAGGGAATTCTCATACAATTTTGTCTTTCTTAAAATACATGAATTCTCCTATTAAATCTCTTTGCTAGTCTGACGGATCATTGGAACTATCAGAAATATTTTTTTTATCTTTAGAAAGAAAGAAATTCTTAATAATAATTTAAGCATTTTCTAATGAAGAAAAAATCTCAAAATTGTTACCTGGTACCAATTAGGAGCCACTCCAAAATATCGTCTTTCAATAAAATTTATAATCTTGATTACTAGCGATAGTTTCTAACCACTTATTGCCACATCTGGGTGCAAAAACGGTAAAAACATAAAATTTTTCTGCCAGAAATTGGTGAAAATCATTAGTAGTATATATAAACTAAGACCTGTTTTGGGGACCCTAGAGTGTCTGTTATGCAGCAATCTGAACATTTTCCCATTTTTAATGTTAATTCAATTTTATTTAGAACATTTTAGGATTAGTTGTGCACTTTTATCTTGCAAGATGATCGTAAAATCCAGAGGGATAGGTAAAATTAAAAATGTTTAAAGCTGGGCGGGGTGAATTCCTTGGAACACTTCTGGAATTAAAATAATTCACTTTCTAATCACTTCTATAAATCAATAAATAAAGATAGTCAAGGAATAAATTGCAAAAAATATGATTTTAGGGGAAAAGAAATGAACTGACCTTATGATTTTGACGCATTGGAAAATTCACATTTTCAACATTTTTGTCTATAAAAAGATCAAATGTCAAATAAATGATTCCAAACAGTGTATATAGGAACACCTTTTAGTAATAAGTATTTTACCTAGCAGTATGATCAAATACCCCTTGTACTTTCGATACACGGTGCAAAGAAAAGTGACCTTATAGTTTTGCCGCACACCTTACATATATTTTAAATATATAAATTAGTAACAGAATTAAAAAATAAATAAAAAGTTTTAATTTTCAGAATTCCGATCATACCGGGTTATAAATGAGAAGTTACCAAACAACATCTATGTAATGCAGACCATTGGTCAGCACCCATAGCACTCAGGTGCTGAGAGAATTCGCTCTTATTCTTTTTGTACTAAAAATAGCATTTTATTTCAATATTTTTAAAAAAATTACAATTTAAAACGCCCTGATGAAAAAGAATTTCAAGTTAAATTCACAAAAATTGCTGTTTAATAGGGAGAAGGGAACATAAATAAGCCAAAGCAATGGCATATTATCAGCTGCTGATAGTCGGACAGTTCTCTCAGAATAATGTCCGTGTTTTAAGCTGTGCAAGTCAATCTCCGAATCTATGTCATATAGAGAACTAGTACAATGATTTGAAGATAAGACTGTCGAAAGAAGTTTTAAAAAATAGAGATGAATTATAGGGGAAAACATAAAAAAATGTGGTAAAAGATTCCATTGAAAACTTGTCAGAAGTTGATGTTTAGAAAAAACGCCCTTGATGTAAATTTTTTGTTGAGCGGACAACCATTAAAACTTATCCATTCTTTTCTTGATCTGGGTATTATGCTCGATGCAAAACTTAGTTTTATGCCGCATATAAATATGCATGACTATTAATTAGGCCAGAGGTGTTCTTGCTTTTATAAAAAGATGGGCAAAAAAATCCCTACATCATGAAGACATTATATACGTCTTTGGTTAGACCAATACTGGAATATGATTCAGTTGTAAGGGATCTGTTTTATAATATACATACATATTGATCATATCGAATCTATTCAGAAACAGTTTCTAATTTCCTGTTTACTACGCTTACCCTGGAGTTCATCAATAGTTTTGCCGCCATATACAAGTAGATTAGCATTAATTAAACTCTTAGAAGCCGTAGAATTATGCTGAATGTTACTTTTTTGCTTAACCTTATCAAAGAAAATTTGGATTCTGAATTCCTTTTAAACAACATCTTATTCAACGTTCCTATTCGACTATCGCGTAACTATCAACCACTCCTATATAATATTTTAGCACCAACTATGCTAATGTATATTCATTAAGGAGAATTTGTCCCACTTTTAATGAATTATATCAATTTATTGATTACGCTCAGAATTTAAATGTTGTTAAACGAAATATTATTATTTTTCTAAATAACTAAATTATTTTACAATTGTATTCTTCGTAAATAATTATGTATATATTGTATTTTATATTATGGTCTGTAGGAAATTTTTTCCGTAGACTTAAATAACTAAATAAATAAAAAAAATATCCAGTCGATTGTAGAAAGTTGTCCAAAATAAGAATGGATGTACAGGGTATAAGTCCTTGTTTAACATTATCTAATAATGTTAATTATTATGAGCATTAAAATTGCTTAAATTGTAATGCAATTCTAAATTTAACATAATTAAATATTATTAAATGACCTGTTTTAGTTTTTATTTTACTTTCTTATAATTGATAAAATAAGTATGGATTGATTTTTCATTTTTTAATGAACGGAAACGTACATTAGTTCTTTATTATATACAAAGTGTACATAATTATTAAATTATTATTTAAATTTATTTTTCTAATACATAATTTACTACACATAACAACAATTATGGTAATGTCAACTAACTTGTAATTTTTTTTCTTTTCTTTCATGTTTACTTTCTTCTCAATTGGTGTTAACATTTTCATAATCATAACTATTGTCATTATCATCCAAATTGCTATTACAACTACTATCATCGTCAACTTGGACGTCATCATCATTGACTTTGTTATAATGTACATACAAACACACATATATATACATAATAAATATGTGTCATTTACTACTTACAATACTGACACTAAAATGCATCCTGTGGTAAATAAAAAAAAAAAAAACAACGACAACAACTTTTGCTATTGCTGTTTATGATACGATGTGCTCTTGTTTTTATCTTTTACCATCAATGTTTTCTATTTCAATGATGACGATGATGATGACGATGGTTCCATTGAACACCAAACAAATAACCAACAAAAACCTGCTCACCTACCTAACCAAACAAATAAACAAACAACATGTTGATTTCATAATGTTACTGCTGTTACTGATGCTGTTTAAATTGCTGCTCTTCAAACGGTTGTTTCACTTTCAATGGCAACTCTACTTTTTAATGTCACTGCTGTTGTTTTTATTGTTTGTAAATGGATTTTCATTTTCATCTTCTTCCACTACGATGTTTGTCTTTGCGTTGGTTGCTGCTACTATTGCTGCTTGTGATGTTGTTTACATTAGACAATATTCTCTGTTGGTGACATTATATGCTTTGATTCTCCATTACCATTATCATCGTTTTGGATGAGTTCTGATGAACAAATTGTCGCTATTGATAGACAAACAGGTATGTAATATTGTATTTATTACGTTAACGATTACTTTTATTATTTTTTTTATTGTTTTAAAATGCATTTATTTCGAGTACTACATTAGAAATTTATAGTCTTTGTTTTTCTAAACTCTCCTCATCGATGAAATATAACAGTAGTATAAAGTCAAAAGTTACCTATCGGTTACAGAAAATTTAGCATTTGCATATATTAACAAAATACTGGTCTTCGTTTATTTTTTGGTGTTTTTGATATTTTAAAAAAGGAAATCAACACCCGTTCTTGTACATTTTTATTTATATAAAAAAGAAATGAATGCCCTTATTTTGTAAATCACTACACTTTTACCAATTTCGTATTTTGTAAATTACCAGAATGTTGAAGTGTTTGTTAATGATACAATCGCCCGACGCACATTGGGGTAAAAGGTGGCGATTAAGACCCCTATTACTAAAATAAGCATTTTAAACATTGTGTATGAGCATAATAATTCGGGAAGGGGACTTAATTATATTAGACCTGAGTCAAATTGAGGACCAAAACTTTTACTAAGTGTAAAAAAACATATACAAATACAGAATAATGCGTTGATACTAACATCTATATGTTTTTATGCACTTTATGACGATTTCCGGAAGTGGGTTTATATGGGAGCATTGTAATGAAATCGTCCGATAAATTATGGACCGATTCTCATAAAATTTGGCACCACAGATGACAAAAACTTTTTCACAACTTTACAAAAAACATGATCATGATAACACAAACATTTAGTAAAATATTTTCATCTTTTTTTAAGTACTCATCTCCAATATTGTAATCCATTTTGGTAAAATTTTAGTTATAACTAACGTGACCAGAGAGTTTTTGTCAAAAAGCGGGACCAGAACGACTAAAAAGCGGGATTCTGAACAAAATTGTATGGATAAAGCGGGATTTTGAAAAGTTTTGTAAAAAGAGAGGGATTTTATTTTTATATCTCAATTAAAAATCTAGATCTGCTGTTCTCTCGCAAGCACCTTATTCACCGGTTAACCGGTTTTTTGCAGAAGTTAATATTTATATCAAGACTACATTTATTTAAAAAAAATCAATTCTTATAATTAAGTTAAAATTTATTAAATACAAGCGTAAAATCCAAACAATGTCAGGAAAAATAATATAATAATGAAAATATGCACAAACAAATCCGAAAATTAAAAGAAAAAATTATGAAAAACATTTAGACACCTTCCTCTCCCTAATCGAAGTCAATTATTTGAAGCCGTTCAAATTTATTGGAATAATATTGATTAAAGTTTTAAATTCGTAAACCTTTCAAAATAAAAAAATCGTCGTAAATGCGCTCCCTGGCCGAAATACAGAATCAGTTTTTTATAGGATTTGGAGAGCAAACAATAAGTATAGCAACTCAAAAGTTCTTAATACCAAAACATACTTTTTGGTCCCTGATAGAAACATCTAGCACTGTTAGAATTTGTTAGACGAATAGTTTTATAAGTATGCCGATTTTTAGTTTTTTACGTCGTCTGGGAGCTTCAGAAAGCTCTGGAAAGGAAACATTGCTTAGGAAAGATATATTTAAATCCATATATATAGATCCACGTATTTTCGCTCCCTGATAGAGATTTCAAAATCTGGCTCCGTTAGGATTAATTATAACCCTATTTGGACGAATAGGGTTATAATTAAGCTGAATTTTCTATGTCTTCTGGGAGCTTTAGAAAGCTCTGGAAAGAGAAAAAATTCGTAGAAAAAGACACATAAATTCTCTTATATCCGCTACCTGATAAAAATTTCAAAATATGGCTCCATTAGGATTTGTTGAGCAAAAAGTTTTATAATTAAGCTAAATTTATTTTTCTACGTCGTTTGTTAGCTTCAGAAAGCTCTGGAAAGAGAAAAAATGCTAAGCAAATTATATATTTAGATGACTAGAAGATAATTATGTTTCAAAATTGTAGAAAAAAATCATCTGAATTTTAGTCAGCATAAACAGAAACCATGGCTTAATATGGAAACCTGTCTCAATTGAAACGATTCTGCAGGTGAAACTTTTTTAACACGACACCTTTAAAAAATAAAGGAAATATTGGATCAAGAAAATTAAGATGGGTCATACAGGATAATTATTAATTATTTATTTGTTTAATATTACAGAATAAATTCCAATTTAGACTTAAACTATATTTTAAAAACATAAGAAATCAGTCTTTATGAATATTTAAACAATTATTCCTAAATTTTCAAATATCACTATCATTATTTAGTACATGTTTTCTGAAATAAAATGCTATTTTTAAAACCGGGTTTTTGTATTTAAAAAAACCGGTCTATTCGACATTCGAAAAATGAACATTTTGAAAAAACCGACAGCACATTGACTGAAAAAACCGGTTTTAAAACCGGTTGAAAAACCGCGTCGATCACCCTATTCACGACCCAATTGAGACTTTACAAATTGAGATCAGCCCATAAGAATTTTGGATCATCGAAATAAGTAAATATCCCTACAAGCTGAAACATTAAAAGTTATAATTTTAACGTGTTTCTCTAAATGTTTTTAAAATATTCCTAGTTAAATTTCAAGATTGAATTCAAATATGGATTGAAAAAAAAACTTGGTACTTTTTGAATTTGACAGCAATAGATTTCCTTAAATAATTCTTAAACCCGTTAACAATAAAACCAAAGTTGGTTGCCGTTACCGCTAAAAAAAACATTCAACTTGACTACCGTTACCCCTAAAATACAGTTACCGAAATAATTGAAAAACGGTTACCGCTAAAATATATAACGCAAAAAAAAAAAAACGTTACAGAAATAGTTCGAAATACCGATAACACTAAAATACCGTTAGCCTTATTTTTGGGTTTAAGAAATATTATTATTTTTAATAAAGTTGAAATAAAACTTGTAATAAAGTTATAGCTACCCCAGCTCGTCATTATAGTATTTGACTACAAATTATATTTTATGGTTTTGAACCGATACTTCGAAATTTATGAAACAACAGTTAGCCATAAAATAACATTACCGAAATAACTAAAAATACCGTTATCAAAATAATCCGATACACTGTTACTTTTTCACCTTTTTTAATCGGCTGCCAATATTATATTTTTATAACTTTTAGTTTATACAAAAATAAAAAAAGTATCCAATCCGAAACAAAGGCACATCGTTATATGTTTCCAGATAGTTACCCAGCAAAAAAGGAACTGAAAAAGAGCTGAAAAAGTCATGAATTTAACATTGTGAAGTCATTGGAAAGAAGTACTTAGTTGTGAAAAAGAGCTGCAGAAGTTCTTCTTTTAACCAATGGTTGTCATTGGTAGGATGTTCTTCTTTTATACTTCTTGTTCGTTGCTTTCGAAATACTTCTCTTAAAAATATGTTTACACATTTTTTTTAATAAAAATTCAGTTTTAACTGCAATAAAAGATAATAAAAATGTTTTAAAATTTAATTTTTTTTAGAAATTATTAACCTTTTTTCCCGCAAAAATTTTATTTATTTTCACTTTTTTGGAAGTAATTATTAAGAACTTTCAAAAAAGTTCAAAATATGCACTTAGTTACACTTTTGAAGTAGTGAAAATGTCCTTTTTAGGAAGCACTTGATCGTTATTTTGTTGGGTTATTAAAGGTACAATATGAAAATATCCATGTTAACCTTGAGATTAAATTTCATGTCTAAACATCTTTTTGAAATGGAACATTTTGGTAACTAAAATTGGTTAAAAAAAATTATTTAAATATACCTCACATAAATGTTCTAAACATCCCTCTGAAAGAACAAAATTTCTTCCTTCAAAAATGTATTTATATTTTATTCTAACATTCTTAAAATAATTAAAGTTTTAAACCTATTTCTGGAAAAAAAATTCTAAACGTTTTTGGTCAAAATATATCAGAATTGAGATTTTTCATTCACTGGTAAAGAACTGAAGATAAGCTAAAATATATAAAATATACATCGAAGTCATCAAAAAAATACGCACAAGGTACATTTAAGATTTGTCAGTAGAGAAGATGATCAGCATAATAAAATATTTAAAACTTTTAATTATCAAAAACGATTTGTAAAGAATTATCAACTTTCCAGTGGAAAAAATTATTTTTAGTTACACTTAAATATTGGTAAAAATTTTATATAAAATGTAAATAAGGAATCGAATAAGTAATTGTTAAGGTTAGAAAAGCGGGATTTCTTAATAAAAAGCGGGAAAAATATTTTAGGCGGGATCGAAGTTTAAAAAGCGGGATATTCCCGCCAAAAGCGGGATGTCGTCTGGTCACGTTAGTTATAACTGATTTAAAAAAAAAAACACTTTTTCGTTTTTCACTTTTTCACCACTTAACAGTTTGAAAACTTTATTTAAAAAAATAAATATAAACAATCAGAGCTGTTTATAAGTTGCTAACTGGCATGCATTTTTGGCATTTATGTCATCAAAGTGTTAGGAATTGAACCGTGCATCTTTTTTTTTTTTTTTTTTTTTTTAAGCGAACGTCGAAAATTGGGGTGTTTGCCGCTAAAATTTTCGGGAATTTTAAAAACACTTAAAGAAAACTTCTTAAATTTTAGCAAAAATGTAAACATTTTAGTAATTGTTTAAACAAAATTAAACTAAAAATCCAGCAGGACACTAAATCTTAACGACAATTCCATTAGTAAGTTTTTGTGTACAATTTATTAAACGGTTTATTTGGGATGACTTTATGGCAGGCGCGGATCCAGCTCAAGCTTTTGAACAATTTCCCTAACTGTTTCCATAAATTGTATGATTTAGTACAGATTTTTCATTAAGTGCTTTCATTTTGGGGATTGAAATTTGCTTTTTTCCCTCACCGTGGATCCGCGCTTGGCATTCATTCAATTAAGCATCATAATAAAATGTCAGCACTAACAACCACCTAGAGTATAACTGATTGAAAGAATATTGTATACGTTTTAAATATGTACCTACCTATACGTTATAAGTTGTCAGTTGTATAAACAACATGCCGAATTTTTCTAATAGAAATTTGACTAAACATTAACATTAAAAGTTCAACTGGAAAGCTACAAATAATATTCTATGTAACAAATGTTATGTAACAAACTTTAAATTAAAAAAAAAAAAAAAAATATATATATATATATATATATATATATATATATATATATATATATATATATATATATATATATATATATATATATATATATATATATATATATATATATATATATATATATATATATATATATATATATATATATATATATATATATATATATATATATATATATATATATATATATAAAAATAAAAGAATAAAATATGTTAGTTCCTAAAGGCGCCCATAGACACATACTGCAGAGCGATACTGCCGATGAACCCTCGTATACGTGTGTGCTTGATGATTTTTCTACACATTCATCAATCAAAATTTTATTTTGTAAATTTTCACAGAATATTTTTATAATATTTATTTGTTTTTTCTTTTAAATTGAAATATAGAATATAAACTTTCATAATTCACAAAAAAAAAAAAAAATAAATTCATTCGACGCAAATGTCTGCAGTATGAGTTCATTTTAAAACCAAAACGATTTTGATTTTTCATACTGCATTGTTGGTGTGACGCACACATTCAAAAGCTCTCTCAATTTTACTAACACATACTTATTGCAGGAGCTTATGCAGTATGTGTCTATGGGGCGCTTAATGTTTTGACCACTACTATGGAACTATTGCACATTATAAGAATCTATTATGTTTAGTATGCCACTAACTAAGTACTTGAAAAAGAAAAAAAAAATATTATTATTATTTTCAATTAATTATTAACGCCATGTTTAACTTAGTCGAATGTCTGTCAGACTTTTAGAACAAAAGAAAAAAAAAATAATGACAAACAAAGTAAAATTTAACCAGGTGTAAAATATTTCATTTTTATCAGTATATTGAATATGACTTTTAAAAATTAAAAAGAATAAGTTTTTTCAATTGCAAATGTTTTGCATTAAAAATAAAAACTAATTAAAAATTAATACTTAAATTAAAAAAAAAACTCAATAAACATTTTATTTAGGTTTTGGTAATATTATCTACTTGCAGTAATCCTATCTTTTTAATTATGTAGTTGGTAAATTTTCTTTCATTTATTATTTTTATTAAACTAAACATATTGTTAAAGTAGCATCATTATATGTAATAATTATTATTATTATTCCAGATGCAATTTATTCATGAATGTTAATAAACTAAAAACTTTTATTATGTTTTTTTTTTCTCCTTTAATTGTATTCATTTATCTTGTTTCTGATGACTTGTATAATAAATCCCAGAACAATTTATTGCATTTAAATGTTTATGAAACTTTTTTTGTGCTCTCTATGACTTTTTAACACTTTTGTATCATAGCTTTTCCTATTATTGACAGTAAAATACACATGAGCAAAAAAGAAGTCTACGTATTTACTTTTCTGTGTCTGTTTGCGAATGTATTAAACGTGAATAAAGGTGAGAGTATCATGTTGTACACAGTGGTTAAATTAGCTCTTCACTGTCTAATAAAATTTAGATATTTGTGTATTTTCATTATAATTACATATTACTTTTTGCAGAAAATGATTTAAAACTCATTAATCAGATTGTTAATAATTAAAATTTTTTGATATTTGAATTTGTAATTAATATGAACAAATCGTGTTTAAGATATCTAAAACATATCTCATTACGATACTGATATATTTAAAAAAAATTAAAGCACTAATGCGATATCATGGAAAAAATGTTTTATTTCAAGTAATACTGAAATTAACTCATCTATTCCGCTGTTGTAACAACAATGTCGCTTATCTGTAATGTCCAAAAATATCAAAAATGTATTAAGATTTTTAATCGCTGGCAGGAAAGAGAAGACTATTTCCATAAATGAATTACAAAAACCCTATTCATTGGGGCTACCTATTGTGCAAGACAATGGTTTTGTCAAATCGAAGCAAACACGTACACTATTAAATAATTATGCGAACAGCTTCACCACTGTATATACACAAATGTCTGTGTTTGTTGCGCCATAGAGAAATTAATATATGTACATACATACGTAGTTTTTGTTAATATAACTGTTATTGGGTTTTGCACTACAGATCTGTGCAAAGTATGATTTTTTTATTTAGAAATCTAATATTTTCAGAATAATAAACTTTGTAATACATGAAGAAAATTTTAAAATACTTAGCCCCCTCTTCAATAATTATCTTGCTACTAATAAAATCTTACTACGATCAAGTTCATTCATTTCCATGGAAGAGACCATCATCAGAAAAGTTTTAAAAAATATGTTGTACATAAATTTGTTGCCACAAAAATCATATGTATGTATGTATATTTTTAAAATTTGTTATATTTTGTTTCGATTACTGAAATAACCGTAATTTTTTTTTCTTTTCCAAAAACGTTTAAAACCAATTATAGAAATTATTAAATAAATTAAATTTTATTATAAAATAAAAAAAAAAAAAAAAAAACAATGTTTATTGAAAAATTTGATACAATATTTTTTTCTGTGTATAACTTACAGGATTGATGTTTTAAAGGTTAGGATTCATATTGTTAAATAATTCATATTTCCGTTCTAAATTACATTTTTATGTTTTTAAATATATCATGAACCAATTTAGGCGTTGCTTTGAATTTCTCCTTATAAACTAATAAACAGAAATCGAATACATAAACAAAATTAATTGGTTTTCTTCAGAAAATGTAAAACCAATCCGTGTTGGATTCTATAAACAGACATCAAATTTAAATTTAGAATCACCAAATAAAAGATAAATACAATATAAATTTTGCATATCTTTCAGTAAAGAATCTCGTGATTTAGTTCACTGTTCTAAGCTGGACTCAGTATACCTATTAAGGTTGGCTTTTCTTTTCGTTGGTGGAAGTGTTGTTTCACTTTCATTTTCAATCTAATGAAAAGGTCAAAGTTTCTGAAAGTTAAAACTTAAGACATATTTTAGCATGGATCTAACAAGCACAGCAAAATTGATCTATTTTCTAGCTAAATTTAATCATTAGTTATTTTTATTTTAGCCAATTTAGGAATTTCTATCTTTCATGCTAAAATATAAATAACACTGTAATTCACGACTTTCTAAAATATTACCATATTTGTTAAAAGTTAAAAAAAAAAAAAAAAAAAAATATTCAAAATAAAAGTATCTGGCGGGAATCGAAGCCTTAGACTGACAGATTAGTTTACTACCAACTAGCCCATCGGTAAACTCACACCGTATGTACCCATGTTTTCATTAAGTTCACTAAATGAATTTAGACATTTTCTACTCTGAATATTGGGTTGCCATTGTTGAAACATACACATTCATACAGACTTGTATATGGAAATATATTCTATTTGATCAACTCTCAGAAGAATTATGTTGTATGACGGTTTTTTGGTTTATTTGTCTATTGTTATTGTTGTTATATTGTTTTTGTCAGTCATTTGTTGACGGTTCTACTGATGTTTTTTTTTTATCGGTAGTGGCAGTAACAGTAGCACTGACAGACTTAAGTATGTGTGTATGTAATTTTTACATTTTTTTTGTTATTAATGTGGTATTTTAGCCATGTGTGACAGGTTATCATAATTTTTCCCGTAATAATGATGATAGAAATAAAAATGCCTCAGTGCTCATTATACATAAATGACATTTTCATGAGCACGAATACGTTGACAAAAAGCCAACACATAACAGTACATACACTTATGTATATAAAATTACATACAATCTAGTACTTTATATACGCATATACAGTGGTGGACACGATTATAGTTTACTCATCGTTTAATTACATTTACATTATTTTTATTTTTTTAAAGATCTTTCTTATCTTCTATATATTTCGCATAGTGTAGTAAATATATTGCCATCGAAGGATTAACGTATTATCTATGTATTTACTTAAAAATGATATTGTAATTTTCTCGGAGTGGATTTTCTTTGAAAAATTTTTAAAATTAGGGTAGAAGGGGCAGCATTCGTCATAGGGGCACATGTGCCATTGCCAATTATCTTGAAAACAAAGTAATAATTTTTGTGCCAGTAATTGATTGACCGCTTTTGTTCCGTGTTATAAATTTAATAGCGATGAACATGTTTTGACAAGTGTTTTCCTAAATTCATTTAAATCGTGAGAAAAATTATCATTGATGTTTTATAATTTTTTTTTTTATAATTTAAACAATTTCATAAGTTATGTCATGTACCATCGTTTGAAAATATAAAATGTGGGTCCTTAAAATAACTAACAGCACACATTTTACACTAAACACAGTATTTAGAATTTTTTGTTTTATTTGTTTAATTGTAAAATAAATTTGAGAATTTTTAATACAATTTTTCAAATTTGAATTATCAAAATTTAAAATAATTTATTAGTCAGAATTTATATTAATTTATATTGTTGATTAATAGACTAACTGAATAATCGGTAAACTTTTGAATAGCCTATTAATTCCACATCCCTAGGCTAGTCCCAACATATGCTCCAGGAATATTGTAATCAGCTACGAGCTACTTACACTTTAGTGATTACAAAATTAAAAAAAAAAAAAATGAATTTGTATTTATTTAACATACATCTACGTTTACGTTTAAACTAAAATATGGCGAATGCTTCCCACTCCTACCCTACTCTTTTTTTCAAATTCGGAATTTAAGCTCATCTTTCGTAGACGGGTTTTAACTTTTTGCTTCTTTTATGATACTTTGAGGAACTATTGACCATAATTAAATACATACATTGAATTTTTCGTGGTTAATATTGTATAATACGAGGGGTGGGCTAAAATCGTGACCACCACTGTTTATATACATATGTATGTGTGCATGTTGGCAAATAGAAATATTTGGACTTTGGTCATTATTTATGCAAGCCGTCGTTTTATCATACGCATAATATGTTTTAATATTGCCCAAAGGACGTAATAGCATCGCTGTGGTGGACAACAAGAAAAATGGCAGCATAAAAACAAAAACTAAAAAAAGATATACTAAAAATTTTGACATTCAGCCAGCGGCGTTATTGAGTGGTTTAATTGAAAGCGCTTATTAAACTTGCATTTAATTAATTTAAATTATGAATTTTGAAGCGTTATGATGATGATAATAAATAAAATATTCTTTAATCATGAGATACACATAATTTTAGACGAATAACTTCTAAACGTTATTGAAATTTTAAAAGAGATGCAGTTTTATAGATGTGAGTATTTTTTATGGCTGAAAAAACCAATAACTCAGATTTATTGTGTACAATCCATTTTTTGGTCCATTACACAATAGATTAATCAAATTTGGCATGGTTGGTAATTCACAGGAAATATTTATATTTGCAATTTTCTCTGGTTCCTGGTTGCACTGGTTTCGTTGACAACATTTTTGACCAATATTTTCAAAGTGAACAATTTTTTAACATCTATTGAAATATGGTTTGGATGAAAATCAATGGAATTTAATCCATTTATTTTGTATCACAACTATTTAATTAATTTTGCACTTTTTATGCGTCAGATATAAAGTATTTACTTTTTTTGTTAAATGGTTATTCAAAGGATGTTTGCACATATTTCACTTATAACTCCACCCAAAGGCCTGCATTTAAACATACCAATCTAGCATTAACATTGTGATTTAATTTTTCGTATCCCGGACACAGAAAAAGGAAAATTATAAACTATCGGGTAGGAAATTTTCATTTATTCTTTTTCTTACATTTCAATAAAATTTCTTTACCTACAATCAAAACTTGATTTGGCAAAACTTGTTTTTTTTTTTAAAGTATGTATGTAGGCCATATTTTAAAATCAAAATGTTTTTTTCTTTTTCCTCTTTATTCAATTTAATCTAACGTTTACATGACTTGTATGATTCAATTTTTCATCTCTTGTTAATATTACAAAAAAAAAAAAAAAAAAGAATATATATGAATTTTAATAAATGCAATCTTTGCTCAAAAGCGAAATAATAAAGTTTAAAATAGTTTTTCTTGCCTTTAATTTTTCTGTAGTGTAATACGTATTTATTACATCATATATACATACATAGTTATGTATGGTTCCAAAAATATAGATGAATGTGAATATAAATCATATTTCAAATATTAACTTGAAATTGTTTTTGTTTATCTGACACCCTACATCAAGAAAAATGTGTATATATAAGATTTTTTGCGATATGACAATTAAAATTTCATAGATGTGCTTCAGATTTATAGCTAAAGTAATTTTATCTTAAGTTTTATTGTGATTAAGCAGAAACATACTTGTCCTGCAATGTTTTGTGTTTAGCACTTAAGATATTTATGATTTTATGGCTCGATATAAATGATATTTAAAATGTTTGATTATGAAATAAACACTTTATATTCAAATTTATTAAATAGAATGTACATAAATCATAAAAATTATTAATTGAGAAATATTATTATCGAATACGTTCAATTCTACAAAGAAAAATATTTTGGAATACTTTTTTCGCATATGGTCCTAGTTATAATATATTTTTAATAATTTATAACTGGAATTCGAGAATATTGTGATACGGATTGAATAGTGTACATCATAGCAATTATTTTATGAGACATCAAATATGAAATGACTTTTGGTCTTCCAATTTCGATCATATTTCACGTACACACACTTTATACCACTAATCGGCATATCTCGAAAACGACTTGTCTGATTTTATTTAGAAAAATATCAAAACATACTAATTAAAGTTATCGACAAATCTTTCTTACATTACTTTTTAATACGATCAACATTTATGGAGATATTAAGGCTATTAAAAATAATATTAATATAAGAATAGTTATTTTTTAGTTAGAATTTTTTGATATTTTCTATTTTTGATATTTTAATATATAGTGTAACCTCCTTAATTTGCCAAATCGTGCTTCAACAAATTTTTCTATTTTAATAATATCATAATAAATAAAAATATTTTGGTTTATTTCTAAAAATTCGAGGAAATGTGCGCCAAAATAAATATAAGCTATTAAATTTTAATACCATATCTCCTTAAAATTTTTTGACGAGGAAATTGTACGAAAAATTCACTTAAATATATGCAAATGCATCTAATGCAACTTCTAACAAATCTTTAATTTTTGACTAACTTACCTTAAAATGTATAACAGTACAGTTTAACAGTTTTTTAAATCAATAAAATCGAATATTTACGTATTGAGTTTTATGTTTTTTTTGTACATTCTTAGCGTAAAACGTACAAAAACTTATTTAAGAGAAAAATATTTTTGAATGGGAAAAAGTAATTGTATCGTTTACTAAAAATTTTTAAAATATTAAAGATTTTCGTCACAAAAAAACCAAAATTGAATTGTTGAACCAGTAAGTCATTTTTTAAGATGAAATGGAAAAACAAATTATTAAAAATCCAAGACGAAGAACGTTTTTACAATTTTTTTATAATTAAAAAATTTAATTTTAAATTTTCTTTAAATAAAAAAATTTAAATTAGTTAAAGAAAAGGCGAAGTTGTGCATGGTATATGTGTGCGTTCCAAAAATTTTACACTTTTAATTTAATGTAAAGATTCCAAACTTTAACTTTAAATAGCATATTTAAATAAAAATGCATTTAAAAAATGTAATTGCATTAAAATGCATTTTTAAAAAATCTTTCTTATTTTTAAAATGTTTATCGTAAAGCCGCAATATGCGAAATTCAAAGGCCGTTTAAATCATTAAAATTCACAAAGCCTTCCCAGAGATATTGATATTCAAAGTTGCATACTTTTGAAATTTTATGGGCGTTCTTTCATGGAATTGTAGATATATATTATTGTTAACCCCAGTTTTAGCAAAGAGTGTCATATGGCGCTATAGATTTTTAAGCCAATTGTTTTTATACCCACCATCAAAAAGATGGGGGGTACATATATTGTTTTTGTCATTCCGTGTGTAACATGTCGAAGGAATCATTTAAGACCCCATAAAGTATATATTTTCTGGGTCCTGGTTCGATTCTGAGTCGATCTAGCTATGTCCGTCCGTCTGTCCGTCTGTTGAAAGCAGGATAGGTCTCGAACGGGGGGACGAAATTTGGCACAAATATTTGTCTTATATAAAGTTTGTTTGGGATTGAAAATGGGCAAAATCGGTTAATAAACAAAAAAGTTATGGGCTAAGAAATATAAACACAGGGTGTCCGTTTTATACTTTTCTGCTGATATTTCTTCAACAAAAGCATGTACGACAACGAAATTTTGTACGTATAGTTCAGGGATCGATATAAACTCGGAAACCAAAAATGGGCGTTGTTCGCCCACTTAACCGCCCACCTCCCATATAAGGTGAAATTGTGTTCAAATAGTTCAAGGACCAATGTGAACTCAGAAACAAAAAAAGGGCGTGGTCCGCCCACTTTACTACCCACACTACCTCCCCCTCCCATATAACGTAAAATTTGAAAAAGTTGATGGTGGGTATATAGATTCGGCCGAGCCGAATGGTATGTAGTTATAGATGTTATTACTTTTCAATGACAACAATATACCGTCATAGAAGTGGTTTAGTAATAAGTTAGTTATAGCCCGGTATGTAATTATTTATGATCAGATTTTTAAAAATACTACTTTTTCTCGATTTTTTAATTCAGTTTACCAGTTATAAATTTAAGGAAGTGATAATTATATGAACAGGCAGAACCGTATGAATTAAATTTAGATCCAAAATAGTTTTTAAAGTATTATATTTTGGCTACTGAAATTAAAATTTAAAAAATATTAAAAAAAATTACGGTCAAAATAAAAAAGAATGGGTTCTTATATCCTGATATTTCATTATTACATAACACTGTGTGGCAGTCATTTTCACACATAAAAAAAAATCGATATATGTATGCATGGAATTAGTGATCATACGTAATAAAACTGCGTACTCAGTTTTTATCCAAGACGTCAAATTTTTTCTTAAAAGGATTTCAAAGTTTCGAAGGATACGCATTTTTTTAAAAAAATATAAAATATTTATGGATATTATATCAACCCAATATGGGTATCAAATTAAATCTAAGAAACGTAATAATATTTATTATTTAAATGTTGCAGCCAAAAAACTAAAGAAAATATCCTTTCGAAAATGTTCCTTTTTACTTTTTTTTTTCAAGTATATAACAACATGCCAAAATCATTCTCACACGTCAAAAAATAGTTACGTAGATAAAACTAGAGACCATGTATGGTAAAACTGTGTACCGACCTTTTCTCCAGATTGTCCAATTTCCTCTCAGAAGGACTTCAAAATTTCGAAAAATTCACAATTTTTATGAATAATATAAAATATTTACAAAGATTATATTGACTCAATATGGATGTTAAATGAATCCCTGCGATATAATTATATTTTTTATTTAAATGTTGCAGTACATAAAGTTAAGAAAATGTCTTGGAAAATTTAATCCATTAATATTATATTTACTATTTATAGTCCTTATATAAAGGATATTTTCTTTTGGAGTCCTTTTGAGGGAAAATTTGACTTCCTGGAGAAAAACTGAATACGTAGTTTCATTATGTGTGAGTTCTAGTTTGACACATATATCCAAGGTTGGCAACCGATTCAAAAAGGTAACGGTAATGGTACATATTTTGGATTATTTCGGTAAGAGTATTTTAGAGGTAACAGTATTTTTAGTTATTTCGGTAACGGTATTTTAGCGTTATCGCTATTTCGAGTTATTTCGGTAACGGTATTTTAGCGTCATCGATAATTTGAGCTATTTCGGCAACGGTATTTAGGGGTAATTGTTTTTACTAATAATGACTTCAGTAATACTTTAAAATCAATAAGTTATTGAACAGCTTATAAGTAATTAGTTCTTGTATGACATCTAAGTAATGACATAAGGTAAGTAGTTGCCTCAAATGTCATCATCGTGTAAGTAGTGAAGAGCCATTATATTACCTTCTTAACTCATTACATGTCAATCAAAGTTTTTGCTGGGATAGTAGAACAAACGATATTCACTAATACCGATTGTAATCATCACTATTTTTTCTCTCTGTTACATATATTTCGTTCAACATAAAAACCAAATCAGAATCAGCCAACAAGTACTTATTAATTCTAAAACCAATTACCAACTTTTCCATTTAATATATTTTTTCTCATCTTTACCGCTTTGTTAAGTTAGATGGTGCTTTTTCTAGTTTTTTTTTTTATTTTTTTATTTGCATGAGTTTGCTCTACATTATAGAGCCCCCAACAAATAATGTTGTGTTTAAAATACAAGCGTACACATTGAAAAGGTTTTTTTTTTTTTTATTAATATTTGTAGTTTTTGTTGTTGCATTATTATAACCATAAACTCTTTCTGCACCTACTTTGGATGTGTAGATGTACGTGTCTGGATGTGGATTTAGGTATATTGGTAGTAGTTGAAAGTAGTATGTATTAGAAATAATACTAAGCAGTTCTAGCATCCATGTTTGTTCGGTTGCAAGTAGGTATATGTATGTATGTTGTTAAAAAAAAAAAATGCCAAAAATCCAATGCAAGCAAACTGATGGCAAATATGTATTAAAAACTTCCAACACCATGAAACATAACACCACTCGTCCTTTATCATTCATAAGCCACCAGTCAACCTACAATGTGGTTGTTACCTTCTTGCCACACTATTGTTAGGCTTCCGAAAATACTATATGCAGCAGCAACTATTTCATACTTGCCACTGTGTATGAGTATGAATGAGTAGTACTTATGGCAATAGAAGTGTAGTAGTAAAACGTATGTAGTTGGAGTACTACATGCAACATGCAAAAATATAAAACATTTTTTTTTTTTACTTTTTATTCATTCATATAAATGTTTTATATTTTTTTCTATTCTGCCTTCTTATTTCTGTTGTTGCTTTGTAAATTTGAAATGCTGATGTTTTTGTTTTTGTAAACTATGTTATTATTGTTGTTGTTGTTGCTGTTACATTTACTTACATTTCATTCTATTCTCTTTTGAACGTTTTCATTTTATAGGAGTTGGCAGAGTACTTGGAAATCGTTATAAATTGGGCGAAAAAGTGCTAGTTACCAATGGCGATAAGGCAAGCGGCAATTTTATAAAATATGATGTTGAAGTTCGTGATGCCGATGTGGTAAGTTCCTTTATTTTTGTGTTCAAACATACAAATACATTACATTTTTTTTTTTTTTAAATATATGAATACTTTACTTAACATTCACAACTAGAAATACCTTAAATTATAGAATTGATGTGGATTTTTTTTTTTGGTAATATATGTGGTGACTATGTAGAGGGGATGTATGCGCCAAAAATACAAAAACAAATATACCTTATATTGAATGACATTTATATTGTAGAATCCTAATATATATTATAAAAATGAGGTGTAAGTTTGTTTGTTTGTTTGTTTGTTTGTGCGTCAATCACGTCTAAACGACTGAACCGATTTTCACGAAATTTGACACACAGATAATACCAGTGCCAGAGGTGGTTATAGGCTATATAAGATTTCGATTGGATGCCACGCCCACATTTTACGCCCACTTTTTATAACTTCCAAACGGTTGGACCGATTTTCACGAAATTTGACACACAGATAGTATCAGTGCCGCTGATCATTATAGGCTATGTAAGATTTCGATTGGATGACACGCCCTTATTTTACGCCCACTTTTTATAACTTCCAAACGGTTGGATCGATTTTCACGAAATTTGACACACAGATAGTATTAGTGCCGCTCATCATTATAGGCTATGTACGAACTGGATTGGATGCCACGCCCACATTTTACGCCCACTTTTTATAACTTCCAAACGGTTGCACCGATTTTCACGAAATTTGACACACAGATAGTATCAGGGCCACTGATCATTATAGGCTATGTATGAACTGTGTTGGATGCCACGCCCACATTTTACGCCCACTTTTTATAACTCTTAAATGGTTGTACCGATTTTAACGAAATTTGACACACAGATAGTATCATTTCCGGTGGTCATTATAGGCATGTATAAACTTGGTTGGATGCCACGCCCACATTTTACGCCCACTTTTTAAAACTCTTAAACTGTTACACCTATGTTCACCAAATTTGACACACAGATAGTACCATTACCGCTGGACATTATAGGCTATGTATGAACTGGGTTGTATGCCACGCCCACTTTTTATAACTCTCAAACGCCTGTACCGATTTTTAAGAAATTTAACACACAGATAGCACCAGTAACGGTGGTCGTTTAAGGCTATGTAAGAACTGGGTTCACGCCCATATTTTACGCCCACTTTTTAAAACCCCTAAACAGTAGCAATTGTTTTATATTCCCTATTAGGGGGTAGCGAAGCGCACCGGGTTACGCTCGTATTAAAATAATTATGGTGATTTAATTGTAAGTTCAGATTATGAGGTTAAAGTTTTCATTGTTTCTATTAATTATATGGCAAAATACAATGAAGAATTTAATCGAAAATAAATTTTGGTTATTAGAACACGCAAATTCTCTGTTGGTTGTGATTTGTAAATGAGGATAAGAGGAAGAAATGACTAGATCAAGTTGTAGTTACTGTATAGTGCTCCTTAAATCTGATCAGGTTACCACCGATATTTTAGCAATAAAAATGTCTCTCTTACCAGATATCTCAGGCACAACTTACCAAACACTAAAAACAAATTCTTAAAGCAGCAAGTTGGTTCTAGTTTTTTATCTCATAATATCTGTCATTGTCGTAATAAATTTATTCCTAGCGTATGCTTCTATCAGAATGAAATCATATCTATTCTACTTGATTAAAGATCGATTTACTACGCTAGCAAAAAATGATGATATCTGGGTCATTTTCGCGAACCCTTATTTGGAAACCGATATCGTACTCTAAAGACCTTTCGCAAGATTTTTTGTGAAGAATCGAGAGTGCAATTCAATCTTATAGCCTGATATCTTCCTTCCGAGATTTCTCCCATCCTGACATACCAGGAGATCATGTAATCCATAAAACCAAACTACATAGATGGTAAATTATTTGGGTAGCTGTGAGTCGTTAATTTTAATCATATTCCTCAAGGACCTGCAATATGTACATTTTTGGTCCTTAAAAAACTTCAGGCACCGAACGCGATTTCTAAAATGTTTTTGCAAGTTTTTCAATACTTTTCTTTAAAAAATGTATAAAGCTCTATATAGAATTTGATAGAAAATGATTTTAATTTACATTACAAATTGTAGAGAAATTTTACAATTCAAGAACAATTTATAAAATAAAAAAAATTAATAAATTCTTTTGTTTATAAACATTACGTTTTCGCAGAAATTGCAGAGACAAATGTTGTTAAATAATTTTATATTATAGAAGACACTAAAAAGTGATAAAAATTGAGTGATTTGGCGGAAATGTAGTTGACTTTTTGCTGGTTTTTAGCAAACACTAGGTTTTTAATTTATGCCCTTATTTTATAAATCACTACACCTCACTTTTTATCACTTTTATCACCAGAATGTTGAAGTGTTTACTCGTGATAGAAACACCCGACGTTACGTTATTTAAAATAAAAATGTATTGAAATAGAATTTTATAAATCACTGCGCCAGAAAATGTATCACTTTAAACTTCATATTCAACACTTACAATTTTTAGGTGTTGGCGTACAAAATCACATGAATTGAAGTTCTAACACAGTAAAATATATATAAAAAATTATTCTTTAATTGTTAAATTAACTTAAAAGAAAATCACAAACACTTTTAATTCATAACTTTTTAAAAATATAAAAACATTTTTATTTTGTCAATTTATTTTTTTTTTATTTGTTTTGGTTTTTCTTTTCCTATTTCTTTTTCAAATTTGGTCAGGGTTGCCAAGTACAAAAATTTAGATCTATTAAGAAAATTAATTTTTATAATTTCATATACGTATTGATGTTGGAAATCCTGGAATTACTTTTATTTCAACACTGAAAGTGAAGTGTATGGGAAGCGTTCAACGCTGGTGATTTATGAAATTAGGGCATTAATTTTGACTACACTTCATTAAAAATTCTTCATACTAGAAAAAAGAATATGAAAACTTGATCCCTAAAAATATAAGCTGTCCCAGTTATATATGTCCTGAAGATAGTCTCGATTATGGGTCCATGATTTTTGAACAAAAGGCATAGTAATTCTGCTTTTGTTGTGCAGGGCGACATTGTCATCAGTCATATAAAAAAGTAATTGGGTGCTGCTTAAGATCGAGGCCAGGTCATTTTTCCAAGTTAATCCTGTTCTTTTTAAATACCAACAACATGCCAACATATGTAGATGACTTTGTTGTAAAACTTGTCCTTAACATGCTTTTAATTTTTAAAATTTCGTGGAAAAATCGTTAGTAAAAATGCTGTTGAAAGAAGTCTGACCCTTAGCCAATTAACTGATGACTTTTTCGTGTACAAAAAATGAAAACGGAGAGAAGCGAACTGTAGCCATAAATTCGATAAAATAAATTCCATGAAATCATAATTTATTGCAAAAAAAAAAAAAAAAAAGGCTAAATGATAATGCAAAACGTCGTTTGCCGCATAAGCAAAAGAAAAAAAAAATTTTGTTTTTTTGCTTTAAAATAAAAAAATATTAAATAAAAATTTTTCAAACGTTAACTTAATGCAAAAATAGATAAATCATAAAACACTTTTCAAATAAATTTTTTCTTAAATGGAACAAATTTTATAACTGTTTCGTTTATGAAGTTAATGTAAGATATGAGCATGAAATTTTTTGTATAAATGTAGTTTGCGTCAGTACATCATAATCCAGTAAATAAAACCAACATTTGATTTTTAAGTGGTAACGGCCTTTTGCATTTCAGTTGACGATACATATATATAAATAAGAATATGTATATCTATCTGTTAATTCATTACAATCAATCTTGGATGTTAAAATAGAAAGATAAAATACTGAATTACCCCTTGTAAAAAAAAATTATGTACCATATCCCATAAACGGACATCTCCCGATAACGGGCAAAATCAACGTGACGGTCGCTGTCCGCCCATGGGAGCTTTCACTGAATATATATAGTTCATTCGCTAAAAGAAAAAGTAGGATATAATATTAATAAAAATTCCATGCTTACTTTTTTAAATAAAACATTTTTTGAATGTTCAAATGAAATTTAGCTTATATATTATGCATTTGTTGGAGAAAACTAGGCCGACATTTAGTTAAAATAAATTTTGCTTTTCTTTCTTGATAAAATAATGTATATTGTGTACTTCCACTCTTATTATTATATTGTGATATTTTTTATAACTAAGAGCAAAACAGCTCATTTTTAAAAATGTGAGCGTGCAATACAGTCAGTACTCTCTTCATGGATATACATATGTTCCATGTTTCATTTTTATCGGTTCAGTAGTTTAGATCAATTCAATTCAAATAAAGCAAACACTATCATGAGAAAAATGGGCGTAAAAAGAATATGGCATATAACAATAATCTAGTATAATAATGCTACTCGTCTATAAAATAACGGAAATATATAATAATAACATTTGAATTAAATAATTTAAATGAATCTTATTTTCAATCATATTGATAAAAGGTCTCTGAAAAATTCGAAATTCAAGAAATTCGAACCAATTTTGAAAATGCTTTCATTCTGCGTTGGAATTATTGAGCCAATTATCTCTTGTTGCACCGTATTATTAAATCAAGTTTATTCCATTAATATTTTATTGAAAAATATATGCATACAATGTTACATTTTATTTAAACGCACACCTTAGCACATTGCCATGGTAGTTCCTTATAGTCATTGTAGTGTTAAGCATCACATTTTTTACATTTTTCTACTTTCTTTGTCAATATGCAAAAAGTTCGACTATTGCAATTTCAACATTCTTTACTTATTTACTTATTTTTATATTTGTACTCAATTCCGATTAAAGTACTTCTCCTACTAAACGTTATTAGATTTTACATAATTGGGGATGTAATCCTATCATCAAATATATACAAGTAGTAAATTATAAATATAAAAAATATTATATATCCTTGTACGTACATCTTGTAGATTTTTTTAAATAGAATTTTATATAAAATGTAAACGTATAATAACAACATTTTACTTTTATTTAGTAATGGTTTTTAGCAAATACTTCCCCTAGAAAATCCATAAAACTGTATACAATTTATATAAATTTTATTTTCTTATTCTCCACTTGTATATATTTTTTCATTTTTTCATTTCTTTTTTCAGATACAATTTGCAAAGTCATATGATATTTTTAGTGGTTCATTGTATCGAGGACATTTTGTTGTACGCAATCATTTGCAAGTGGATAAATTTACAAATTTGGTAAGTTTTAATGTCAATGAAAAATTTCCATTGCATTCAGCAGGATTTATAACTTTTATAATCATTTTGCTTTATTCATTGTTCGTACCATAAATAAGAATAAAGCCAAACAACTATACATATACGTATGTATGTAAATATGCTCTACAAAAGTTTTATTTATGGAAAATATACTTGAACATTTTAAAAGAATTTCAATTTAATAAAGTTTATTACTTAAGTAATTTATTATTGAAAATATGTATGTATTGTTCATTTAATTATAGGTGGCTAAAAACATTTCAAAATGTTCGGGTTTATTAGAAAATATTCCTGTAAAATTATTTACCTGTGTCTTGAAGTCTAAACAATCATTGGGTCAACAATTGTTGGAGCATTATAAGATCACACCAGTATTTGAGGCTGAATCAGGTCGTTATGCCTGTCAAATTGAATTGAAGACAACATTTAATGAGATCTTGAGTATTGTAAAAACTAATGATATACATTTTGAATTGGAGGTGAGCAATAATTTAAATTTTTTAGTATAATATTTTTCTTGATGTAGTTTACCCCACAATTGCAAAAACAAATTTCATGAAAAACTGTAAAACAAATTAATTTCATTATAATTTTTTCCTTGTCACAAACGGGTATTATCAAAAAGTTCTTATATAATAATTGAATTAATTTATTTTTATTATTAGGTTTCGCTACCAACTGGTTTAACAGACAATCTTTCGTTAAAGTTTGTACCTGGCATTAAAGTCATACCAGAAACTCTTATATCAGATGATTTAAAAGAACAAGATTTAACTGTAACTGGATTGGATAAAGTTTTACAGAAAGTTGAGGTAAGTTATTTTTATTAGGTCCATCAACTATAATCGTATTAGATATAAATATTGTTTTAAATTAATGTGTCTGGAAATCGTTTAAAGTATTTGTGGGTTTTGTATGGGCGATTCCTAAGATTATATAATATTGTAATTGTCGGCGTTTTGGGCAGTTTTGTAGATTGCCCACTTGGAACGTAGCAGCACCACTCTGCTCTTTTTTTGTTGTAATGATGAGATACGAGAAGAGGCCAAGAAATTTTGCTTACTATTGATAGAAAGGAATCTTTTCAGAGAGCACTCATTGCATACGTTTCTATGATAAAAGTGCAATTTGCTATAAATAAAATGATTTTTTCCCGCACGTACAAATGGCTTTCCCATTGTCAAAAGGCAATTTAATAAATGAGTTGCATTTCATTCATATATGTAGAGATTTTCCCGTAAAATATATATTTGGTGTGCGCTCCTACAGTCTGTAAATCAATTGTTTCTCCGGTTAGTAGAGTTCCTTTCGGTAATAGTAAACTCTGTATTTCCCGACTCTCCTTAATTCCTAGCAATAGTTTTATATTGTGTACATGTGTTTTGATTTTTTAATTATGAAATTTTAATTACGAGTCTGCATGAATTTTGTTTCATTTTCATTAATTAGACTAAATTAGCACAGAGTTGCGGAGAATAAAAACAATGCAAACAAATTAACGGTGCAATTTTTTCACTTATAATAAAAGTTACAAGCCTTAAAGTGTGCACTAATTTTTTCGGGAGCGTTCCTTGCAATAGTTCCAAAAGGTTATTTTTTAATTATTGAGAATTTTTTGCAATAGCATGACAATTTAGCTACTAATAAGGCTAAATCGGTTTCAACATATATAGCTGATTTTTGAAAATAAACTAAAGGAGGTCCCCTTTGACCGAATTTAAGCATACATATAATTATAAGCACTTCTACATTGTGCAAATATAGGTGGTCACTGTGACCGTTAAAACCCATGTTTACTTATTAATCGGTATGTATTTATTATTCCCCTGTGAAGTTTTGTGTTCTGGACTTAAGACATTATCACGAAAATCTTATTTTGCTCAGATTTGTAATAAGATTTCAATTTTATTTGTTTTTAAAACAAGTCAATCTATGTTTTTCTTTTTCCAAAGCTACTTACAATGGAATGAAGTTTCATGTCCATGTCCATGTCCATGTCCATGTCTATTTCTTTTTATTTTTTGCTATATAAATTTTACATAAATTTAGCATTTATTTATTATTTAGTTGTAGAATTTTTCTTTTATTTATGTATAAAGTTTTCAATAATAACTGCAAATATAATAAACAAAATGTATTTTTGTTTTCATAGTTTTTGTTTAGTTGTTTCTATTATTTTTTTCCGTTGATATAATCTAACAAAATATCCTTCGTCCTTCGTATTCTGTGGAGTATTTATTTATATGTTGGATTTTGTATGTTTTACTTTATGGAAAGTTTATTATAAGTATTTACTTTTCATAAACTTGCAACAGAAAAACTGAAGCAACTGTGAAAAACTAAGAAAAAAAAAAAAAAAAAAAAAACAGCAAAGTCAAAACTGCAATAAAAAATAGTTTGGAATAACTTAAAAATCCATTTACTTTTTAAAATATTCCTACCCATATACATATTTATGTATGCATGTATACTACACACTTACATTTAATAGGTCTCTATGCATGATAAAGGAATATAAAACTTTTGACTACATACACATGTTCTTTTTATTTTTTTTATTCGTAAAATATAGAATTCCTGTGGATTTGAGCGAACGTTGACTTTGTACCATTTGTTTTTTGTCCAAACTGTAAATGCAGCAATTGACCATGATACGATTCCACAATTGTATTCAACTTAAATATTTTTTAACTGCTGACCATTTGTATGTCTTTCATTGAAAAGCAGCTGCTAGAGCCATCTAAACGACAACCAGTCATGTCATTGAGTCAGTCTGACAGTCATTTAGTTCTTCAGTCAAAAGTTTTTCCGTTATCTACATCGTTGGTCATTTTTCTATCCTTTGAAAATATTTTACTCTGTTTTTCTTCTTATACTTTACATTTCTTATTGTGGTTGTTAAAAGTATGGCACATTTAGCGCATTTTATTGTTTTAATTTAAATGAATAACATAATAATAATAATAATAATAAATTTCTATAAAGTTAGTAAAATTAAAAAAAATTTATTAATTTTTATGTTAAATTTTTAGTAAATTCAATTTATTTTAATATTAAAATATATTTTGGAAATTTTAAGTTATTTCGTCATAAGGAGTGCGCACGATAATTGGCTATTATATTTTTCTTCCCGGTTTCAATAAAATATTTAATATTTTCTTGAATACCCTTCATAATAACTTTATTAAGTTTTTGATTGCTTTTTAAATTCTATTTTACTCTTCAGTCAGCTTTAAGTGTAAATATTTTTATTATGACCCAATACATTTTGGTGGATTCAGTTTCTTGTTTTTTCACGCGATATTTACCTTATACATTCCATAACATCTGTGATATGGAATTCATCACCAGAACGTTGTAAAATGTCCACGGGTACGTACTTTTTATAACGCTTTTGACAGCATTCATATTAAAAAATCTCAATAATTTTCATCCTCTTCTAGCGTTCCTATAAGAAACTTGTTTTACTTCGTGGGCCTTCAGGCCAGCTTTTTTCACTTTTTTAAGAAATGATTCACATTCCATCCAGAGATGTAGCAATTTTCTTTTAAAATTCTTAGTATATTGTCTGCGATCCTACTATCTGTAAATCAACTTTTTATTTTTATTTTATACGTCTCACGAATTATATTTCCTGACTTTCGATAATAAATAAAACATAATTATGAGTAAGAACGAATTTTGTTAAATCTCAGCGTGTACATTGGAGTGGTAAATATATGTATCTCTTTAATTTATTAAATTGTTTTATTTTTCTTAAAAAGCTATAAAATTTTGTCATTGATTTGCAAATAACTTTTACTCTTAGTATTCGGCAAAAAAATATTCCTTTGTGTTAGCAATTTTAAAAAAATTTTTGTATTTTTGTGATTTTAATTGTAAAATATTGTCATCAATGGTCGTTTTAGTTTCTAGAAAACTTTTCGATTTTTCATATTCTTTTGACCAAAGGAATAGTTACACGTCTGTATAAAAATGTAATTGCAAACTAAAAAGAAAATTGGATATATTTAGTAAATGTTCATGTGTGTATATAAATGTTTGTTGTAGTTTTGTTTGTTGTACTACAGTGTGTTCAAATAAGTGTAAGCTGTATTTGTTGTTGTTTTTTCATGCTACAAGCATAAATTGAAAACAAAACTGTAGTAAAAAAAAAAAAAAATCGAAATGAAAAACTTTTATATCAAAAGATTGATTGCAGCAATCCATGAAAAGTTATCTCTTTCAACTACAAACCAAACAACTTTAGTTATTGTTTTCTTTTTTTATGTTTTCACACACATGAATAAAATACATGCGTGTGTGTGTGCTTTGAATATCCTTTTTGTACAAAAGTGTTTTTGTGAATGAAATCCTTGTTATGGGAATTCATTCTATGTAGTTGGTTGTATTGATAGACTGTTGTATTGCTTTTAATGTTATTGTTGTAAAGACATTTCCTATATTAAAAACTGTATTTCTTTAATGACTGTTTTTTTTTATTCAAAAACTAAAACTTTAAATTAAATATTACTTAGTAATATTATTTTTTATTTATATCCCAGCAAAAATTTCGCTTTCCTGGTAAGCTAGAAGGTATAAATGGAAACAAAAATAAACTACTTATATTTTGTCTCAATAACTAGTTATATACTTTTGTTCGAGTTGTCCACGAATTCATGTAGTTATTTTTATACTCTAGGGATATGTACCTAAACGAAGAGAAGGCAAATAATAATGACGCCTCATTACCAAGAAAGTACTTTAGTAAGTAGTTGCCATTATTAAAAATAATGAAATAAAAAAATCACTGCATTGAAAATCTATTTTTATACCCACCATCATAAAGATGGGAGGTATATTGATTTTGTCATTTCGTGTGTAACATGTCTAAAAAATCATTTAAGACCCCATAAAGTATATATTTTCTGGGTCCTGGTTAGATTCTGAGTCGATCTAGCTATGTCCGTCTGTCCGTCTGTTGAAAGCAGAATAGGGCTCGAACGGGACAACGTAGAAGGACGAAATTTGGCTCAAATATTTATTTCATATAAGGTATAAGGTTGGTATTGAAAATGAGCAAAATCGGTTAATAAACAAAAAGGTTATGGGCAAAATACTAGAAACACAGGGTGTCCGTTGTATCTTAACCCAAATATGCCCATTGCTACATCATGATCATTTTAAAAATACTTTTATATTATTTTGGAAGCAAATGAGAAATAAAACACAGTGCAATTATAGGTTTTAAAAAATCCTATCACATTTTTGACATCTAGTTAAGGTTTTTTGATGACAGGATCCACATCTTGTTAGTTTTTCCTGTGAAATGACCCAATGGTCCGCTCGATCATAACGCAAATCATTATTTAGGCTTAGCGATGGATGACCCCTTTGGTAAACCGAAAGGCTTGAACCAGTTTATATATCCTTGACGAGTCGTACCTACCCAGAATTTGAAGCCATAACGAATTGGTTTACCATGAATATACTGCTTACAACGATGTCTACCTGTGTAGGAAGTTGTTATCATGGAAATTAATATTGGACAAAATAAACTCAAATTTGTTTCTTGCTATCGCTTGTGAAACTAGTTCATTATTGGAGTCTTTCGAGAGTTCCCAATACATTCTTCTTCTAGGCAGATGAACATATCCCCTAAGCAAAATCACTCCAAGAAAGCATTTCATTTCGGTTATATTGACGCGCATGTTGCTACTCTTTTGTGATGAGTACCGATTTATCTCATTCGTAATTTTTCCTACTAAAAAAAGAGCAAAAAAGGGAAGTAGGATTTACCTCATCTAAGTTGATACCATCCTCAGGTTTTTCAAAAATATCATTATTGATATCTTCAACTTCTTCGCTTTTTTAGACAAGTTGCCTGTAATCTGAGAGAGGGGGATATCATCCTCTGTGTCCCAATCACTATCACAATTGATTTTTTTTACAAATTCCACCTCATTTTTCATAACCGAAGACAGCAAACTATTTATATCGACGTAGTCTTCATCGCCGGAATCTTCGTCTGTGATGTCTCCACATGCATTATTGGATGGGAATATAGTAATATTATCCACATCTATATCATCATCCTCTATCAACGCTAAAGCTTCATTGAGAGAAAATCCCCTATGGAAAATACATAGCATACTATATTCCCAATGTCCTACATATAGGTCACAATAAGATAAGGTGTGACAAGAACAAAACTAAATCACAATAATGAAACATTCACGCACATAACAATCAAGCTACTCTTCATAAATATAAATTCAAACTAAATATAGTATTTTATTCACTTCTAAATGTACAAAATTTTACTTACCGTACAAACATGTTCCCATATTCAGTCATTATGAAAATATCACAAATTACAAATTCAATAACTAAAAAATAGTAGCAAAAAATAATGCGATGTACTGAGTATATGAACAAAAAAAAAACGGTACTTTGATAATCTTGACTTATCATGTAAACAAAAACTAGATGTACTATATATAGGTCATTGGGCATATTTGGGTTAATTTCATACTTTTCTGCTGATATCTCTTAAACAAAAGCATGTACGATAACGAAATTTTGTACAGATAGTTTGAGGGTTGATAAAAACTTGGAAACGAGAAATGGGTGTAGTTCGCCCACTTTACCGCCCACCTCTCTCGCCCACAATGTCAAATTTGAAAAAGTTGATGGTGGGTATATAGATTCGGCCGAGCCGAATATAACATTCGCGCTGGTTTATGTCTAATATTTTATAAAATGGATATAAATTGAATTTTTCGTTGTGGAAAATTTTTATTGCTGGCATCTTAAGCTTAAAATACACTTTCGAATGTCCCGGTTAATGTTTTTTTTATAAATGATAGAGGAACACCACTCTAACCACGCAAATCAATGAGTTAAATACAGAAAAATATTAAATACTTTAAAAATATAATAATTATCTTTCATGTCAAATATTGCGTACACGTTTTCATTACAATTTTGCTTAAAAACCTAAATGCTCCTAGGACCAATAATTAAAATTCTTATGAGGGACAAACCAAATCACTTTTCTATTAATATCAGTTATTACCTACATATATACAGTGCTGTGCATAACAAAAGCAACAAAATTTATTTACAACAAAAATATTTTTACGAAACTATATACATTTAAATAAGTTAAACTTTGTTTATTAACAAAAACTGGAATAAAACACTACACTCTTCATATAGGGGTGTGCACAACAATAGCAACATATTCATATTTTGCTTCATTTTGTTCTATATTTTAAATTTTTCGTAAAATTTAGTAGTTTTAATGCGATTAAATTGTTAATTGATTTCTATAGACTAATTTCCTTTTGAATTTGTTGACTAAACAACACTTTGGACATCACTAATCTTGAAGCCGGATAAAAAATCTTGCACAGATCTTGCGTCTAACTATTAGACCACATGGTTAAAAAAAATTTTAAGCAAAAATTTAAGTAATGACGTTTATCTCAATCCTTCAAAAGTTTTAAAATATATTTCGCATTTTTTCCATGCAATTGAATTAAAGAAGATTCTTCTCTATGTATAACGAAATTTCTGTGATTTTTAATAACCTATTAATCTAAAAATATCAAAATTTCATTAAATTTCTAAGAAAAGGACATAGTTTTTTCGCTAAAATTCAAGTACAGTCATTATTACATCTTTTCTCTGTCCAAAATCATTTTTTTGAACTGTGCGGTTTAAGATGTACACCTTCACAGTATACCGGGTTGCGATGCGTTGCGTATCCGGTCATAGTGGATACATATAAATATTATTTTTTATTAAATAAAGTACTTTTCTTTTTTAATATGATAAATTTTGTTAATTTCAGGAAGAAAGCAATGCATTTCTATTAAATTATTAATTTTTCTTGTATAAAAAAAGTAATAAAAAAATATACCGTGAAACAATCTCAAAATAATTAATTTATTTGTTGAAATTAATATATATAATGGGTCAATATTTTTCAAACAACTTAGTTTGTCGTCATTTAGCACGACATTTGGTCACAATTTAAACGAGAGAAGAAGATATAGTCGGTCAAGCTCGACTATATGATACCCTACACCATTTCGATTTACATAATTTTGCTTTTACTTATATACAACTTACCAGGGCTGTCAGATGTGGCGATTTTTCGCCAAACGTGGCGATTTTTAATTGCTCTTGGCGACTGAATTTTCCGTTTTGCGACATGGCGAATTTTTTGGTGATTTTTCACAAGGTGGCGATTTATTTGGCTATTTTTTAAAATTGTATTAAATAGGTACTCGCATAGTAAAACTATTTCGTTTTTTTACTAGTCAACGTCTATTTTTAGTATTTTTCTATCCAACAAGGGGTCCGAATAAAGATTGTTAGGTGGAACATAAAATTAAAAGTATTTCTTTAAACAGACAACACACATACATATGTATATTAATTTATCCATACTTATAAAATAAAGTTGCAAAAAATACACAGAAAAAAGTAAAAATGGACTTCAATTACGAAATTTGTAATATTAATTAATTTTTAATTGATTTTACTCCAATCATCAAAATGATAATATTAATAACTAGAATAATTGATATTATTATTACTTCTTTTCCTTAAATGAATTCAATGAGCTGAACATTTTTTAAAATTTACTTAAATTTATTTTATTTCTGTACTTTTATAGACAAATATTTAATTTTTATTTATATTTTATTAACAGCTGCCAATTTATTAAAAAACAAAACTGTAAATCAATTAGAAAATTAATTATATTAATAAATCATATAATTAAATTCCAATATAAAGTTAATTAATAATTTTATTAAAAAATTATTTGAAATATTTTTTTCTGTGTATAGAGTAAAAATTCTAAAACTATTGTTTGTGCATGATTTTTATTATCATTCTGGTAATTTTTGCAAATGGTAAAAAACATTTAACGATATTTCGTCCTTGGCATAAGGCATTTAGTAGCAATTTTAAAATTAATTTTAAATACAAAGGCTTTATCTTAAATATTTTCTTAAATATAGCCGGATTTAACAAAAGCATTTCGTATTAAATTAAGAATATGCCATTAATTTTTAATAATTTATTTTTGGATTAAGAATTATTTAGGAATAACAATTGATATGAAATGGAGAAAGTATCCCTTTTTTTTCAAATGAATATTAATTTTTATTCAAATATTTTCAAAAATACCTTTAAAATATCAAATTTAAAGGCACGAGTTCGTAGGAGAGAGATGAAAACAATTTATAAGTTTAATAGGTGAAATATTCATTATATAATTTTGGAATTATTCTGTTAAAAATATAATAAATTTCAATAAATTTCAATGTGTATCAAAAAAGTGTATTGAAATTAATATTTTTTTATTCAATTAATATTAGCTACTGAAATTATCATTGACTTTGTTGATGCTGAATTTACATTTTAAAATTATATAAAATTTGAAGCACTAAATATTTTAGTTGTTTTTTGTTTTTCTTAAAAAAATATATAAAATTTAATTTTGGCGATTTTTGGCGATTTCTAATTAACAATTTGGCGACAGAGGCTCAAAAAAATCTGACAACCCTGCAACTTACTTGTGTTAAATATTAACATAATACTAACATTTGTATGGGATTTATGCACGTTTAAGTGATTTTCGGGAGAAGAGTTTATATGGGAGCTATGGTCAGTTATGGACCGATCTTCATGAAATTTAGCAGACAGATTTTTGCTGATATAAAACTTATTTGTACTAAATTTCATTAAAACATTCCTATTTTTAAGGCATCTATAAGTGTTAAAACTGTATTCCGGGAGGACATTTGTATAGGGGCTAGGTGAAATAATGGGCCGATCATAAAAAGGGGCCAAAAAAGTGGCCAAGTGGTTGAAAAAGGGGCAATTGGCGACCAAACGGTAACACTGACTGTAAAGTGTAGTGAGTAAGACATTAGTATTTGAAACATGTACAAAAGTTTTTTGCCTAGGTTAAAATCGCACTTAAGGCAACTATTTTTGTTTTTATATTTTAGCAATTCGTAATTTTGTAGTATTCGATTAACTACTTATTATAGAGTTTATACGCACCAATTTATCGCAATTAAAATTATTGCGATGTGAAAATTTTGCCGTATAAACGGTGAGTTAATATTTTATTTGCGAGTTAGTAACTCACGACAACTAATTGTGATTAATGAAGCCAATTGCAAATAAAGCGTACAGCGTTGTCACTTCCTTTTACGTTTATAAAATTTTCGATGATAAGTGTTTCATTTTTCCCTAGTGAGAGTATCAAGAATTTGGAACTCTGTTCTTCCATATGAAATTCGTAATTTCGAAAAATCCACTCCACATTTTAAGAAAATTTTAAAAGATTATTTATAGTCAATTTGTTTCTAATTTTGTAATAAATTTGAAACAAATTTCAACTAGGAGCTGTTATGATACTAAAAAAAAAAATCTTACCTAATATTAAATTCTGAAATTAAAATTGTTTCATTATTTGTGCAATTAAAAGGGGGGACTTAATTTTTTTTAATTTTTATAACAACCATGTATTTTAATTTTAATATAATTAATTTTGTAATGTATATAATTAGAATATTGTTGCCAATTGTTATACTGAATTAACTTGGCCTCATTGGCTTATAATTCATTGAAAATAAATAAATAAATAAATAAATAAATAAGGAAATATATTTCACTGTGAGATTACGTATAAAAAGTGAATTATTTATTTGCACTATTTTTATTTATTTATTTTTTTTGTGAGTTCTCTGAATAAGACAACATGATTGTTCTTACTATTTCTACATACATTGGGGCATCCATATTACCTCTTATCCTAACTATGGACCTTGATATGAATAACATTCCCAAATGTTGATTTTCCCAACATTGTGCTTGATGGACGTCCGCGGACTTGAATATATTTTGTATCATATTATTTTTTTATTTGGTCACGTCACATATTTTCTTGTCCCATATGCACCAAAAAGAATTAATTTGGACGCATTTGTGCAGAGAATGTGCGCCATTTCGTTTGCGGCCAGTCGGAGTAAAGTATCGCGAATTAAGGGTGCTTACCTGTCAGTAGTTTAGTATTGGGACTTTCCTTTGGAATCTTGCTTACAGATTTTGTTTTTGGAGATGTCAAAAAGTAGTTTACGCATCAACTTTCAGCTCTAAGTCCCCATTTGCCTTAGTGGACGTCACAAATGTGTTTGGGTTAACCATTCGCTTTTTAAGCGTAAAGTCACTTAGACAACTTTTTTACATGCGAGTTCGTGTTTATTGGTTTGGATTATATTTTTTTAAGTTTTCAACATTACACAAAAATTTTGGAGAAATTTGTATGTTTTACCTTCAGAAATTATTTTTACAAATAAGGTACCGATGCTAGAAATACAGTGCTTGCCGCCACCAATTTTAAAATTTTTTAAAAGCAAAATTTCACTGTATGTACAGTACACGGCTATATAATTTATTTAAAAACCAAAAGGATCCAAAATAATAAAACAATAAAACTATTTGCCAATGTTTATCATTTTGCTACTATTATTTTGCACAGGCAAAAACCAAGCGGCTTAAGTAAAATAACGGTAACTTCCAAAAATGCATAGAAAAATAAAAATAATTTTTCTTATAGTTATTGTCCCTGTTTAAGGCTTTCATAAAAACAAATTGTTTTTGAATTCCTTGTCTAAGAATTGAGCAGCAACAAAAGCTCCAAAGTATGTTTTAGTGCTACTATTTTTCTGCACACAGCTGTATGTTGGCTTTCTAAATAAATTGAAATAAAATTAAATAAATATTCGAGAACTAGGTCCTTATGTTTCTTTATAGTACTTTATTCAATATTTCGACATCCTTTAAATGGATACTCATTCTTGAAGATGACATCCAAAATATGTCGAAATATTAAATAAAGTTACTATAAAGAAACATAAAGACCTAGAGCTCGAATATTTATTTAATTTTAATTAAACAAAAAGGTCGAATAATATTATACATATTATTAAATTGGAAATATTTTTTATAAATGGAAAATATATTTTAACAGAAACCTTAGTCCGGGTTCACACACAGCAATTTTTCTTGCCGCAATTCTGACTTCGTAGGCGAGAGAAGCAAAGAGAATGTAAAAGTTTACTCTTCCCTTCTCCTCTCTCTTCTATAAACTTAGAATTGCGGCAAGAAAAATTGCTGTGTGTGAACCAGGACTTAGCACAACCTTGTAATTTTTTCACGCATCGTTACGAAATATGTAAGTGTTACCAAAGTAATTGGATGCTTTTATAATCCTCAATGAAAAGAAATTATTTAATAAATGACCCATTGTGGAGTCATTGTTGTTATGCACTTCGCACTAACTACCAACTAATGTTTTTATTCGTTTATTGTTCTTCAGTTATATTTCTCTAATGGAGTCACACAACATTTGTATATTTGCAGTCAACTGTAAACTAAAAAATTATTTTATTTTTTTCTATTCTCATTGTTGTTTAGTAAATGTTGTGGATTTGACTTCTTTGTGCAATTATTATTGTTATTATGTGATGTGATGTAATGTAATGTTATGTGATGTCATGTGATACGATGCACGTTCCTGTCACAATAATAACAAGAACAAAATGTTGAAAAATATTTAACGACAATGAAAATCTATTTTAGATTACATATAAGATTTTATTGTGAGTTTATAAGGACTTTTAATGTATGTTTACTTGTGTGTGTATGTTTTTTTCTTTTCTCAAATCTGCATTATTTACTCCCTCTATTTTATTTTCCGTTTTATTTCCGTTTCCTTTTTTTCTTGTATGTCAAACCATTTCTTTTTAATATAAATTTTTTTTGTTCTAGTTTTGTGTTACAAGAAGGGAAATTTATAGAATTGAATGAGTTTTACGTATCTGTGTGCGTAATTCTCTATATTTAAGTTGTAAATGGACACAATTACTAACTACATACATACAATTCGCATTGCAAAAATTCTTGCATCTAAAGATTTGTTTCGTTTCTAAGGAGATTGTTTTTGTTATTCACATAAAAATGTTATTGACAATTAATGAAGCATAATAACATTTGTTAGTTGTAAGAAATGTATAAATTTCTATAAAAAAAAAAAAAACAAATAAAATACATATTAAGAAAACAAGAAATTCCAAAATATAAGAAACTTTTTTCAATTATAACTGAGTAGACTTATAATATAATTGAACACATAATGTGGGATGTGTAATTGAATTTTGTCAAGTCATAAAAAGCTTTTTCTGAAATAAAAAAATTATAAAAGTGAAAATAAATTAATTACATCTACTATTTATTATAATTAGTATATGTAGATATAGATATACATATTTGGAGAATAATATAGCTGTGAATTTCTTCAATTGAATTCATTTTAAAATCTTACGTTTTAAAATTTGTTAAACTCATATTTCTAATATGAGTAATACAAAAAACTATGTTGTATATAAGGACTAAAAAAAATGATACAATAATATTTTGGAATTTATCTATACTGGAATTTGAACATAGGAGAAGTTTTTTGGGGAAACCGGTCTTTATGGTCAAAGTTTTTTTTTGGGCAACTGTGGGATTCGTTTTACAAAAATCTTAAAAAAAAGTTTTATGCACATAAAAAATGTTTTTAATATCGGAAAATATGCGCTTTAAATTAAAAAATATGATCTAAAGATATTATATTTTTTTGGCTAAATTTAAAATTATATCATATTCATGCTGCAAATAATTAGATTTAAATTAAATTAGATTAGCAGTTTCTAAAAAATATTTTCCTTTTGCACTTAAAAATATTCAAAGCTAATAGGTACATTGTTTTAGGAAAATATAAAATGATCAAATTATAAGATGAAAATAAATAGGGAATCGGATTTGAAAAACGTATGTGACAGACAAAGGAAAATTTAACAAATCGAAAATTATGTAAATAATTCCATATAATTTGTTTCTTTTTTAAGTTTAAAGTGTATGAAAAATTATGCTCTTTAAAAATATGACAAAATATATTGCTAAGCCCAAAATATGCTGTTAATACCAAAATATGCACAAATATGATCGAATAAATCCAAAATTCATAAAATTATCTTAAACGGACAAATTACTAACAGTTTGGTTCATTTGAAGCTCAAGAAAAATATGATTTTGCATATTTTTGGTTTCCCTAGTTATGACTTTTCAACATTCATAATAGTACAATGTTTTGGAAATTTCGTTACATATTAAACAACTTTCACAATACCTACGCTCCTGAAAGGTTTATGGAGTCCCCTTCCAAAATTGTAAGGTGCCCGGCAAATATTAAACCTCTATCATAGTCTGACAGATCATTGGAACTATCAGAAACAATTTTTTATCTTAAGAAAAAAAGAAATTCTTAAAAATAATTTAAGCATTTTCTAATGAAGAAGAATTTAAAATTATTACCTGTTGCCACTTATCTGACATGACGATTTTGAGTTAATCTCAAAATATCGCCTTTCAATAAAATTAATAACCTTGAATACCAGCCATAGTTTCTAACCACTTATCTGTGTGCAAAAACGGAAAAAACATAAAATTTTTCTGCCGGAAAACTGTGAAAACCATTGGTAGTAGATAAACTTATACTAGTTTTGAGGAACCTAGAGTGTCTGTTATGCAGGAATCTTATCATTTACACATTTTCAACATTAATGCAATTTTATTTAGATCAGAGATGCGCAATATTCAAATTTCCTGACTCGCGAGTCTAGACTAAAAATGCTGCTTACGCAACGCTGCTTCACATGTACACTATAAACTACTTCGTTCGACTGCTGCTCTCTCATTAATGTCAATGCAAATCAAGCAGAGTTTTTTGCTGCTTCACATACACAAGCGCAAATGTATAGTAGTGTGTGTGCAAAACGATCGTACAATTCAGAGGGATAGGTAAAAGTGGACATTTTTAAAGTTGGGCGGGATGAATTCCTAGGAACACTTTTGGAATTTAAATAATTCACTTCCTAATAACTTCTATAAATCAATTAATAAATTAATAATGAATAAATTGCAAAAAATATGATTTTAGTGGAAAAGAAATGAACTGACTTTATCATTTCGACTCACTGGAAAGCATGGTGAAACGAGTAACAAGGTGTCATTGCAAGCTCAGCTGATTATTTTTTGCTTCTTTTTTTGGTGTAAGACTGAAATGTCAAATTTGCATGTATTGGTATTTTTACAAACAAACGTAAATATTTTCAGTGGTGAAATTTGTACTTTTAGTAAAGTTCTATATGGAAATATTTAATTTATAAAAGCATTAAAAATAAATTTCTTACAATTTCTTTTTATTATTTTTCGATTTTAACAGTCATTGTTTACGCTTTGCACGTGCTTTTCTTTTTTTTCTTTTTCTTTTTTGTTTGACGTTTCAGTCTTATTTATGGCGAAAAAAATGGCTGCTATTATTGCATTGTTGTATTTGTTGCCTTTATGCATATACCTTGTTAAATTGTTGTACCATGCTGGAAAGTTCACATTTTCAACACTTTTGTCTATAAAAAGATCAAATGTCAAATAAATGATACCAAGAGGCGTATAAATGAACACCTTTTAGCAATAAATATTTTAGCTAGTAGTACCATTAAATAACCCTTGTACTTTTTAATACACGTTGCATTGAAAAGTGACCTTATAGTTTTGCCGGGCACCTTATGTAAATCCAACCAGCCGATTAAAAATTACAGATTTATTTCCACACGCAAAGAAAAAATATGGTTCTAGTGACCATAAATTAAGAGCAACATACTATGATTGTAATATATGATTACAGTTAAAAATAAGTATATTTGTACGTAATTATTATTATGATTCAATTTTATAATTTTTTCATCATTTCATTATTCAATTTAGTAAGGTTTATCATTTAATTAGTTTATATATATATATATATATAAACTAATTTCATCATATATATAATCCCTTTTTATCATATATATAATGATAATGATACATATTTATATTGATTTGTACCACGATATGTGGTACATTCATCATACTAAATATAAAAACAAACCTTGTCAATTTATATTTGTTCATATCTATACTAAATGAGAATTAATGTACAGTAGGGCCTCGTTTATCCGTGATTCGATTAACCGGCAACGTCGATTATCCGTTAAAGAAAATTTGTAATTGTTTTCTTTTTTCATTCCATTTATTTTTTTTACATCGATTAACCGTGATTACCTCTATTATTCGGGATTCTAAGCAAAATTTTTGAACAATCAAACACAATGTGAAAAAAAACATAAAAGGGGAATTCCCTCGTTTGAATAAGATGAGTCACAGCAAGGTAAAATGCAAGTTTACCGCATTCATGAAAAGATTGTTAACGAAAATATTAATTTAAAAAAGAAGAAACAAACAACATTATATGATCTTTTTAAGGAACTACGTAAAATAAAACATTTATGTATTGTTCACTGTTTTTTCCAAAATTATTATTTTTTCCTTATATTTTTTAAACATTTCCATATATTTAATCCTTGAATTATTGAATTATATAAATAAAATTGTTTAAAAATACTATTTAAAATTTTTACTCGATTAATCGGGAAAATTGATTATATAGAATGCTTCCGGTCCCGACCATTACGGTTAATCGAGGTCCTACTGTACTAACAAACTACTGTACTGATACACAAAAATGTGTATTCAATAGTTATTAAAAGCAAATAAAAATATTAGCTTAATGGTTGTACAATTAACCAAATTTGTAAAACTAACTGAATGGTTGTAGAATTAACTAAATAGTTGTAGAATTGACTAAATGTTTGAATTTTTCATAAATATAAAAATATTTAAATACATACTATAATTGCAGTCAACCATATTAAAATTTTGATTGTGGATAATCATTAAATTATCGAACAGAAACATAAACGTTGATATCATGAACACGGTATTATTCAAATCAATGAAAAACGGCTATACAAACATTGAATAGTTGTAGTGATCATGCTATAACCATGTTTTTTCTCTGCGTGCAAAAATCTTTGTAGATAAATTATAAAATAATATATTTATTTCTTAGAGAGTTAGAAATAAAACAGAAATATGTCTAAGTTTTAAAACTTAACATTTCAAAATTTTTTCAATAAAAAAAAAAAAATCCACCTATTATATTGTCCAAATCTGTATGTATTTTTTTTTTTTAATATTTTTCCATCTACACTTCAGAATCTTAGAACATCATTTCAATCTTACTCAGCAGAATTCTTATTCGTATCTACAGAAATGTATCTAAACTGATGAAAGTATTTTCTCTTCTATTATTTTTATTTTCTCTAGTAAGATTTCGATATTATTTTATATTTTCAAGGAAAAAAAAAAAAAAAATACATATATATATATATATATATATATATATATATATATATATATATATATATATATATATATATATATATATATATATATATATATATATATATATATATATATATATATACATTCTATTTTGTTCCATTCATATCGATCTGAATGGTATAAAAGTTAAAAATTTGTTATATCATTGTTCAACCATACAAAAACTTTTTTTCGTTATGTTTTCTGTCGTCTCATTGTTTGAAGAATAAAATGCAAAAATAAAAAAACAAGAAGAAAGAAAAAAAAAAAATTCAAATAAAATAAAGTAGAGAAAACAAAAGCAATCGATTTTTTTATAGTCTATAAAATTCTTGACTATTATTAATTGTATATACAAGTACTTGTTGTGCATTGCCAATGCAATATTCAAAGATTGACCCCCAAAATGCCATGGGTACAGTAAACACAGAGCTGCAACAACAGGAAAGAATGAAATGTTCCAATTTCGTATACTTTTGTCTCTGATACAAAAAAAAAAAAAAAAAAAAAAAACAATATGGAAAACAATATGGAAAACATGCATGCATGAGAGTAATGGTCAATTCAGACAGAATATTTAGTTCGATACAGGCCGAGTCGTCAGTATGTTTTATATGAAATGCATTTTTTTTCTTGACATTTTTTATATGCAAATTTTCATAAATGTTGTTGTTCAGAACATAATTGTAAGAATATTTATTATCTTTTAATTAAATTTTATATATGTTAACTTTCTTTTTTATATATGCAGACTTTTTTCTTTTTTATATTTATCAATATTTTTTCAATGGATCTTAGTTGTGAGAAATTGAGTGTACTATCAATGCCATAAAATGGTATGTTAGGTGGGCCTTGTATTGTGAGAACTTTTAAGTCCTTCATAGTCGTATAGAGTATATATTTCCGTTCTTTAATAAACAAAATATTATTTTCCAGGAAGGAACATTTTATGTACCTCTCGAATAATAAATTCACCACATACAAGGGACATACAGTTACTCATATTCATATACTTATGTACATTAAAGTGCCATTGAACAAAAAAAATTATAAAGTATTAAAGATTGATCTCTTATAAAGTAATACCCAAAATATTTTGAATCAATTATTTCGCTTTTGTGAGCTGGGTCATTTTTTAATTACAATTGTAAAATATATATTCCCTTAAAAAAAAAAAAAAAAAACAATAAAATGCTTCGAAAAAGAACATTTTCAACACATCAAAAGTAGAATTAAGTGCATACTTTGTGTGTTTTGAAAGTTATTAATAACACTGGTCGCAAAAAAAAAAAAAACAAAAATGTTTTTTCTTCCTTGATCAACACAAAAAATATGTGGACTAGATGGAATTTGACATGATAAACACGAATCTGCTTTCAGTTTTTTCCCACCACATTTTTTTGTGCTCAATAGAGTCCGAAAAAAATTTTTCATGAAAATTTGAAGATTTTTTTTTTTTTAACCACTTTTGAAAAATGAAAACATCAAAAATGTTTAAGTTTATCATCTTACACTGCACAAAAGGCCAGAAAAGAAAATTTTTGGCCATAAGTCATTTTTGAGAATTACAAAATAACGATTATGTCAAATTATTAGGGACATTTGAAACCATAATTCTCGAAATATTTATTGCGATACATTTACACCATTTCCTTCTGCATGCAATCAAAGTTGAAAAATTTTTAGAAATGAATTTTATTATATGATAAAAGTTTCGCATCATAACATCTTACTAGACAGTAATAACAAAAATAAGTCGAATTTAAATTATTTACATATAGTATATATTTTTTTGATTTTAATAACAAAAACTTAAAAATTTTTTTTTTTGATATTAACCTTCTTTCTAAGAAATCCTAATTTTTTTTATATTTTTATATCTGATAGAATGTTAGTTTTTGAAAAAAGTTGTCCAAACTTACTCCAAATTATAAATGACCAAATCACAGCTATTTATAATAGTAGTTCTATATTAAAAAAAAAAAAACATAAATTTTTAGAAAACATTTAGAAAACATGGACATTTTTAAATGTCCAGTGTATTTAGACAAAAATGGATACTTTCGACATAATTATAATTTTCTATCTCTATTTAAAAGAAGTAAAAAAGTATAGAAATTTCCGATGATTCAAAAATGTTTTAGCTGTTTCCATAAATATTTTGATTTTAAAAAATTTTACTTTTAATGATAATTATTTTCGTAGACACTTCGAATTACAATAGAAAATCTAAAGTTTAACATATTTCCTCCATTATAAACCAAAATTTTTAGAAAGCTATATAGAAGAAAAACTGAACATTTTATTTTCTGTGTCAAATTTACTAGACGCGTAATTTCTTATCGCCGGTACAAAGGATTCTTATGTAAATGATTTTTAATTAAAAAAAAAAAAAAAAAAAATTAGAATTCATAACCTCAAATATATCCAGACAAAATTAATAAAATAATTAAAAAAACATAAAATAATTATTATGGAATATATTGAGTCCGCAATTTTATTATGGGGGTCAGGCTGGTTGTCTGTCCATGTAAACCTTGTGCAAAAAGTGCAGGTCGCAATTTTAAAGATAATTTAATAAAATTTGGCACATGTTTATTTTGGTATAACAACGGATGCTATTGAAATTGGTTATGCAAGGTCCATTATTAACCGCGCCTCCATTCAAATAAGGTTTTTACGCATACAAATACCTTATTTAAGTGGGATTTATTATTTCCCGTGAGTCAAAGCTTGGTGGTTCACTTATGTTTAACAACTTATGAAATTCGGCTGCCGCTGGTCAACGTTTCAACTCAATTTTAAACTTTATAACTTGAATGCAACTCTTAAACTTCACAACTTAACTACAACTCACTAATTAAAAATTCTCCTTGCTTCCTATTTTATATTCTCATCTACTACTACTCGCTTCCCAAAGCTCTAGAAAATTCCTAGCGAGTGAAACCTATGGTTGTCCCTTTCTTATCCATTCATCATCAGTCCGTTCATCAAATTTAAAATGTCATCTGAAATATTCGTTCTCCGCCAAGATATGTCTCGCTAATATTTCATCTGTTGCGGTGTAAGGATGTTTTAATCTTTATTTCAAGAGAGGTAAATTTGCAATTTTTTCGTGAGGCACTTTAATGTACATACATATGTACATAGGTATATGCACTATGAAATATTTTATTATTGAAGTGGCCATAAAGCTATAATAATGATATACTTGTGCTATAAACTTCTTAAAGTTGTTAACAAATAAAAAAAAACATCACAAACTAAAAACCCAATAAAATCAAATGTTCAAAATGTTTGCAAATACATAAAAGAAATATCGCTAAAGTTGTGTTATTGTGAGAATGTGTGCAATGAAAGAAGTTTCTGAAAAGTACATTTGCATTTTCATAGCAAAAGTTTTTAAGTTCATATTAAATTTGTTTCTTTTGAAGAAGAAAAAAACCTATGAACAGATTTGTTTACTTTACTATATAACAATTCTCAATACGTTCAAGGAACCTGCATTCTTCAGTATTATTTTAGCTTACAAACACACAGAATTATTTACACACATCTTGTATGACATCTATCCTGCAAAAGTATTGTATTTAAAACTTTTTTTGCTATTTGAATTGAAACTTTATTTTTTTAATATTTTATAAACACTGAGTTTTTAAAGTTTGCATATGAGTCGATTAAGTTTTTGTAATTTCAGAATATTAAATATATTTTTTTTGTCCAAAGATTAAAGATTTTTTTTCTTAACAAAAGTGTTTGAAAGACAATATGTTAAGCTGAATTGAGAAATATTTGTATTGAGTGTATGTTTATTATTTTAAATAAGTGTATTCGCTTTTGGATTAGTTATTTCTTTTTTTTTGTTTCTTTCTTTTACATATTCATCCAAATCATTGTCAACTTCTTGTATGCAATTCTTTTATTCCCAGTTGTTGTCAATTTTGTCACATTCACATTTGTTGATGTTTCCTTCCTCGACCATCATCTGGTTTTCTATTGTTACAAGTTTTGAATGTTCTTTTCTTTCATTGTTTTGCATTGGATATGACTTGACTGATTGACTATTTGAAATATGAAATCAAAAATGTTTGGCTTAAAAATGTATTTACTAGCTTAACAATTATTTTATGAGTTGTGGAATTTTTTTTTATATTATCGGTAAGAAAGTTAAAATGAGTTAAATAACAAAATGGTCAGTAAATTTTGTTTTTGTTTAGTAGTGAAATAATTTAGTAATAGGTAATATTAAAAAAATAACTGTTCTTGATTCTTTTAAAAATATTTTAGTTTATGATAATTTTATATTCACGATTTAGAAAAACTTGTACAAGATATACTTTTGGAAAAAAAGAAAGAGAAAAAATGAAAACGTTTAATTAAATGAATTCTTTTTTAAGAAAATTCAAAAATTTTCATCACTTCGAAAACATATTCAAATAAATCTACCTGTTTTGGACAATAGGACTAAAACGGTAACGCCGATCATCTATATATTAGGGTATCCATTCGAACAATGTTCGTTCGAATAATTCGAATAATTTTTACGAATAATTGTTCGAAGAATTTACAAATGCTACTTTTCGAATAACGAATAATTCGAATATTTTTATGTCGAATATTCGAATAAAACGAATAATTTTATTTTTTATTATTATACTTCTTTTAGTTTATTTTTTAACAATTTGTATAAATATATAATATTTTACAACTACTTTCTTATTTTTTAATTTAAATAATTAAAATTTAATTGCACAAATTGCAATTATTTAAATTGTTATTTACACAACTAACAACTGTAACAAGGACTTCTTGTCTCCAGTGGCTTTTTCGCCTAACATATCACACTAGGTTGAATTATCGAAAAAGAAGAATAATAAGTGTAAGCAATAATTTTTTCAAGAATTTCTTTGAAAATAAACGAAAAGTTTTTGATGATTGATTAAAAAAAATAAAACGTTTAAATTTAGAGATCAACAAAATAAAAAAAAAAAAAAAAAAAAATTAAATTGTTTATAAACATTTCCATATATATATCAAATATATATATATTACAATGAGCTTTGTATGGAAATACTTTGTCAAAAGCTGTAATGATGCTAAATGCAAAAAATGGCCAAAAATATATAAACGAGTAGGATTCACAAATTCCCCACTAGTTTATCGGAATGCCATTAAGTGAAACCACTATATGGAATTATATTTAAAATTTTTATTCTGAAAACAAAAGTTACAGAATTTCGACAAATTATTGAAAATAAAGGTCGCCATTCAATAACATAAACGTTACAGCAAGAAGTTATAATCCTTTAAACATTTTAATTTCGGACTTAAACAATAAAAACAAAAGGAACCGCTTCTAACATTTGTTATTTAGTCGAAAAAGACTCAATGGTTTTGCAATCAACATAAAAACTGATATTGTAGGTTCAACACATGACGGGGCGGCAGTAATGCGCAAAAATGGCGAAGAAATATTGGTGGAGTTTTTACTTTTTGTTTTTGTGTATATATTACAATGAATTGTTAACTGTTAAGTTGTTTTTGTTTTTCTTTTCCAATAAAATATATGAAATCTTATCAAAATTTAAAGTTTTCATTTTATATTTTGAATTATTCGAACAATTCGAATAATTTTAAATGCGTGATGGAATAATTCGAATAAACCAAAATGGCTTATTCGAATTATTCGTTTTATTCGAACAATGAAAAAAATCGAACAATTTGGATATCCTACAATATACAGTGTCGGTAAATAAAATAGCACTTCCATCGATTGTATAGTTTCTCTTTAGAAAAAAATTTACTACATATTTTTATTTGTTTTTATCTTTACTGTCATATAAAGAGATATGAATACTATCTTTTTAAAGAGATTGACTCTTCTTCTTTTAGTATACATTTGTTATTTTTACAAGTGGTCAGCAATAAGGCTATTATTTTTGAAAAATATATTACCTTTTCGTGCCAAAAATATGAAAGTTTTACAAAAAATGGCCCGCGGAAAATTGCACTGAGGAAAAGAGGGAAATAATTAAAAAGATGTATTCAGAAGGCAAAACTTACGCTGAAATAGGACAGATACTCAACTGTTCGAATAAAATGATTCGAAACGCTCTTATATACAAAAGAAAAATTTAAACTCGTGGAAGAAAACCTGTTATGTCCAACTTAATGGTGAAAAGTCTGATTCGCGAAAGCAAAAAGGATCCGTTCAAGCCAGCTACTGTGCTAAAAAGGAACTTCAGATTGAAGCATGTGTGGAAACATTTCGAAATCGATTAAGGGAAAATAATCTTAAAGCTTGTAGTCCACGAAAAGTTCCATTGTTGTCTCCAAGACATGTGCGTAATCGAATGGAATTTGCACATCAACATCTTGAATGGCCAGTCAGTAAATGGAGAAACATTTTGTGGACGGATGAGAGCAAAATTGTTATGTATGGTGGAAAACGTATTCGATCATATGTAAGGCGACCACCTAAAATAGAATATAACCCACGATTCACTTCAAAGACCATAAAACACGGAGGTTCTAGCGTAATAGTTTGGGCATGTTTCTCATATTACGGAGTTGGGCCGATTTACTGGATAAAAACCATAATGGATCAACATGTTTACGTTGATGTTTTAGAAAATGTGATGTTGCCATATGCAGAAGAAGAAATGCCTTTGTTATGGGTCTTCCAACAGGACAATGACCCGAAGCATACCAGCAGAAAGGCCGGTCAATGGTTTTTAGATCATTCTATTAATATGGTGAAGTGGCCTGCTCAGTCGCCCGACCTAAACTCAATTGAAAATCTTTGGTCTGATGTCAAAAAAAGTGTGTCAGAAGCAAAACCTACAAGCAGTTATGAAATGTAATTAAGGAGTTGTGGGAAAAAATTCCAAAGAAAAGATGTGAGGACTTAGTGAATTCAATGCCAAATCGATGTGCTGCGGTTATTGCAAACAAAGGCCATGCAACAAAATATTAAAACTTTCATTTAATTTTGTTTTATAATTTTCTTTATGTTTTCATAAAAATTTTCCATGTTTTTTCGTAACTTATTGTTTTTATATTATCTAATGTTCATAGTGCTATTTTTTTACTGACTAAATTTGAAGTACAAATTGTTTTTTTGCTAAGAATTTTCTTGAAACACAATAAATGTAAAAAAAAAATATTTTATTTTCTAAAGGAATTATGTATCTCATTTAATTAATGTGTTTTTAGTACAATTCAAATATCATATACAATTTAAAATTATGTACAAAGGCATTCAATGACTACAGTGCTATTTTTTTTTACCGGCACTGTATGTATATAAAAGAGTAATGACTGAGTTATTGACTGACTGATTTACTTGGTAATTCATCATCGCACAGCCCAAACGGTTAAAGCTAGAAAGATGAAATATGGGCTGTAGATTGGTCTCCTACCGAATAGTTCCACTAAGACGGGATTTTTAGAAATTCGAATGTTTAGGGGGTAACCTTATATCTCCTAAACTAATAAAGATACAAAAGCAGTTAAATAGTTATCGTTATTCATTTAAAAAATAATTGGATAATAATTTTTGGAACCCTATCTATCTTTTAATCCAGTAAGCATAGAAATAAAATGTGCATATCTTATCGAAAATTGGCGAATACAAGTTTAGTACTTTTTGGAAATTCGAACGTTTAAGGGGTAAAAATCGTACCTGATTTTGGTACTTTTTGTATATTTTTTTTTCTTTTTACTGACACTTACATATGAATATTTTAACGTTAGATTCCAGTACAATTTAGATATTCATAGGAATAAAACCTTTGTTACATTCAGGGGGAATAAAAAGTACTAAAAAGGGGATAAAATCGGGAAATTATATTTTATTTTATTCTTATTCTTGAACTTAAGTACATGTAGTCCTAAATTAGTGAGAATTTAGAATAGGGGATTTTATGGTACTTTTTTGTTATTCTAATGGTACTTTTTGAATTTTCTATAATATTGAACCTAGAAACATGAAATTAAAGATATATGATCCTAGGTGAATGAGAATCCATAACAGGGGACTTTGTGGTACTTTTTCATTCTTCTAATGGTACTTTTTGAATTTTCTACAATATTGAACCTAGAAACATGAAATTAAAGATAGTGGAGTGGGTAATATTTCAGGAGGGGCAATTTTTGGTAATTTTTTGTTCTTCTAATGGTAGTTTTTGAATTTTCTATGCTAAAATCATGAAATTAAAGATATGTGAATGATAATCCAAAAAAGAGGATTTGTGGTACTTTTTCGTTCTTCTAATGGTGCTTTTTGAATTTTCTAAAGTATTGAACCTGAAAACATGAATTTTGAGATATAAGATCCTAAGTGAATGAAAATCCATAAGAGGGGACTTCGTGGTATTTTTTCGTTCTTCTAATGGTACTTTTTGAATTTTCTATAATATTTAATCTAAAATCATAAAGTTAAAGATATATGGTCCGAAGTGAATGAAAATCCATAAGAGGGTACTTTATGTTACTTTTCGTTATTATATTACTCTTTGAGTTTTTTGTATTATTATTAACTTTCAAACGTGGAATAAGAATCCACAAGCCCTATTGGTCACATTCTTATCTACTAAAATATAATAGTAGAAATAATTTTGTATGTCTTTTTTTACTGGGATGCGGCAGGAAAGGTTTTTTATAGGTTTAAAATTATAACTTAAGACAATTTGAATTTATAATCCCAGCAAAAGAAGACATGCGAAAGAAGTAGTAAATGCATGAATTCAAGTGATGTTGCACTGGTTCATTTTTAGGTGAAACATGCATGATTTTAACATTGGCGTGTAATTGGAGTGCATGGGTTCACTTTAGAGAAATAGCTCGTCATTAAAATGATTGCTTAAAACCAATGAAATTTTAATGAAACGACTACGTTTTTTGAATGGTGAGCATATTCATAAATGCACATTTATATACCAAAAGATTATTTCGGACATAAAATAAGCTACAGATTTTATCAAAATATTTATGAACAAATAAATAGCACTTATTTTTAAAGTTTATTTAATTTTAGTATAACAAATGCATAATCATAAAAATTTAAAATACAATCGAATTAAAGTCAAATTGCAAAACTAGTTTTTAGTGTATGCATTGAACGTTGTTTTTATGAGTTCACAAATGATAAATTTCTTAGGTTTACGGAAGTAATTAACTATGCCTTTGAATGCATAAGTTCTAAAGAAATCATGAAAATATTACATCCCTTTGAACTACTTCAAAAAATTTTTGCTGGGATATAGTATAGTTTTTATTAAACAAAATTTTCGCTAACGAAGTAGCGGGTATACTGCTCGTAATAATATATTTTTGGTTTTAATTTATTAGACTGTGCTCAAAAATTAGACTTATTTTTTTTAACAAGATGGTAACCAATTGGGTAAAAAATTTTTAATGGATTTTCTTCTTAGTCAAATTCAACCATTATCTAGAAAGAGGAGAGTTATATTAACAATCGAAAATTATATCGAAGACTTTACAAATATTATTTGGTTCCTCCTAAAATTCTAAGACGATCTAGCTATATGCGCCTGTCTGTCAGCACAAATTGGCTCAAATTTGGCTCAATTACCAAACAAGCGGCTTGATCCATAAGTTGAAATTATTAATTAAGGTTACTTTTCTATAAATTGGTCAATTTTAATAATATAACTAAAATAAAACATTTTTTTTCATCGATAAATTTTGGACTACTATTTCGGCCAAGACGGAATAACATTCATGCCTGTTTATTTCAAATCTGAATATTAAAAAAATATCAGCAGCTTGTTAGTTTTTCCTTCAAAAGCTCCATACCGGAATTAAAAATTTATGTATTTCCTTAACATAATTTTGTTGTATTCTCAATTGGTTTGCGGGTAAATTTTGCCTATTGTTATTAATTTTTTATTTTATACCCTGCACCACCATGGGCGGTTGGGGTATTATGGGTTTGTGTTGATGTTTGTAACGTACAGAAAAAATATTCTAATATCCATCTTAAAATACACCAATCGAGTCAGAATAATTTTTTGAGTCGATTTAACGATGTCCGTCTGTCTGGCTGGTTGTCTGTCTATGTAAACCTTGTCTCAAAGTATAGGCCGCAATTTTGAAGATAATTTAATGAAATTTGGCACATATGTTTATTTAGGCATAGCGACGAACGCTATTGAAATTGGTCATGATAAATCTATTATTTCATACATACAAATACTCTTCTGAATAGGGTATTAGCTAACAAATGCATTATTTATGTCACTATTTCAATAAAATTCGGTACGAATAAGTTTTAAGATCAATCGAAGAGCAAGATTTCAGGAAGATCGGTCCACAAATAGGCATAGCTTCCATATGAGGCCCACTTTCAAAAATCACTTTAACTCGCAAAAATCGCATATAAATCACAGTGTCATGGTAATATTTGACACAAATAAATTTATTATAAGCAGTAACATATTAAATAATTTCATATGGAACGGTCCATAAATAGGTCCTATATTAGGTCCATTTCTGAAAATTTCGGAAATAATTTGATTGCACAAATCCAATGGTGTAGGGTATCAAATTGTCGGGCTTGAGCGACTATATCTTTCTCGTTTTTGTTTAACATTGTCACATACCACATAAAAAAAGATGTCAAATTGCTAATTTTTTCCCTTTTGTATCCATTGGCTATTTTATCAAATTAATTTTAAAATGTATTCAATTGCAAAATAAACTAACGGATATTAAATCATTAATTTCAATTATGCTTGTAAAGCGTTTTTAATTACGCCTTTTTTTCACACACAATTTATTTTTTTGCAAAACTTAAATATTTAAACGAAATTAAATGTACATTGAATCCTTATATTACACAGCTTTTGTGAACACAAAAAAAAAAAAAAAAAAAAAATATATGAAAATAATGTATATTAAATGCAATAATCAATTTATAAATCTAACGGGATTTTATCACCAGCAATGCTTGTATAGACAAAGTCTACAATTTTAAATATTTTGAACAAATCCTAAATTGTTTTCAATAATTTTAAATGCATTAGATTATTAGATTAAAAATTGATTTTTTAATGTTTTTATAACTTTATTTTGTTAAATTGTTAAGTAACGTAATTAGTTATAGTTATGTATACGACATTATTTACCAGGGCTGGGTGTATTTAATTTACAAAAATCACAGTTGTGAACTAAATTTTTTTTTTTTAATTAATTTTGTTTTTATTTTCATTAGAATGATAAAACAAATTAATAAGGAAATGGAAAAAAGTGAAAACAATTAACATAATTTATAATCAAATGGTTTGAAAATGGTAAAAAACATGATATAAAAATATGCTATTTGACCTGATTTAAAAAAATATAAATAATTATTTATTAGTAAAAATTATTTAAATATTACGTTATTCTAAACTTTTTGTTACAATATTTTAAGTTTTTATTTTTACTTTACTTTTTTTTTTACTGAGATCACTGTTGGGTACCTTTTAAATGATATCATATTATTTAAAAAACTCCTTGACTTAATGTCTATGAATTTTTCTATAATCATGTTTTTATACAAATTAATTATAAAAGTTCAAAGTATTCTGCAACATTTTTTTTTTTTTGTAGTAGTAAAACAAAATAAATTTTTAAACAAAAAATATATATTTTTTTCTTTTTTACATTTCCAAACAAATATAAATACGAATTATTCAATGTAATGCAATACATATATTTTTTTTTTTTATTTAAATATCAGTTTGATTTATACATATCTGAAAAAATTCATAATTACCTTTGTACTCGATTTAAACTAGTTTAATTAATTGACCTGACCCTCGTTTATGTGTTAAATAAAATATATTCTACAGCATGTATTTTGATTATACGATATGAAGAGTCTTTTTAAGGGTATCCTTTTAAATATTTTAATCTGTCGAGAACATTTAAAGTCTCGCTTGTTGGAACTTTTTCAGATTCCGTAGAGTGTATAAATATATATTTTTTTCCGACACTAATTTCATAATAATTCCGAAAATATTAATCGGATAAAGAAGTAATGTTAAGGTGACTCGAATACGATTTTCGTGTGGATATATTAAAAACCGAAAACAGATTCGTGTTTAGCACGTCAATTTTCATAAAGTCCACCTAATATTGTTAAGGGAGAATTTTTCTGCCGACCATTTAATCCACGAAATATGTATGCAATAACTTTGCTTCAATTTCATTGACAAAGAATTTGACTGGAATGAAAGTTCTTTCATAAACATTATAAATAAATTTTTAACAGTATTGAAATAATTTTAAAGGTAAACCCTAAATATATATTTTTAAAAAGTACCAAATATAAAACAATTTATCAAGGTAAACTCAATAATATATACATACATATAATTCATACACAAAAACACATATTTATGTTGAAACATGAATAAATATACAAATTTGTGTAACATTAATTTAAGTAATGGAGTAGAGTATCAAGGTCGTTAATATTTAATAATATTTTATATTTTTGTGTTTTTATTTTATTTTTTTCCGAATGTATATGCTGCTATACATTGAATCAAAGAAATAATTAACAGAAAATGTTGCTGCAAAATTCAGAGGCTCATAATGTATACGAGGGTTAACATAAAAGTTAAAAGCTTTTATATTTTTTCATTAATAAAATTTATGTTGCATTCAAATCAAAAATGATTTAATTGAAAGATAAAATTTTATATAAATTTTTTCTCATAATATTTTAATACCAAACGAAATACATTGTTAACTTTTTCCAATTTTTTATAAAAGAAAACTTTGAACAAATTAAACTATTTTTTTATTTGAATAAATTACCCTCGTATTATGTTATAAAAAATATTACACTTGTGTGTAAATTAAATACCTTTATATGTATTTTATTTTACACAATTCATTGCACATAGAAAATCAATAAATTTGTATGAATATCTTTTTTAACACTTTTATTTTTGTACATACATAAATGTATGTTAAACAAATTAAGATCTCATAGAGGATTTTTAAATCTACACTACTCTACGGAAACAAAAACCAAAAAATATATATATTTTTTTTTAATTATACAGGTCAATAAAATCAGAAAAAAATTATATCGCAAATAATTCTGCAAAATTGTTATTCCTTAGGTTCGATATAGTGTAGAAAGTTAACCCTTTGAGGTCCAAAGAAAATATGCTTCCCTGAGGAGTTTTAGGTTATATATTTTATTGATACTTTTTTAGTGTTGATCTTTGTAATTTTTGTAGTACATATTAATTTAAAATCTAGTAAAAATTTAATTTTTTTAATTTTTCAAAAGTCTACTAGCAAGCAAAGTAGTAAATATGTGTTTTTATGTAGATCAGTGTAACATAATTCAAAAGCTCTTTACATTAAAACATAACCACAACTCTTTGTAAAACTAAAGCCCTTGACTGTAGCACTATGAATTATGTATATAAGTTTATATAGATATAATAAAGTTGCAATCAACTTAATAATGTAAATATATTATTATTATAGAATAAGATCAAGTTTATTTATAAAGGTTTGTTAAATTTGAACAAAAGTTAAAAAAAAAGGATGGGGGAGAAAGAAGTAAAGTGGAGCACACTTTTAACTTCAACAAGTCAAGTCTGATTTCAAAGATTTAGAACCCTTCGGAAATGGCTTGATGATGGGCTTTCTCACCTATAATTTTAGTTGGTTTTTCTCAAATAATAATAAAGCGTGAAGTGAATATTCCCAATGCATTCCAAAAACAATGTATTGCAAACCTCTTTTTAGTTATCTCAATACGTAACCTATGTTTGTGTAAATTTTTTAAATTTATTTTTAATGTTAAGTATAGTACTAACAAAATATCGATCTTCTCGTTTTCTAAAAGTCATTCTGATAGCTTTAGCGGATAATTTTGTATAAATGTTCAAATCTAAAACTAATTTTTCTTAAAAAAAAAAACTCCCATACATTATTTCAATTCGATCCGTCCATTATTTTAAGGAATGCCTATTTATTTACAACATTTTTGCGTTTAGCCCCACTGTGATCCATATTGCTTCTATACCCCATTTTCCCCTAACGATAAATGCAAAATTTCATAATAAAACGAGTGAAGAAGATATAGGCGGTCAAGCCCGACCATATAATACCCTACACCATTTCGATCCATATAATTTTGTTTTTACTTATATACAACTTGTGTTAAATATTAACATAATAGTAACATTTGTATGGGATTTATGCACGTTTAAGTGATTTTCAGGAGAGGGGTTTATATGGGAGCTATGGTCAATTATGGATCGATCTTCATGAAATTCGGCTAACGGATTTGTGCTTATATAAAACTTATTTGTGCTAAATTTCATTAAAATATTAATATTTTAAGGCATCTATAAGTAATAAAACTCTATTCCGGGAGGACATTTGTATGGGGGCTAGGTGAAATAATGGGCCGATCATAACCAAATTCAATAGGCTTCGTCCTTGTGCCAAAAAAGTACCAAATTTCATCAAATTATCTTCAAAATTGCGACCTGTACTTTGCGCACAAGCTTTACATTGACAGCCAGCCGACCAGACGGACGGACGGACATCGTTAAATCGACTCAGAAGGTGATTCTGAGTCGAACGGTATACTTTAAGGTGGGGGTCTTAAGATTTTTTCTCTGCGTTACAATTTCTGCACAAACACTAATACCCCAACCACTTATGGTGGTGTAGGGTATAAACTAGGGTGATCGATTATTCGACTTTTTGGAGAAACTGGTTTTCGAATAGTTGGTATTTTGAAAAAAAAAAACGGTTGCATTTTTTTAAATTCAGAAAAAACCGGTTAACCGGTTTTTTGCAGAAGTGAATATTTCTATCAAAAGACTACATTTCTTAAAGAAAAATCAATAAATCTTTTTTTATTTTTGAAAGTTGATATTAACCCATTAAGAACGAGAAAGAAAGATATAGTCGGTCCAGGCCGATAATACCCTACACCATTGTGTGCATTAAAATTCGGGGAAGGGTTTTTTTTGGAATTGTGGAGCAGTACCGTGGTCAATTATGGACCGAACTTCATGAAATTCGGCACACAGATTTAAATGTATATTGAACTTACATGTGCAAACATTTCTGCTACATATAAGGGATTTATGATCGTTAAACTCCTTTTCGTCCTTGGACTATAAGAAACAAAAATTGCCACCTGTATTTTGATTACAAGTTTTACATGGACGTTCAGACGGACATCGTTAATCGACTTAAAGCCGATTGGTACAAATGAAGGTGGGTCTTACACCAATATTTTTGGGTGTTACAAACATCAGTACAAACGCATAATAGGCATATAGGGTATAAAAATTGTAAATAAATTATCATCAAAAATGATATTTACATTTATTTATCATAAACAGAAACCATGGGTTAATATGGAAAAAACAAGATTCAATTTTATTGGAACGATTCTACAGGTGAAACCTGCAAAAATATTACAGGTGTTACAGTAGATAAAACAAGTTTCATTCAGGATAATTATTACTTATTTATTTAATCTTTAACTATATTTTAGAACATTAAAAGTCATACTTTATGAATATTAAAAAAATTATCATAAATTTCGATTCAAATATCAATATTTAGTGCATGGTTTTTGAAATGAAAAAGTGTTTTTAAAACCGGTTTTTTGTGTTAAAAAAAACCGGTCTTTCGACATTCGAAAATTGAACATTTTGAAAAAACCGACAGCACATTGACTGAAAAAAACCGGTTGTAAACCGCGTCGATCACCCTAGTATAAACATAAACAAAAAATGACTATTAAGAATACATAGACGATATATTTGCTAAGAACAATTGCATTTTTTTTAGTATTTTTTTCTATTAGTACGAAATCTTAATCTTTAGTATCATAAAATTTTTCTTCTATTGTCATTTAAGCAATTTGTTTGACAAATTTCTTTAGTTAATAAACAAAAATTCTGTCGAAATTATTTAAAATTTATTGCATCTGATTCATAAACAATTTTAATTTGTTCAACAATGTCTTCATATTTCCGTACAACTAGAGTTCCCTGTTATAAGTTTGAGAATCATAAAAATAAAATAATAATAATTTGCTTAATAATTTCAACATATTTTTTCTTTATTCTTTAAATAAAAATACATTTCTATAAATGAAAAATATAAATTGCAAAACAATTTTTTTCTATTTCTTATTTCCTTTACATTTTAGTTATTTTTAGTTTTTTTTTTCTCTTAAAGATTATGATTGCAGTAATTAATAAACATCCCTTTTATAAAATACAAACGGATAATAAAACTTATTTATGACATAATCATGCTAAAGCAACAAAAAAAGAAAACTAAAAAAAAAAAAAAACAAAAAAACTAACACCAAAACAAAATAAAACAGAGTATTTAAAGAGTAAAATTCATTAAGTGGAATTGGAAGAGAGTTTTGAAAAAATCACATTTATTTTTTTAATTATTGCCTGAATTTTCTCTAAAGAATTCTTTAGCTTAAGATTGAAATACTTATTATGAGGCCCATAAAAATAGATTCAATAAATAAATAAAACGTTAAAAAATTTTTATATGCTTTTAGCAAATTGTTTCTAAAACTTTTATAAAAACTTCTTGAAAAAATACTGTCATTCATATAAGGATGACATGGTCTCCTGCGAAATACTACAATATGTGTATATGTCAGTCAAATCAATTTTTAAATGTTACGCAATATGTTAATCTGTGTGTGTGTTTTTTTATCTTGACAATTAAGTATTGCACGCAAGAAAGCAATTAGGTAATTAGATTTCTTCCTCTTCCTTTTTAGGAAATAAATTAAAATTTGTTAATTTGAATTCTAATAAAACAAAAGCTTTATGAGAATTTAAATTCATAATAAATATTATTGTGATGATATAATGTTAAGAGAGAACACCACGATGGGACACAAAAGAGTACTGATAATAGTTATATAGACTTTCACAAAGTCTTTTTCCAATTATTACAATTGAACAAAAGCCTGAATAATTTTGTAAATAATAATTAAAAATAAAAAGTTTAAATAAAAATTAATAATAAATTTAATAAAATATTTCTTACAAATGCATTCTTTATAGTTCTGAAATTACTCTTGATTTTCCTATTTCCAACCAACTACGGCTGAAATTTTGAACAGGAGGTAGAAAATGGTATTTGAAAGAGTTAAGAAAAAAATATATATATACATATCCACATATAATTTTTTTTTTGCAAAAGGCAAAGTTAGATTGCTACGCACATTCAAGTTAGAAAATATGAAATTCAAACAAACAAAAACAAAACGGAAATGAAACTTTATAAATTTCATGGTTACGTAATACAGCTACGAATGTGTATAAATATGTACATAAAATGTGCAATATAAAATTATTTACAATTTCTTTAAATACAGTTTTGGAAATATACAGACACAAACTTAAATACTACTTCAATAGGTTGGTAGTCTGTGAAGATTGAGGCAGATTTTCTTAAATTTTGAAATGTAGGTACTATACAGCGAGTGTCATAAATAAGTAAACAAAGTAGTATCTTTTTCACGTTTTAGATCGAAGATATCAAAAGTAACATATTAATTATAAATATATAATGTCTTGTTAGTAAAATAATAGGGTTTATCAAATCGACTTTCGAATAATCGAACAATCGACTTTTTGTTGTAAAAAGTCGAAAAGTCGAAATCGACTTTTTGATTTGAAAATTGTCGATAAATCGATTTTCTTAATGCCAAAAGTCGAAAATAGTCGGAAAAAGTCGAAAATAGTCGAAAAGTCGAAACAAGTCAAAAAGTCGGAAAATAGTAGGAAAAAGTCGAAAAGTCGGAAAAAATCGAAAATAGTCGAAAAGTCGAAAATAGTCGGAAAGTAGAAAAGTGTTTAAAAAATTATCTTATTTAAAATAAATAGTTTGTTTTCAGCTTTTATTTATATACCATTAAACCGTGTAGTTAATACATATATTTGTGTATAACTAACATTCTCATTGGATAGATTTGTATGTTAACCGATCAATATATTTGTTTGCGTTGTATTCATTTTTATTTTTAAAGTTTTTATTAGACAATTAACAAAAAAAAGTCAATAGTAAAAAAAAGTCGAAAAGTCGAAAATAGTCGGAAAAAGTCGAAAAGTCGGAAAAAGTCGAAAATAGTCGAAAAGTCGAAACAAGTCAAAAAGTCGGAAAAAGTCGGAAAAAGTCGGAAAAAGTCGAAAAAAATCGAAAATAGTCGGAAAGTAGAAAAATGTTTAAAAAATTATCTTATTTAAAATAAATAGTTTGTTATCAGCTTTTATTTATATACCATTAAACCGTGTAGTTAATACATATATTTGTGTGTAACTAGCATTCTCATTGGATAGATTTGTATGTTAATCAATCAATATATTTGTTTGCGTTGTATTCATTTTCATTTTTAAAGTTTTTATTAGACAATTAATAAAAAAAGTCAATAGTAAAAAAAAAAGTCGAAAAAAAAAAATCGAAAAGTCGAAAATAGTCAGAAAAAGTCGAAAATAGTCGGAAAACGTCGAAAAGTCGACTATTTCAAAATTAAAAAAAATCGAAAAGTCGAAAAATCGACTATTTAATAATTTTCGAAAAATCGAAAAGTTGACTTTTTGTTCAAACTATAAAACCCTATATATGGAATAAAATAAGCAGCAAAAGATTCAATTCAACACGTAATGTGTTGAATTGAATCTTTAGTGAATGTGAGTGTTTTTAAAAAAGTCTAAAAAATCAATAAGTAAATAAGTAAACATAGCTTCTGATAGCCACGGTGACCGCCTATATTTTAATACATTAGTGTCAAACGTGTTAGTATAGCGATTACATATATTCTGCATATCCCTGGAAAAAATTAAGAGGTTTTAGTATTAATTAAGTCCATCAGTTTGGTCAATTATGGGCAAAGGTTCGAAAGGCTTAAGGCTCAACTACATAGAATACTTTCGCTTCAACTGCGACTGACAGCTATGCAACACATAAATGATATTAACCCAGTCGTTGCATTATTTTGCTATTAAAATTTTATATAATAAAATATAAAGATGTAAAAATTCTATTATGTTCTCAGTTGAAATAATGAATTGCAAATTAAAATTTCCAACTTATCGAAAAAATATTAAAATAAGAATAAAACAACCGACAAAATATATTTACGTACTTCGGCACTTCAAAGTTGAAAATTTTTCATCTTTGAAGTACTTCACGCAGAAGTTTGGCGTACTGATTTGGTTCCGCTCAATATAAATGCATCTATTTAACTTAGCTGTCAGTCGCAGTTGAAGCGAAAGTATTCTATGTAGTTGAGCCTTTAATTCTTTAATTAAATTTTATAAATCGAATTAAGTTTATTATCCTAGTCATTCTTTTAAAGCATTCAAATAATTTAATTCATAGGCTTTAATTCTTTGTACTTCATATTAGTTGAATTAATTCAGCTATGAATTTATTCCTTAAAGAATTCATTCATCAATTATATAATTCAAGCTTAAAAAATATATTGAATTATTCAAATTTTCTTCAATTCAAATCTATTACAAATTAGCTTTAGAAAATATTTTCTAATTCATTTTGTAAAAGATTAAAAAACAAAATATTACAAATTGAATGAAAGAAAAATATTTTCATTAAATTTGGAGAAGATTTGAATTAACAAAAATTGAATGAATTCTATTCAAACAAAAGCCTTTGAATTAAGCTATTGAATTATATTTTTGTGAATGGTATTGTGGAATGAAAAATTTGTATTTCTTAATTCAGAATTAAGATTTAAGGGAATTAAGCTAAGATTTAATTAATTCTTTCGAAGCTCTGATTATGGGGACTCTATTTTTTTTTTTTAATTAAATTTCTATTGGTGACACATCTGGACTCTCTGAAATGTTAATTATTTCCTCAGCTATATATTTTGAATCAAATTCACCCTAATTTATAGGTTAATTTTCCTACTATAGGATGAAATCCACAAAAATTAAACAAAAACTTTTTGGAACTTTATACCTTTTAACAGATTAAGGTTAATCTGGGATTTTATTTTACTTTTGTGTATCACTTTTTTTTCCTATTTTATAAATAGAAATGTATTTCCAAACCATTAAGCCCTTTCTGCTGGACTTAAGTATTGGTTTTCCATATTTAAAAGTTACATTTTAAACATTTTAGAGCTAGACGTACATATACGGGTTTGTGATGAAACCCGATCGTTTTCAAATCGAATCGGTTTGAAAAGTTGTGATGAATTTCTAACGATTTCAAAAATCATTTTTCAATAATAATCTATTTTTTATTAAGAATATACAGCTTAAGTGAAAAATAACAATTAATTTTAGAGAAATATAAAAAATTATGTAATAAAATCTAATAGAAAATGATTTAAATATAACTGATATCAATAACAAAAACGAAAATATAAGTACATCACAAATTTTTTCGATTTAAAATCGAATCGTTTTCGAAATCGTTTTCCATCACATACCTGATATCCTATATTATATTTCATGCGAGACTTATTTTCTAGATTTTTCATATTTTTAGACATAATCTGCATAGAACGTCATAAAATTTTCGAGATTTATTATACTTATGTATAAAATTTTCCGTACAGCTAGACCATGTTTTCCGTCTTCATATATTTTTCTGTGAGTTGTAAATTCAGACCATAGTTTTCAGACTTCCGGAATAAGTTTTGATAAAAATGTTGGAGATGAAAGCATAGGATTTTTAAGCTAAATTGATATCTATTCTTTTTGTAGTGATTCTTAAGCGTTTACGAGAGTCAACGCGTTTATTGTGTTTGAAGCATTTAACCACCTTGAGAATAAAGTGCCAGTTTTATTAAATTTTTATTATATATTTCTATCTGTTTCACCTTTTGCGTATTGTATAATCGTTACTCTTAGTTCTCCTACACTTAATTGTGCATATTTGCCATCCTTTAGGTTGAAATTAGGGTTAAATTAAAATTTTCTGCTTTTATCAAATTTTGTAATATAATCGAAAAAGTAATTTTTTATTTCTCTCATAAGGTAATAAATAACTATCACTGTTGTGCTAAAATCATTTTGCAACCATAAACTTCAATTACTTTTAATAAAAAATTAAAGAAATTAAGCCAAAAGTTGCTTGTTTACTTATTTTTGACTGTGTTGTTATTAAAAGAAGTACTTGTGCTAAAAAAGACCTGTAGAAGTTTTTTTTTTTTTTTTTTATTTTTATTTTTTTAACCCTGTCATTGGTAGGATGATTTTTTTTATGATTCTTGTTCATTGCTTTTGAAGTTCTTCTTTTAAAATTATATTAGTAAAATTTTAATTTACTTAGAAATTAATAATCTTTTTTCCTGCTAAAAATATATTAATTTTCGCTTTTTTGTAAATTAACAATTATTAATAGCTTCCAAAAAGTACAAAATATACACATTAGGGAGGCCCCAAATTCTTTTTTGTGAGCTACATTTAAATGTATCTAAAATTATGAAAGGGGATGTTATTTAGAATATATTTGCCAAATTTATGTCATGAAATTTAGTTTATATAAAACTTATTTGTGCCAAATTTCATTAAAATATTTTTACTTTTAAGGCATCTATGAGTGTTAAAACATTGCGGGAGGACATTTATATGGGAGCTAGGTGAAATAATGGGCTGATCATAATCAAATTCAATAGGCTTTGTCCTTGTGTAAAAAAATCATGTATCAAATTTCATCAAATGATCTTTAAAATTGTGACCTGTACTTTGCGCACAAACCTTACATGGACTGCTAACCACCTATGGTGGTCAAGGACCGGGGTTTCCACCTCTCCATGCTTCACGAACCCTTTTAAAAAATTTTGTTTCATCGCGGACCCCTTGATACATTTTGATTTTTATTATATGTATTAGAAATGAATAGTAAACTCAAAAGTTATTTATTTTACATAAAATTGCGTAAACAAAATTGCGAAAACCAAATGCTTATGTTTTTACTAACTTTTTAACATTGAGAGACATTTTTCACAAAGTACATCTTATTTACTTCATTTTTTACATCCATACGTTATCTAAATTTGAATTTTATAAACTGAAAATCATTGAATATGTCATCACTAGCAATGTTGAATAGATTATGAAGTAAACTGGTTTGAAACATTTTTTTTAAAGCTCCGGATAATATCGGGAAAATTCATCGTTAAGTGACTTCAAGTGTATTATACATATCGAAATATGAATACAAGACTCCAAAAAGCATACATATTCTGGGTCCTGGTAAGATTCTGAGTCGATATAGCCATGTCTGTCCGTCGGTCCATCTGTCTGTTAATAGTAGGATAGGGCTTGGAGGGGACCACCTATGAAAATGAAATTTAGCTCAAATATTCATCTTATATAAGGTTTATTTGGTATTGAAATGGGCAAAATCAATTAATAAACATAAAGTTATGGGCCATAATACTCATTCATTCATACTTTTTGCTCATATTTCTTAAACAAAATCACGACAACGAAATATAGTACAGACAGTTAGAGTTTGATATAAACTCAGAGAAAAAAAAACGAACTTTTGTACAAATAATTCAAGGCCAAGATACGAAATTTGGTACAAAAAAAGCGTGTAATCCTACCAATATAGCGTCCACCTTCATATAAGTGAAAATTTTAATACAACCTTGCAGATGGCAGGTATATAGGTTCGGCCAAGGTGAATACAACATTCTCACTTATTGAACATCAGATGAATAAAAGATATTGTTCAGCAGTGGAAATGAGGTAAATTTTGGTACAAAAAAGGAATTATTCAATTTAATTCAGCTAACTGAATTTATCACTTGTCTGCATTGTATTCTCAAATTTATGTAAACCAAATGACTATTGAAATCGGTTAAAATCGTCTAAATATTTCAGTTATTTCTAATACAAATGTCCTCCCGGATCAAGGATTTGATACTCACAAATCTTTTTAATAATTTAGCAACAAAAATAAAAATAGAAAAAAAAAAAACGTTAATTAAATATCCTATCAGTTTTCACTAGGATTGGTCCATGGTTCCCGATTCAAGACCCTTTCGAAAATCACTTTAACATGCATTAATTTCACATAAATGTTAGTATGCAAATGAAACTTCATAGAAATAAGTTGCATACAAAGAGATCTACCAAATTTTATGAGGAACATAAAGGATCATTTCAGTAAATCACTTAAAAGTGCAAATATTTTGTATGCAATTTTTATAAGATTTAAAATTTCTATTTCAAAATCAGTTTCTGAAATTTTAAATTTGGCCATTTTAAAATTTCTTACTTGCTTTACTTAGGTTTTCAAAAAAGACACATTTTTTTTATATTTTACACCTTATTGGGACAACATTCCCCCGTAAATGGAGATCCATTTTAAAATGCATTTCATTTATATTAGTTTTTTTTTTCTCTTTACACTTTTTGTTTTAACTTAAAAAGTTTTTCGATCGGAATTAATGTACCAAAAAGCCATTTAGAGATTATGTCACATTTTAAAAACAAACCATAAAAATAGAAAATATCAAATAAAATAAAGGAAACACAACTTTAGATTTTATGCATTTACCCAGCAAACACGATGTCAAACGTTTGAAATATGATGACTTTATCATTTGATATCAAACATGTTTCTCAAACATGTATCAAATATCACAATCCATTTCACAATCCACATTTGAATATAAATTGAGAATCATTTGAAAAAAAAACTTTGAAAAATTGTATTTTCTCACATTGATATCAAATGTTATTATCAAATCATTATCAAACCTAAAGATAACTTAAAAAATATTTTAAAAATTGTGCGCCCTTAACTTTGTATCAAATGTTATTATCAAATTATTCATAAATCTCAAGACAAGTTTACAAAAATTTTAAATAATGTGTTTTCCCAATTTGATATCAAATTATTTATAAATCTTATAAATATTTTTAAACAAAATTTAAAAAAAAAAAATTAAGAATTTAAATTATCTAATCATTATAAAAAAACAGAAGTTATGATAATTAAAAAAAAAGTAAATAAATATTTACACGAACTTTAAGTAGCGGATATTTGGATATAATTTTTGATATAATTTTCCTTAAAAAAGGATCTAAAATTTGCGGTTTTTGTAAATAAGTATATATATTTTATTTATTCTTATTTAATTATTTTAAACAAAAATTTTTATTAACAAATTTAATATTAAAATATTATTTTTACAAACAAATACTCAAATCTACAAATTAATAAATGAATTAACAAATAAAATAATAAATAAAATTAAAAATCAAACAATTTTTATTTATGTTCCACATTTAGTCACAATCCACATTTGAAAAATGTTTGAGAATTTCATCTGATAATTTGATAATAATAGCATTTCTCAATTTGAGAATTAATTCCCCTTTTTGTTGAGAAAGCTATTATTTTCAAGTTATTTTCAAAGCGTTCTCAAACGTTTGACGTTTGAAAAAGGGTTTGATTTCAAATCATTCTCAATTTGATATCACACCTTTGTGTTTGCTGGGTATATACAGTATACATATACCAATGCAAACATATAACTAAAAAGTCTATCTATTTTTGTGTAAGTGTGTCGTCATTGTAGCTATGGGTGGCTTAGTATTGACTGACTGGATATTCATAGATATTTTATAATCTGTTGCAGGATGCACGTTTGTACATAAAAGTGCATACAATTACATACAAATGTACTTATATTATTTGTATATATGTAAGTATATATGTAGTGTCAATTTGCGGTGAGGGGTAGTAGAAATAAATTTTTATTTTCAATTGACACCATTGTCATTGTAAAATAAAATCAACGTCATAATACGCTCAATTGCACAGTTAAATAATATTGACTCAATCGACCACCTAAATCTTTTACCATTTATTCATTCATTTAGTCTTTGTATGTCCGTCTTTGTATGTCCGACCGTTTGTCTGTCTGTTGGTCTGTTACTCGATACGACTTCTATTTTTGTAAATTTTACTATTTAGTTCCCTCTTGTCTACTAATAAAATATTGACTATTGTGACTCTGTATACATTTGTATTTTTTGTGTATATGTATATGAATATGTTATATGTATTTGCGTGAATAGTTTAGATAGTTATTCAGTCATTGAGTCAGTGATTAGGTACATCACGTTAGCGCCATTTTTATCTAAATGCAATAAATGTTTGGACTTTTTATTTTATAGCAATAAAATAATTCTATAGGGTGATAAGAAATTATGGATACAAAAATGACAAACAATATATTATAAATAAAATTTTGACATATGCATATATTGTTATATTCTTAATGCAAACCAATTCAATTATTTTATTTACATTAGGCGCTTATATATTATTTTTTTTGTTCGATGATGGCTCAGTTCGCTAGAGCGTCTATAGAGGTTGTTGGTTCAACCCCAAAATAAATTCGAAATTTTTATAGCAATGCACATAACGGCAACTGTATGGAGACCTTTAGCAATAAATCAAAAATGCGTTTTATGATAAAATATCTATATAACTTTAAAGAGGACATTTTTCTACACAATGTTTGTTTACAACATTTTTCGTCAACGCTAATGCGTGGTCGTGACTGAAGTCCAAAGTGAAAGAAAAATTTAATACTGTTAAATTAATAATTTTTTTATTTTCATATGGTCATCTGACATTATAATAGAAATTATCCATAGCATTTACATAAACCTTAAAGATCGGAATGTCCATTTACATATTCTGTTTTAACATTTTGCGAATTTTTGCGAATTTCGTTTTTAAACCATTTTGAAATGTGTGATGGATCATTGAATTTTTTATACCTGCAGCTCACAATTTGGAAAATAATTGAATGAAATTTGGCATGAATGGTTTTTATGACACAAGAAAAATTATTACTAAAATTTGTTATGATCGGTCCATATTTTAACCTAGCTCCTATACAAAGATATTCCTGAAATAGAAGTTAAATGGTTAAATATGTATGACATATTTTTTGAAATATTTGGTAACCAATTGGTAAAAAAATTACTCTACCAAATTTCAAAGGAATTGGTCCACACTTGACCACATTGTCCATATTAAGTACTTCTCGAAATTCACTTAAAGTGCATAAACCACATAATAATTTTAACGGTAGGTTCAAATTTGGCACAACCATCTTTTATTTATGACACAGTGGTATGCATGGAAAAAATAAATTTTTCTCAAATTTATAATTTCCTTTTACGTTGAATAAACTTCAGAATTTTAAAATTTTTGGCATGTATTAACACTTTTTTTTAATTATTGAATAATAAAATAGTATTTAAAAATTTCATATTCACCAAAGAACAAAATTAAAAAAATCAAAAAAATCTATTTGTATACTTTCATTATTTTTTCATTAATATTGTTCGGTAGGTTATAATATTAAAACATAATTTTTTAAATTTATATTTTTTAATGACTGTTATGTTCAAGTACCAAACACAAAAAAATAAATTATTTTCTGTTGGTTTTTACGAAAATATCTGATATTTTCCAAAATTCTTCCAATTTGAGGTTTTATTGTGTTTCGGTCACTTTTTTGCTTGAATAAGTCTACTTATTTTTAAACTCTGCTTCAATATATGCTAAGCTTTTAATGTTCTTTAAATTATTTTTTACTAGAGCCCAATATCTTTCAATTGCTCGGAGTTCCAGACAATTTGATGGATTAGCATATTTCGGTAGAAACACTAACAATTTATTTATTATCACTCCTTTGTTTTGTAGCTGTAATGAGAAGAAGCGAGAACAGGCCAGAAAAAAGTGGATACACTGTATTTTCTTAGGAATGGGAGAAATCTTTTCCAAAGTCACTCATTCACGTATATTTCTGTGTTAATGGAACCATTTTTTATGAATGTGAAAAGTGATTTTTTTCCCGCATATGCATATGGCTTCCCAAAACAAAAACATTCTTGAAAACTTTGATTTCTTTGATACGCAACATTTTTCAGCCATATTCCCTCTAACATCTGCAACATAGAATTCCTGTCCAGGAAGTTGAAAAAAGTTAGACTGTACGAACGTTTCATCGTCTATTATACCCTGATCATAATTATGGAAAAATTCGTCTGAAGAACTTTCAAGTTATTTTTTTACCTCCAAATTCTTGCTTTGCATTTGCATATTAGGATTTTTTTGTACTTTCCTTTCAATTTTTCCAATAAAAATTTAAAGCAATAAACTTTTTGTGGTACTTTTCTTCCAGAGATGAGGGGAATTTCTCTGAAAATCCTTTCTATTTTGTCTGAGTCCTACAGCCTGGAGATACTATTTTACTTCCATTTAGTGACTATGACTTCTTTGTATAATATTATGATCGAAGAAACTGTATTTTTTGACACAACAGCCTTCCTGGCAATTGTTTTATATGACCGATGTAAGATTTCATGCAAAATTTCTATTATGTGTTTTTGTGTTTTTTGTTCAATTTCCATTTTAAGAAAAACTAGTTTCGCTTTAACTACGAAACTTAGCACATAGCTAGTGAACATAACGAAAAATGTAAAGCAGTTAACATAATTATTTAGTTTTCACCACATCCAAAGTTATAAGCCCAAGAGCATGCACGGATTTTTTTGGTGCGCAGTCCTTACATAAAATTTAGAGAAAATTATCTTTTCAACGATACCAAAATACCGCGGTTTATTTAATGCCACGTTTAGTATACCTTTGCCCCTATGTCCAATGTTCAAATTTCAGTTGAGCCAACATTTATTTTTTTTAAATTCGACTTACATCTAAAAATTAAATAGTTCACTAAAATTTGATTTTTCCGATTTTTCACTTTATAGAAATTTAAAAATCTTTGAAATCGGAATTGATATGTAGAAGTTACGATTTTTTTTAAGCTTTTACATACTCGAGATAGTCAACTTTGACACCCTGTAGCTTATCTCGTGTTATCACAGGGTGACTGCAGGATGATTTTTGTGAAATCTTAAGTCCTCATCTACAACACTTCCATAGATTTTAATCCGGTCCGACCAGTAGTTTAGGAGATACAGATTTATTGACAAAAATTTTGCGATTGGCCCCTCTGTGCGGAGTAGCCAATAAAAATTATAAATTTATTTAAATTGTTTATATCTTATTTTGATTATAGTCTACTGAATTTCTTCGTTGAAAATCTGGAATTATTAAAATTCATAAAAACATATATATTTCGAGTACTTTTTAAAATAAATTTGGAACTGCATTATGATAACTTCAATATGAAACAATTCTGTGGAATCAGGGAAAAACTGTATAACTTAAGATATGCAAAAATCGTGTTTTTCCAATTTTGATTTCTTTATATTAACTTCTATGCTGTGCCATTTTTTTTTTTTGTAAAAACTTAGCAAATATTTTAAGAGTAATTTACATTTGAAATTAAAATTTTCCATAGCGTTGTATGGAAATTATAAATTATATAAACTGCTCTCCTGAAAACTTAAAAAAAAAAATACTTAGTTTTTCCTTGTTGCCACATAATTTAACATAGTAAATAATAAGTTAAAGAATAATTTCATCCTTAAAGTTATCACTTTTCTCTCTTTCTATCCATTTAACAATTATGAGCTTATGACATTTAGACATTTGTTTTTAAATGTTAATTAGTTAAATAACACTGGTCGACAAAATAATAAACCTTTATATACAAATAGGTGCACTAGATGGAATTTGACGTGCTGAACTCAAATCTTTTATATCTTGAATTGACTTTAGTTAATTATGAATAAAATAACTATTTGTACGTAAATTTTCATGATATATGGCCTATTTTCATCGATATATATTTTTCTTTACAATAAAAGAATAAAAACTGTCATTTCTAACTTTTTAATAACTTTTAAAAATATATTTTGATAAAAAAAATAATGTTAAAGTAACTTTTAGATATTTTTATTTGGCATCTATTAAATTAAATTGGACAAACCGTTCACGAGTTATTCTAATGTGACAGACCGAAAAAAAGGGAAATATTAGACACGCCTATAAAAAATCAAATCATGAGCTGATAGAAAAAGTTTGAAAGCAGATCCGTGTTCAGCACATTAAATTCCATTAAGTTTAGCTATATTTATTTAAAGGACCAAAAAAGTTTTTGTTTTTTTTTTTTTTTGCCGACCAGTGTAACTTAAATAGAAATATTGTATTACTGTATTCATTACATTTTTTTATTTAGCATATTTTGTAAATTTAACAAACATCAAAAATTTATTTGTTTCAACTGTTATAAGAGAAAAAGAAAATATAGAAATACAATTTTAATTTAACAAATAACTAAATTTTTCTAATTAAAATTTGATAGAAAAACAATTTTCATTTAATTGCACATTCTGTTCAAATAAATTGTATACACACAGACACACAAGTGGGTATTATACATATATTTATGTTGTTGTTTTAGTATTATTTTGGCAAAAAAACAGAAAAATGTTTTATGGAGATTAATTTAATGGCAATTTATATTTGACTGAATGTTTGTTTTGTCCGATACAGGCTGACAAATTGACATTTATATACATGAATTTTACAATAGTTTGTGACATTTAAAATTAAATAATTTTAACAAAATTAGCTAAATTTCTAAGAATACAAATTAAACATTTTAAATAAAAATTAAATAATTCAATTTTAAATGGTTTAGCAATATTATAAAAAATTCGTATTGACATTTAGATTAACTACATACAAACATGCACATTTTTCGGTTTAAATAAATTTTAAAATTTTGCTATAAAAATAGTTTTCAGTAAAAATTTATTTCAATTCTTAAAATAATTTTTATAAATACATACATACAATAAATAGTATAACTTCTAATTTTACCAACAAAATGCACATGATTGTTTAAGGATTTCATTTTGTCTGATTATCTTAAAAGCCAACACGACAAAAAAAAAAAAAAAAATTAAAGCTTAAGTATGTCTCTTATCAGTCTTTCAAATTGTTTATTATTTATATTATAATACGATTATAGTCATTTTTGATTTATCCTGTTTATTTGTATGTGTAAACATTGTTTCATGTTTTTTCTCTCTATTTTCTCTATATTTCCTTTTTTTTTTTTCTGTAGGTTAAACCATCCGATAGTTCATTGTTAAAAGTGACGACACATACAAAGGCACATGGAACATTGCAATACAAGATAAAAATACTTAAGGAATTACCATTGGATGAACAATTATTTGTCCATGTCCATTCACCGGCAACAATGCAAGATATACAAGTAAGTATCTACTAAATAAAAATTACAAAAAAATCTTTCTCTTCCTTTCCTTTCGTTTCGTTTCGTTTCGTTTCTTTTTTTTTTGTGCTTTTAAATAAACTTGAATGATTATGGAATTTTTTAAATGAATTTGTTGTTGGTAACGAAAAATAAATAAATATTTAAATTTCATGAGAGGAAATTTGTATTAAAAGGAATTTCAAATTGTTCAGTTCAATGTTTGCACAGCGTGGCTCTATATTCATTCCATTTTACTCTTACCAAATGAAAAATTTATGAATTTTAAATAAATATTGTTAATTTTATACAAGTTGTTAAAAATACATATTGATGAAAAAATATAATTTTGACTCTCGTATTACCAGTATTTTTTTGACTATAAATATGTGTGATGAATTCAGTATTTACTTGTTGATAAGAGTAATTTAATGAATATAACAACAGTATCATTTAATTCATGCATGTTGTAAGACGAGATTGTGAAAGTTCAGTAAATAAATTAATAAATGAAAATTGTATTTAACATGCAACAATTTGTATAAATACACAAGAGTGGTTGAACATGAATATTCAAACTAGGAATGGACAAGTGATACGAAATAAAATTAAAATAATATATATTTATATCACGTTGAAACACATGCATGACAAAAATAAAATTATTATTTTCCTGTAAATAATTTTGTAAAATCGAAGAATACTATTGACTTTTGATAAAACAACTTAATCAAATTTTAAAATTTTTCAGGAGCGATAATTTTTTTTAGTCACCAAAAATTTAAAAATTACATTTTATGATCTAAATATAACCTTAAAATATTCTTATTTCAACATAAGGTCTTTTGTCAAAAGTCCACAGTATTATATTTTAATAATGAGCACTGGAAGTACTACATCAGAATAAATTTAAGTCGTAATTAAAAATATTGTCTGTAGTGCGTCAGTATTACCAATAAAGTGAGTAAAAGAAGTAACGCATTGTATCAACTCCAATTATATTATACATCAACATACATATCACAATCACACCCACTTCAATGTTTCCTGTAGAACGTATGGAAATTATATTTTTATCCGAAGCAAGTGTATGTGAACTCGATATAATTTATTTAACAATATTTATTACTTTTTTGCCAACAAATGTTAAATGTTTAATTATTTTCCCTTTTTGTTTGTAATTGATGTAATTATTAGTAAAATACTTTATAATTCCAAGTACATATTTTTTGTTATATGACCCAGCAAAAACTTTGCTTGCCATGTAATGAGATAAGAAGCTAATATAATGGCTCTACACTACTTTCACATTAGATGAATAACTCATTATTTTAACACGGTGATGTCATTAGAGGCAACTACTTACTCTATATTATTACAGGTAGGCATTTCAGAAAGTCATTACTTAGATGTCGTTACAAGAACTAATTACTTTGTAGCTATTCAATCACTCATTAGTTTCAAAGTATTACAGAAGTCATTATTAGCAAAATGAATAGTAACTAGTTACATTATCGGTTACAAGTAAGTACTGAAGTATTGAAAATAAAAAGCAGATAATTTTGTTTTGAAATTTATTTATTTGAAAATATGCGGAAATCAGGATTTGACATACTATTTCATACCATAGACTTGGAGTTAATTCTTGAAGCTCATTCTTGTGACCCGTGCAGAAATTGAATAAAATACCGGACCTTACTGACCTGCCCCCGTCTGAAAATTGTTAAGAGTTTAATACGTTTAACAAATTTGTTTTAAGATAGCTAATAAAATTTTCTTACCTTTATGTAATTGTATTTCCTAAATTGCAATCGCTTCAAATTTGTTCCCTGTTGAGTTTCAAGGTATTATAAATTTGTGCCAATGTGCCTAAGAGAAACAATACAAATTAGTGGATATTTTTTAGTAATATTCAGAAACTTACCACTTTTAAACACTAATAATTTACCAATAGCCTTTTGAAATAAGAAATTGATTTTTGTAAACATTAACAAAAAAATTGTATTTTTCTGAATTTATTTTTTCAGACACAAAATTTATTTAGTACACAAGACAGTAAAATTAAATGAACAATAACACTTTTTGCATATAACTAGCTTATTGAGCATAGTACGTATTTTGATGTTAATACAACATTTATAGATAATAAAATTTCCTACAAATTTCTTCTAGTACATTTTTATACCCCTTTATTGGTTTAAGAGTTATACCGTATTTTATGTTTGATATTACATAAACTCAAATTACAGAGTTCATGAATGAATTCATGTACGTATAAAGTGGCCTAATGGATTTGTTAACAATAAGCTATTATGTCTGCTTACGTCGTGGTTTCGACTTCACCGGAGACTGGTGTGTTTACGATCAATTATTTGTTTTAGTCTTCGTTACTTTAACAAATAATTAATGTATTTTCATATTTTACCCACTTTTAAAATATATAATTTTTATAATATAAATGAAGAGATATTTAAAAAGTAACATTTCCAAAAATCTGATCTTATGTAACTGATTACATATCAAGTTAAAAGTAAGTAGTTACTAATCTACTTTCATGTAATGCTGAAAGTATGTTGTTATGATTGAAAAGTAACTACATCCGTAACTACATACCATTACCAAGTTTTTGCTGGGGAGATCAGACCCTAGCTCTACTTTTCAAACAAGTTAATCAGACATAGAATAAGAATGATTTAATATTTTTATTTTTTTTTGCTTTTTGATAAATAGATTTGTAATGAACAATGACATCTTAAATAATGTGTAGTAGTTCATTCATACTGAGCATGAAAACTTGTTTAATAAGTAGGGGACGGATTTCAATGCAAATGCATATTTTTTCTTTAGCATTTAAAAACAATTTTAAGTAGTTATCTACCCGAATCAGACTTTTACTAAAAATGGCATCGATTTGTTAGTGCATATTTTAGCATATATACAGTGTACCTATGCATACAGAGTAAAAGTTTACATAATTTGCTACCTATAAATAAAAATATGAATTATCTTTTTAGACACTGCAATCTAAGTGCATTAAGGGGTTTATGGAAAATGTTATATTTTATATGGTTTATTTGGAAAAATATAAAAATCTTTAAAAACTTCGAACGAAATAACCTAAGCATACAAAATAAAATTTTGTGATAATCATGATGCATAAGTCAGCATTTAATTAAAATAATACATTTTGGCATAAATGTTTCCCTAGTAATTGAACTCTGTATGATTTAAAATGTTTCATTGTATAAATGTAACAGTAATTAACGAAATGTCTTGTTGAACCTATTGAATTAAATAATAGTCCACCAGGTTGACAGCAAACAGAATATGTGGCTGGATTTTTTGTCAAATATCTGAAAACTAATCCGAAATAAAGGGTATAATATTTACGTGTTCAAACAATTACGAAAGTTACCGAAAAAACAGTCTTGAAAAAAGAAATCTACAATTTTTAATAAGGATATTATGGACATAATATAAAAAGAATTCGCACTAAAAAAGAAGTATCGCCTCGCTAAATATGAACCATTTTTAAACTGATGGTATCACACATTTAAAAATCATATCTCGATATAAAGTATGCGAAAAGGGATACTAAAATTTAAATCTTTGCACTCTCACAAATTGGAGGAAGTTGTTTTTAGTGATAATAAAATATTTAACTTGTGTTACCAGATGGTTCTTTCGTGTATTGATACAAAATAAACGGCGGGATGAGAATAGTAGATACTTACCAAATTGCTGGAAGGATTTATTATAGAATATCGTGCAAATAGTTACAATAAAATATTGCTAAAGGGTTTTATAAGTACAGAAATTTATGATTAACGTTCCTTTTCTTACAAAAAGGATTATTGTAACTCAGGCGCGGATCCAGCCCAAGCATTTAGGGGGGAAAATTTTTTTGAGATTTTTTTTATCGTCACTGAAAAAAATATATTTCTACATACATATAATTATATCGTCACCGAAAATGCAAAACAACGTAACATCAAAATTTTCAAATTTGTATTTTTGATGAAATATAGTTTGTTATTCAAAAATACGCGTGATCACAAATTTTCAGACTTGTAGCTCAAAAAATAGCGATTATATTAACGAAAGCAATAATTTTCTTAAGTCAAAATAACGTAACATCACATTTGTTAAAAAAATAAAAAAAAATTTTTTTTCTTTTTTTTATGAATTTAGATTGCAAATTATTACAAAGATAATAGCTGTTAAAATTTTGGAGCAAAAGTTATCAGAAATCATTTTAATTACAATTTTTCTAAAATTTTTATTGATGTTACGTTGTTTTGGCTTCAGAAAATTGAAATCTTGAAAAACGTTAACCACATAACTTAAAAAATATTTAATAAAAATAAAAATATTCATCATCGATATTTTAGGCAGTATTTAAGGATGTAATAACCCAAAAATCTTGTTTGTAGGACAATTTGTTTGGATTTTATGAAGTTTTTTGTATATCCTGTAAAGTTATGAAAAGTGATGTTACGTTGGTTTGCATTTTCGGTGACGATATGTATATGGAAACATATTTATTTCATTATATTGTATAATCAATATAATATAATCTTTGAACAATGAGCTTTCAATAACTTATTATTATTAATTTTTTCGCTATTTCACTACATTATTTAATTTTATTTTTTGAATTACAAACAAAAATACACAATTATAATTCTTAGCATACACACTTTTCAGGGAATATTGAATGGATTTAAATCACAAAATGTGTGTTTTTAATATACTATTATCCTCTAAATAATTTTAAATAAAATAAATTTCATTAGAATGCATCACCTGAAAAATACGAAAAGTTAAGCTATGTAGGTCTAAATAGTATATCAAGCACTCTACACTATCTCTTCGCAATATGACAAATTTTTAAAATTACTTTTTTTACTTAAATCGATCTAATTCTGTTCTTTAATATTTAAATCTTACGGATGTAAAATTTTCAAGCTAATCTAATAAAAGAAACCCGTGCAGAAAATCAACTGAAAATTTTGTACTTATTTATGTCTAAAATTTTAAAATTTAAAACAATTTTTTCATACATAAACAAAATTTTTCATACATTTTAGGCAAATAAAATTTTATAAGTTCTACAATTTTGTAAAATTAAAAAAAAAAAAAATATATAGTATATATATATGTATATCTTGTTATGCTATAACAAAAATGTTTTTAAAAGACTTGCATAATTTTATAGAAAAAATTGTGATAAATTGCATTAGAGTTTTTTAAGCATAACTCAAAACTTTGAGGGGTATTGAACATTTCTAAAACTTGCTAATATTCACTGTAGAAGAGTGTATTTTAAAAATAATTTCTGAATGTTTAAAATAGGTCTTCAGTTAAGCTTTACGATGGTCTAATAAAATATTTTGAAAAAAGTATTTTTCTATCTGATTTTTTTACGATAAAATACGTAATATTATTGTATGTGTTCCCGTTTTCAAAACGTTTTGAATTCACATGAAATGTAATTTCACATGAAATGAAAAATTTGTGTTCCCGTGTTCACATTTTCTTTAACATTTAAAAAAATTAGTTAAACAGAAAGAATTTTCTAGATTATAGCCACAAAGACTTCTTTTAAGCCAATATTTATTTCATCATTTTTGTTCGTGAAATGTGAAATCGTTCGTTTTCACATTTATTTTTTTGAAATCGAAAACATAAACACATACACTTCTTAAAATTAATTTATTTTAGTCCTAATGTATACGCGGAAAAAATGGAGAGACATAGTATTTTCTGGCGAAATGAAAACTAATTTGTTAGGAAATAACTTCCGAAGAAGTATCCGCCAACCTGTAGGGAAAAAATTTCACGTTAAATTAAAAAATATGACTGTTTCATTAAATTCAAATAGTCCTATTTATCATATTGATAAATACAATAAATGCATATGGGTACTGAAATATATTGGGATTTTCCACAAAACGAAAACGAACTCTTTGCGGACCTACTCCATAAAAAATTTCAGCTGAAATAGCCTTTAGAGAATTGAAGGGGTCCTTTTTTGCCTACAAAAAAATCCTTCTATCTGATTTTGGGGTTATTTTATGAGGTCTATTACAAGTTTCTGTCGTTTGTTTTTTATGTAAAGCATTTTGTAGAAAACGTAGATATTTTCCTAAATCCCTGCTTGCAATTTCAAGTAACGACTTTCAATTTTTTCTCTTGTTTTGAACCATTTTTCTCTCCTATTTGGTGCACTGATTGTTTCTTCCCATTTTCTGTGTCAGAATACTATTTCTTTATAATATTTTCAAATTAAATGAAACTTTTCTTTTTGCATTATGTAAAAATAATCAAAAAAGTACAATAGAATTCAACTTAATATAAAAAAATTATAAATAAATTAACTGTATCTATTATTATTATTATTATGAGTAACAATTTTTGGTATTTAAATCGAAAAAGTATGTGTAAATTAATTTTTATGCACATACTTGCCATATTTTTCATTAAAGTATCATTGCCAGATCAAATTGTTTACTAATAGAAAAAAAATTCGAAGTATTTCTGAAGAATTTTCCAAAGTTATCGTCACTTTAATGTAATCCCACTGTATCTATTATTTTGAGCAGATGTGTATATAATTTTAAATAAAGCATGCTAATATAATTTGTATGCTTAGGTAATTTCGTTCTACTCTTTACAATTGCATCATATTTCTTGACAGTGACTTTAACCTTTGTAATTTCAGTGTCAAAATATGTAACTGCAAATAGTTCAAAATGGAATATGGAACATACTTTTTGGTTATAAAATAAATAGAGTGGTTTTTCTTATATTTTTATTGTATATGCTTAAGTTTTTTCGCGCACTGTACAATATTCAATTTGAAAAAATAGAATCGATTTAAATAAAATTTGTGTAGATAAGTATGGATAGCAGGTTGGGGATAGTGCACTAAATTTGCAGTTTCCACTAACACTTAGTGATAGTACAAAATTTTTAACTACAATCTTCACTTTTTAGTGGTGAGTTAAAAAATATCAGCCTCACTCAGCATAGTGGTAGTGAAAAAATATTTTTTTCTACTAAAATTAATTAGTGATAGTTAAAATTTTTTCACCTCAAGCCTAGTGCAACATTTTTTTCTTCACTAAATACTACAGTGCAAAAAGCAACCCTCCACTAATGTAAGTGCAACTTAGAAACTGTTCACTAAATTGAAAGATGACCTAATATTTTTTTAATATTTCTTCACCAAATTCAAAATAAAGACTAACTCCCATTTTCACAAACCAATTTTAACCTTAAAATTTATTTTAAAACACAGAGAAAACAGATTCGTTAAGGCAACCGATTTTTTTGCCAAACGAATTCAGTCGGTTCCAGGAACTATTAGGAAATTCAGTTGTAGAAATGGAATTAATTCAGTACAAATAATTTTATGTGAAATAAATAAAATCTCATGATTGTGAATTAAAATATATTTTTTTTCTTCAAATTTCTTATTTAATATATTACAAAGAATTTATGTGAACAATACTACGTATATTTTTATAACATTATTTTAATACGCTAATTTTCGCACAGAGTGGGTTCCCGGATCCTTTCTTCCATAATTATCCTTATTTTGTCTTCGTCCAACAACAACTTTACAGTCGTATAAAACAGTCAATACACGACTCATAGGGTATTCGGAGACAGTAGACTATGTAAGCCACTAGAAGGACTGGTAGGAGTCGTTTCTTGTCGTTTCAGATCCAATAATTACACTTAAGAATGTCTATAAATGATATTGTAAATGATGTTTCACAAATGTTTGCCAATAAGTTATATTATATTTTGGCTTCTTACCATTATTGCATAAGCTGTGCACTTTGAGTTTTTTCCAACAAAACAGGCATCACACTTGGGAATAAACTATGTTTTGGATCTTTCTGATTTTTATTTGAAAAATCTTCTTTCTCCGGATTTTTTTAATTTACTTTTTATAATTTTATTCAGCAATTTATTTCTATAATGTTTATAATTTATTTTAAAATGTCAAACAAACTTACTATTTTTTATTTTTTATTTGTGAACACCGAATTGTTTTATTTTCCTCTTATGACCGAATTTGTATAACAAAATTATATATTGCAATCAATAATATCTTTTATTAAAACTTTTTATAACAGTTGTAGTTCGGTTGTCTTGTTTATTTTATAAAATAAATTTGAAAATATTTAAAATTGGTTTTGATAACTGAATTATATGTTATGGGAAATCCAATTATATCCATAACTGTTGACCGTATTAAAAAGTTATGTGAAAACGACTTGAAGATAATTTTAATTAGAATTTTTTAATATTTTTTTTCAACAATCATACAAGTCGTTTTCAAGATATGCTTCAATATATAGTGCAACCTCCATAATTTTACAAATCGCGATTTATCGCGAGAACTAGAGTCAATTCGAAAAAAGTGTATTAGAGGCTTAATATTTATTAATACCGTGTATCCGAATTGACTGAGAAACCCCGTGCCGCAGAAATTTTTTCTCATTTTGTAACACTGTGTAATAGGATCTTTTCAAATAATATTTGACATAAATATTTTTTTTTTTTTTATAAATAGAGAATCGATCCATATTTAAGTATAGCTCTTTTCGATTTTACTTATACAAATAAATATATGTATGTAAGCATATAGATAATATTTGGCATGGACTAAGTAGTTTTTAGAAAAACTTTACGGTAATCGATGTATAAAAAAAAAAACCTTTCTTATAAGGTACTCTTCCAGAAATTATTTAACTATAGAAATACTATTGAACAGGAGCTAAAGTGTTCAGAATGAAAGATGAAAGACTTTTGAAAAGAAGGCCCTTCGCTTTTTTATTTTTTACCCTAATGCATATCTGCATTTACATAAGTAAATGTTTTATTTTCATGCATAAGATAAGAAGTTTATGTTTTTTTATTTTATTTAAATGTTATAATATACATACATATACTCATCCATACTTATACATATATACATACTATAAATATTTACTAAATACAAATTTTATTGTTGGTTCTTCACTTACATACATCTCTTACTTTTGTTGTTTTTTTTTTTTTTTATTAAGTACAATACATTTTGTCGGAATATTGTGTGTTTATGTTGTTTATATAAGTTTTATTATTAAAAGATGAGTATCCTTTCATAACTACTACTTACTATCGAATTTCACCATAATGCAACGAATGTTTACTAGTCTTTTTTGTTCATACTTTTTCTTATCCGTAAAATTTCTAAAAGTTTATTATAAATATTTTTGTTAACAAGTATAATTTAAATTCATTTTCTAAATTTGCAATTGGACACCCTACATCAATGGTATTCTTAGGTAGTGTCATAATTGGTGAGATGTATTGTTTGTAACTTTAGTGTGTATATAAATAATAAGTAAGTGAAATATAACTGAATAAAAAAAATGGTCCTCGGAATTATAGTTACTTTTAGTTTTACTTTAGTTTTAAAACTCATTATAGAGAACCCTTTAACTATCTATAACTTGGATCAATTAAAAGAAAATAGAAATTTTCAATTTAACCTCGTATACAGATACGTAAGAACAAAATAAATAATTAATTTTACTATTTATTTGTACGGGATTTTAATTAACATACAAACAATTATATGTATCGACCACAAGATACAAGTAGAAAAATGCAAGTTGTAACAATTACTTACATCTAACTAAATATTGTATTTTATCATTGTTGTAAACAAATTTCATATAAAAACTTCAAACTTTTATCTTTTAGACATACACACACATATATATGTACATATGTTAGAGTGTCCCTAGAATCTGTTTTTTGCGATTTCAATGTAGGAAGATCTTCCAAACTATGCGTATAAATAAATGATTTGTGAAAGCTTTATGCTTTTGGATCCATATTTCTGCGATAAAAATCGAAATACCAAACATAAGATCACATTTCTAGAAAATAATCATGAACTTTAAACAAATTTTTAGATATATTATTTTTTTCAGATTCAGCTCTTCAATACGCATCGTTTTAAAAGTTTTTCTACAATTTTTTACAGTACACTCTAATATATGTACATTACACACACACACAAATATATAAATTAAACTCTCTCACACATAGGCAAACAACATACATATCTCATCTAACTGCAAACAGACAAATTCTATATAAAAATATTATTTTTAGATTCTGCAACAATAAAACTCCTACTTTTATATGTAGTTTATTTTGTTTTATTTTTATCTTTAAATTGCCAGACATGTCAAGGAATGTATTCTTCTTTTTTGATATTTTTCGCTGTACATAATTATAAGTGTGATACATGATATAGAACAGCTGATATAAGAATATCATTTGTCTTCAAATTGAATAAATATAATTTTATTTTATTTTTTTTTTTTTTTGCGTTTAAAAATTATTTATGAAAACATTTCATATTAAATTTGAATTTGTGAATATAAAATTGAAATTCAACTTGTAGTATGTTCGAATTATATTTAAACGTTTGCTGGGATTCTGGTAATTTTTTCACTCCAAAATTGCGGTGTATCGTTTTCAAATTGTAGAATTTAAACTGATTCCTGATTCATGATCTTTTGAGAACCTCAAATCTATATATTATTTATATTATAAAGTGCGTATAATAGTATAATAATATTAATAGTTTTTTAATTAGTTCTATAAGTTTTAATTAATAAAATTTATGATTTAAATTGAAAACTTTTGAATTAGTAAAGACCTTTAGACACATCCTATAGAAGTATCAGAGTATTATTTTGATCTTACACACTGAGTCCATATGCTAGAATATATTGAAATAAGGGAATTCCTACAATTAATTTATTTTTTTGTAGCACTTTAATTAAATATTTAAGAAATCTACTATATAAGGAACAGAAAATAGTCACAAATAAAGAGAAGTTTATTACTTGGATGAAATCTTAATTGAATCTTTGAAATTAATGAACATTGAAATTGGATACATAACTTTTTGACTAAAGTAGATACGAGACTTTCTCCTGTTCTAAATTTATGAATCTAACATTTAAAAATAATAACACCAATTTTTAATCAAGGAATCTTAAAATGTGGAATTTGATTGCTAAAGGTGGTGATACTAGATAAGTAAAAAAAAAGGAATCTAATGTGATATATTGGTTATTGTACCACATAAGTATTTTCCATCTCTGCAATTGTATGCATTTCTGTCTATATGGCAGGAGTGTTTAAATTTAATGTATACATACATATTTATGTGTTTCTATCTCCTCTGTCTAGTTATTTGCAGTATTCGTATAAATATTATATAAAATATAATTCTTGTACATATTACTTACTTGTTTAAAATGTTTATAGTAAATATTCTATATAATATATATATTTACATACAATATATTTTTATCTCAGTACAAAATTGTATGTTTGTATGTATATGTATGAGTGTGCTTAATATTGTAATCTTTTGGATTAATTTTAATAGTTTTTTTGTTGTTATTTAAAATTATTTTGTAAAAACTTTGAAAATATTTTTTTTTTCGTTTTTTTTTGTAGCTGTTGTATGCATTAAAAGTTTAATTAAAATTATTTCGTTTGCAGAATATTTAACTTTTTCTTTGTGTAAAAACAACTGAAAAAATAGGAAGAAATAAAATGGTTAGTAAGTAGTATATATTTTTGTTGTTATTGTTTGGCAAAGTTGTTTAAAACTTTTAATAATTCGATTCAATAAACATAATTGTTTATTGTTAATATAAATTTCCTATAAAGTTCTTCACAATTGGGACACTTTGTGTTAAGGAGGGGATAAAAAAAAAAAAAAAACAAAATATTAAAACGTCTTTCAAAAAATATATACTTTTGTTCTTTTTTTTCTGTGTATAAAGATGCTGAAAACATAATTTTGTTATATAAAAATTAAATATTAGCATTATTTTAAAGTTTAAAAAAATTAAAAGATTAAAAAAATTAAACTTTTTACTAGTTTTCAACACAAGCAAATGTTTTATTATTTACTAATAAATTTAAATATTCCTTTCTGTATTTTACAATATTCTATCAATATTGATTTTTCTTTGATGTTTAAATGAGTAAAGAAAGGATATTGATGTTGTCCGTTGTACGGTTCCCCAATATTACTTTTATTATGAATATTTTTGCCGTTTCCATTTTTAAGTCTAGAGAATCGGAATTTTGTTTATTTATTGCTGATCACTTAAAAAAAATATGATATTTCAACTCAATTGAATTCAATTGTGTTGAAATTTCATACAACTTGAGACAATGCATTTATTTTTTTAATAAACGTAACAGAATAAAAAATGAAATAAAAAAAAGAAAAAAATACATATAAAATAATATTACGAGTACAAATAAACAGAAGAAACAATTTTGTTGCAAAATGTACAAAAAAAAGAAAGAAGTATGAAACAAAAATTGTAATAAAGTTTACTGCAGAGAATCAAAGCAATTTTGAATGAAACCACAAAAAAAATGACACAAATAAAAAATTGTAATAAATGGACAAAAATTGTTTGATGGTCGAATGTGCTCTATAATCGGCCCACACACAGAGCCACGATCCCTGAATTTTGGCCGTAATTAGAATTCTTTTAAAAACAATTCTGTAAGAAAAAAAAAAAAAATAAATAAAAATGGCGGATCCAATATGAATAGGGTTTTTAATTTCTCGACCTTTTTCAACTCCTGGGAATCGGGATTTTATTTTAGTCATTCCCGGGAATTCTCGGATATTTGGAAAAATTCATATTGTTCAAAAAGTATAAAGTATAAAAACTATATACTTAAAGCTATATTTTTCATATAATTTGAACGCAAATACATGAATCTATATTTTTAAATTAATTTTTTTGTTGTAATATTGTGTTCATTAAAAGAATTTCCAATACATATTGAAATTTGTAAAAAAAAACCTATTGGATTAATTAATAAATTTTATATTTTTTAAACCCCACGAAAATATTTCCGAGTACACGGATTTGTAATCGATTTTGTCTACATTATTTTTTATTGCTTAGAATTTGTTTTGTATAGAAAAATATTGATTTGAATTGAGAGAAAACTGTATATTTTTTATTTTTAAATTCTTGTTTAATCTACACTATACATACCTTCTCAAAATAATAGATATACCTAATGGAATGATATTAAAGTGACGATAAATAAATGATGGACAAGACAAAGCCAAACTGTTTGCGGACTTACTTCATTAAAAATTTCAGCTGAAATAGCCTTCAAAGTAATGAGGGGTTCTTTTTAGTCAAAGATTCGAAAGAATTAATTATAGAATTATCAATTCTTTCAAATAAATTTATTATAATTAATTCCTAAGCTTAAATCCTACAGCTTTTGATACAATGGAATTAATTAATTTATGAATTAATTCTTTGGGAATGCTTAATTCTTTTGATTTCATTCAATTTTGTTTAAATTCAAACTATTACAAATTGAATTAAACAATTTTTCAACCATTCAATTTGTACTAGATTGAATGGAAGTTTTATTGTTTAATTCTCTGGATTTTGAACAATTTTATATAATTGCAAAACCAATTTATGTATGTTAAGCCACGTTTCGGGGCGTGTGTCACATTTAGTATGAGATTTCTATTATTTTTATTAGTTCTGTATTGAACGTATACTAAATTTCATCTGTTATATGCACTTAGGCTATTCTGAATCATAGGATTTATCCCTAGATCTCACAGAGAACGTATTACGAATATTATTTGTCTTTAAAACTATGAAGTGCAGCTTCTTTACAAAGTTTATTTGGACGCAATCATCTTCTATTTTGTGTGGAGTTTAGCTGGATAGTAACATGTTGATTATGTATTGATTTTAGCTAAATACCACTGATTTTCGACTCTTTTAATACTTATTTTCAAAATATATATAAAAATAGAATTAAAGAAAGGGAACAAAGGTTCGAAAGGCTTAATTCTTTAATTCATTTTCTTAAATCGAATTAAATTTATTATCCTAGTCATTCTTTTAAAGCATTCAAATTAATTTAATTCATTGAATTAAATTCTTTGCACTTCATATGAGTTGAATTAATTCAACTATGAATTAATTCCTTAAAGAATTCATTCAACAATTATACAATTCAAGCTTAAAAAATATATTGAATCATTCAAATTTTCTTCAATCAAATCTATTACAAATTAGCTTTAGAAAATATTTTCTAATTCATTTTGTAAAAGATTAAAAAACAAAATATTACAAATTGAATGAAAGAAAAATATTTTCATTCATTTTGGAAAATATTTGAATTAACAAAAATTGAATGAATTCTTTATGAATTAATTCAATAAGGAATTAATTCAATTCAAACAAAAGCCTTTGAATTATGCTATTGAATTATATTTTTGAGAATTGTATTATGGAATGAAAAATTCATACTTCTTAATTCAGAATTAAGATTTAAGGGAATTAAGCTAACATTTAATTAAGTCTTTCGAAGCTCTGGAAGGGAATGAAAGAAAAAAATATATCATTCAATTGAATTTAATTTTATAGGGAATTAATTCAACATATTTTTCATTCATTTTGTAAAAAAATGGAATTAAAGAAAAATTGAATCATTCAAATTGAATTTTCATTCTCTAAGGAATTATTTCTCTAGGGAATAAATTCAATACAAAGTTAATACTAAAGAATTAAGCCTAAGAATTTTTTTTTGAAGAATGATTTTAAAGAATGCTAAATTAAATTTATAAGTGAATTAATTTTAAATAGAATTCATTTTTTCGAAGCTCTGTTTTTCGCCAATACAATAATCCTCCTTTCCGTTTCTGGGGTTATTTTATGAGGTCTAACACGACTTTCTATCGTTTGTTTTTTTAAATAACGCATTTTGCGCAAAATGTCCTATCCTACAACATAAAAACAATTAAAAAAATGACAAAAGAATTCGATTTAATATGAAAAAAATTACAAATTAATTATCTGTATCTATTATTATGAGCAACAATTTTTGGTATTTAAATCGAAAACGTATACGTAACTAATTTAAATGTATGTATTTGCCATATTTTTCATTGAATTAGTATTGCCAAATCAAGTTTGTTACTAAAAGAAAAATAATATGAGTATTTCAGAAGAATTTTCCATAATACCATTTATATTATTTTGAGCAGATGTGCATGTGAGACAAGGCAAAAGAAATACGTAAAATTATAAGCGATATATTTGTTGATTGTGTTACTTATCTCTTGATTTTTGCTTAATTTTTTTTTTTTTTTTTTGGTCTTAATTTTGTAAAACACTTCCCCTCACTTTGAAAAATTTTTCATGTAAATTGTTTTTGTTTTTCAAAAATTTATATGAAAATTGTTTCAAAGTGAGGTGAAGGGATTTACAAAATAATAAACTTAGAATTTATAGGTAACTCAATTTTTTAAGTTACTCTTTTAAAACCCCCTTAATTTTTTTCATACACATTTTTGAAAATTAAAAAAACTTCATTGCCAAATTTAACCCTTTGATGCCAGCTCCTAAATCATCTGTCGGAAAAACTATTTTTTTTTATTTTTATATTTATTAGATCAAAATTAAGGATTTTTGAAGATTTCAAATTTCTGGAGTTTCTGGGTCCGTAGATATTGGAAGTCGTTTTTAAACAAACCTGGGCCGATTTGGGACATTAAAAACTGTTAAAATTCAAAAATCGCATATTCTATTTTTTACTCCATCTTTTATTATTTCAACTGTGTACTCGCTTTTTTAAATTTTTAATTATACGGTTTTTTACGAATTTTTATTTAGTTTTTACATTTTCGACTAAAATTTTACCACCTAGAATTTCGACGACTTTGCACGGAATAATGCATCAGCTGATAATTTTGTATAGTTCTTTCATTCTAAAGCCTTTAGTTAATAATTCCATGTGTTTCTACATGAATTTGTTTCGTTAGTTTTAAATAAAACGGTGCTAAAGTCGAAGTCGCCTATAAGCAACATTGGACATTAATGGGTTAAATTAAAAAATGTTAAGTTATAACCTTATATTTTGGAAAGCTTAATAAAAACATATATAGTCATCCCAATCAAGAGTTTTTATGTTATCTAATTTTGCAGGTAATAGGTTTCATGTTTTATAGCCAAGACATGGGGCTACAAAAATGTAGTACTAGTCAAGTCTCTAACTTGTCACACATAGCTCCTACAAGTCTTTAAAGTAGTAAAAATCAAGAATTTATCCAGTAACCCTCATAAAACCATTGAAAGATGAGGGGTGCGTTTAGAAGGCAAATTTTTATTTTATATAACAGAAAAAATACCATATATCTCAAAAATGGTAAAATTTTTAAAATCACACTGACAGAAAATGCGTAGCCATCAAAAGTATGAACAAATAAATATCCAAATTTAAATGCCAGAGTTAACAAAATAATAAGAAAAATATATCGCAAATAATTCGGCCTGATATTAACTTCTTAGAATAAATATAGCGTTGAAAGTTAAATAAAACATTTCCATGACGTCACATTTTTTTAAATATATAATGTGTTTATTTTAAACTTCATTGTAAAATATTTGGACATTGGTGACAATAGTCTGTCACCAATGAAGGATTCCATATGCCTTGATATAACCTCTCAGTAACAGCGTGGTGTGAAAACTTCCATTGCCCTTCGCCTATTTTTCCTATTTTTACAATTTAAAACAGCATGTTAGGGACATGACATATTCTACACTTTTGTTCCATTATTCCATCTCTATAAAATATGGATCCATAATTTGCTCCACCTATTACCCATAAAATTATATAACCTAAAAATTTCTTAGAGGTACATATTTCATTTGGTCATCAATGGGTTAAAAGTGTGATGTGACTAGTAATGCATTTTTGTAGCCCCATGTCTTGGCTATAAAACATGAGTGACTAATTTCCTCTACCTATTACCTGGAGAATATGTAGAGGAAAAATGTTACGTGATGGAAATTTTTCATTTGCCTTTCTACACTATATTAAGCCTAAGGAATTATAATTTTGCAGAATTATTCGAGGAATTATAATTTTGCAGTATTATATGGACTCGGTTTTAATTGAAATAAATAGAATAAAAAAATCGAATACAATATAAAACAATATTTAACTTAAAAGATACAAAATAGTTTTCATACATCATGTTAAATTTTTTTCAGTGCATTCGAAAAAAATATTAATATACCGGATTAGCATGTGTACTCGTCGCTGTCTCAGCAAAGACTAAATGAAAGATTTTCGACAAAAAATCCCGGGAATCGGGAAGTGAAATATTGCCAAAATTCCCGGCAATTCTCGGGATAAAAACCCTAAATATGACGGTAAATTTGTTCTTTCTTACTTTACGAGATTACTAATAATTACATTTGCATTTAAAAAAAAAAAAAAAAAAAAAGATTCAAAGTGGCGGAAGCAATATGGCAGTCTACAAATTAATTTTATAATTTTAAATAATATCATTTTACAGACTGTAAAATGATATTATTTAATTTTATGATTTTCCGAAATGGGAAGAGTGAAAGTAATACGATGGATTATAAGTTTATAACAATATTGTATTTAAATGCCAAAAAAAAAAATGTTTTTGTTAATTTGTTAGTAACGTCTTTAAAGTAAATTAAAAAAAAAATCAAACTCTAGTGAATTGAATATGATAGTGTAATTTATAATCGTTGGTAATTAATTACATTATTATTTACAGTTTTTAAACGCGTTTGAATAGTTTTATGCAATTTAAATTTGTTTTTATTTTATTAAAAAATACTTTCAGATTAAAATTGTATGTAAACTATAGAAATCTACATTTTATAACTTGACTACATAAAAATATTAAAAATTTTGACCGCCCTATTGGATTCACCACTTTTTTATTTTTTTTTTTTAATCCAGAATCATCAAAAATTTACATAACAATCGATTTTCGTATTTTAATAATTTTTTAAAGAAATTGTTTCACAATATTTTACAGTATAAATGAATGAGGTTTGAAGGACCTGTTTTTAGTTAAAGGACTTTATCTTACGACGCAAAAACTTAGATAGAAAACAATTCGGAGAATCCACCAGTATTATTTGTATGAAAATATCCCTTGGAACTGAATGAATCTTCGCTTTGAAAATTTCTATTTTTGGAGAAAAAATCATATTTTCATATATCAAATATGAAATAGTCTAATAATGTCACGATCTTTTCTTAAGTAATTATGAATTATATTTACTAAGGACTGCGCACGAAAAAATCCTTGCATGCTTTTGATGTGGTGAAAACTAGTTTTTCTTAAAATGAAAATTAAACAAAAAACACAAAAACACATAATGAAATTTTTTATGAAATCTTACATCGGTCATATAAAACAATTGCTAGGAAGGCAGTTGTTTAAAAAAATACAGTTTCTTGGGTCATAATATTATACAAAGAAGTCATGGTCACTGAATGGAAACCTGGTAATGGAAGAAAAATAGTATCTTTAGGCTATAGGACTCAGACAAAATAGAAAGGATTTTCAGAGAAAAAAAATCCCCTCTCTGGAAGAAAAGTGTCACAAAAGTTGATTACTTTGAATTTTTATCAGAAAAGTTGAAAGGAAATCTAGTCTAAAAACGTATAAAGTACAAAAAAATCCTAATAGAAACGCAAGCAAGAATTTGAAGGAAAAAAAAAAAAAAAAAAAAAAAAAATAACGTGAATGTACTCCAGACGATTTTTTCCCATAATTTTGATTAGTGTACAATAGACGATGAAACGTTCGTACAGCCTGACTTTTTTCAACTTCCTGGCCAGGAACTCTATGTTGCAGATGCTAGAGGGAATATGGAAGAGAAATATCGTGTATCAAAGAAATCAAAATTCCAAAGAAAGTTTTTGATATGGGAAGCCATATGCACATGCGGAAAAGAAGCACTTCATTGAAAAAAAAAAAAAAAAAAAAAAAAAATGGTTCCATTAACACAGAAATATAAGTGAATGGGTATCTTTGGAAAAGACTTCTCCCTTTCTTAAGAAAATACAGTGTATCCACTTTTTTCTGCCCTGTTCTCGCTTCTTCTCATTACAGCAACAAAACAATGGAGAGGTAATAAAGAAATTGTTAGTGTTTATACCGAAATAGCCTAATTAGAGTTTTTCTTTTCCCGGACTTTTTCCGCTCCCGGGAAATCGGGATTGATTTTTAAATTTCCCGGGATCCCGGGAATTCCCGCCGAAAATAAATAATTAAAAATTTTAATATTCAGTTAAATAAAAGATAAAAAATATTAAAATAAACTAATTAATCATAAAATTATAAACTAATTCTTTTTGAAATATTGAATGTTGAATGAATACTTTTTATTTTATAACAACTCATACGAAAGTCGAATCAATACCTTGGTTTTCATTTACCCTATGGGTAAAATCTGTCAATATTTTTACGGAAGTAAGCTTGTTGTTAAGAAAACCTCAGGGAATTTTACAGTTTGAATACTTTTAGTCTCACGTTTTCGTTGGGGCATTAAAAATGTAAGTTGTTGTTTGAGGTTTCCAGACATTTTAAAAAGATTCCTCTTACAACTTTCGCGTGCGTGCAAATTGCATCTTCAAATCGTTTAATATACTTTTTAAATATCGAATTTACTTCCCACTAGTACATTTTAAAAATATTATTTTTAACCACAATGAAAAAAATTGCAAAATCAATTTTTTTTTTTTTTTTAATTATTCAGCAAAAAAGAAAACGATATTTTGTTTTCAGACTGTTATACGAAAAATATCAAACAAAATTAGAAATTTCCTTAAAAATATTTAAATTTGTAACAAATCAAATTAAATAAATAAAAACAAATGTAAAAACACATTATATACTAAAATATCCATATATGAGTTGTAAAATATAAAAATTTTGCATACACAAGAAATCCCGGGAATTCCCGCTTGATTTCCCGGTATTACGGGAGTGAAAATTTGGCGGGATTCCCGGGAATTCTCGTCCCGGGATTTCCCGTGAAAAACTCTAAGCCTAATCCATCAAATTGTCCGGAACTCCGAGCATTTGAAAGATATTGGGCTCTAGTATAAAATAATTTAAGGAACATAAAAGGCTGAGCTTAAAATGAAGCGGAGTTTAAAAATAAGTGGACTTATTCGAGCAAAAAATGTGAACGAAACACAATAAAACCTTTAATTGGAAGAATTCTGGAAAATATCAGATATTTCCTTAAAAACCAACAGAAAATAATTTATTCTTTTGTGTTTAGAACTTGAACATAATAGTCATTAATAAAAATATAATTTAAAAAAATCGCCCATTGGTTTAGTTTCTATTAGCAGATTTGTATGCACAGATTTTTTCGTGTGCAGTCCTTATTTATAAGAAATATAAAATTTTGGCAAAAATATGATATTTTGACTTTAACCTCTTACTATTAAGAAACGGTAAACCGCAATAACATTTTTTTGGGCATAAAATCCAAAGTCCCCTTTACCTGAATATAACTTTTTGCTAAAAACTTAAAGTAAAAATTAACAAATCTTCATCCTTTTCATTCAATGTAACTTATATTTTGTTTTTACATAAATTAACCTTGACTATTTATTTATAACATGATTGAATTAATTTTTATCTTAAATCAATGAACTTTCAGCATGAGTCATTGAATTATATTTGCGAATAATGTACTTATTTATTAGTTTTTATGTTTTCATATTGTGTACACCGAAAAAAATCTATGACTAATATTAAAAGCTTTAATTTTCTTAAAAGAAAAGATAATTTCTTTTATTATAAGCTACGAAATATTTTTTTTGGTGAAATGTCGCATGAATTTTATTCGGTGTACTTTGTATATATTTTTTTTAAAAAGAAAACGTAAATACAAATAAATTATTGAAAAAAAAAAAAAACATTCTTTTACAGATAGTATCAATTTCTCCAAGCTATATTTTTTAATAAGTTTTCATTTGATTTTATCGAATAGCTTTAACTAACAAAAAAAAAAAAAAAAAAAAAAAAGAACTTAAGATTTTCTTTTACTTTCTATAGAATTTGATTTGTGTCACATACTCAGATATCAAATAAATTAGGTGTCATGCAAATTTCTATTCAATGTCGACCTTAAATTTACGTGCTACATTTGAAAGTAAGTGATAAAGGAAAATCCATTTCCTTATTTTCCTGTGGGGTCTAAGTCACGTTTTCTAACCACGAAATCACTCATCACATCATGTGTTGGAATTAAACTTAAAAATTAAAATTACATTTACAATAAGAACCGGCAAACAAATTATGTCCTTCTTGCATGTACAACATTCATTTTGTCAGTTAGTTTTTTTTTTTACAATTTCATTTCAGTTTTTGCGACAGATTTCTCATCAATATTGTTAAATTTCTTTGTTTTATTTTCTGAACGTATTTAAAAAAGAAGAACAACGTATAAAAAAATACAGTAAGCATGAAGAATTCGATTAATAAAGTTAACCCGTGTATGGAGCAGACACGGGTTGTAATTTTTGATGATAATGATGATGATAAAGATGATGTTGCACAGTTGCATGCTGTTGCAATTGTAATTTTTTGTAGTTGTTTACTGATTTTCGTGCATCTGTGTGTGGTCCTCTTTGTTTTCTTACACACATACATAAATACAAAAAAAGAACAGTGTGTAAACAAAAAGTAAAACAGTGGAGTAATATTTTCCACATTTTGTCTTCCTTTTTTATATTTATTAAATCTGTTGAGAAATGCATGGATGAACATGTAATTGCGTAACACTCTACTCTCCAACGTCATCTTTCATTGTGGTAGTTTATGTTTATAGTTATTTGTTTTTGTATGAGATTCGGTTTACTTCAATTTTTACAATTTACTTTTTGTTTCGATTTTTTTTTTGTATTATTATTTTCCATTATTTTTTGCTTATGTAATTGTTTTTGTTGTCGTTACCAATGTTTTCTTGTTTTATGATATTTTTTATTTTTTTTGTTCGTTTACTCTCTTTGTAACGGAAACGGAAGCATGCAATTTGTGTTGCAACAGCAGAAGCAATAGCAAGACAATGCCAAAGGCGGAAGTTTATTTAATCGATGACATAAATTTATACAATCATAGGATAGCTTAACTTGAGTCATTTTTCTTAATTCTTTTTTTTTTCCTTTCTCGATTACTCCATACAGAAATGTTCCTTAATAACTTATAAAAATTTTCATGTTTTACACACACATACATACATACATACATACATACATACATACATACATACAAACAATCAAACAAAAATAATTTCAATTCTGTTTAATATTTATTATTCTCAAAGATAAAAAAGAGAACAAAATATGACAAATGTGTCATTTTGTTTCTGCTTTAAAAATATTGTTGGTATTTTAATTATGATGTTTTATTTTACAGATTCCTGTTTTGGGCTCTACCACATTACAAAAGTGTTCCAGTCAACCATTTAAGTCATCACCTGCGCTTTTGGTAAAGATTTTATCAAATCTTGGTTTAATTGTTGTAGCAATTGTTATTTTAGCTGCAACAGTTTGGTGTAAGTATAAAGTTTATATTACTATTTTTATTAGGATCCTTAACGCATATTAGTACATATTTAGGATGTCACATAAGTAAATAGAAATCATTCTACAGGACTTTCTCCGGACTATATTTTCTTATAACATAAATATGTTTTTATCCTGTACGTTGAACAAAACAATTGATAAAATATTTATTAATTTCCGAACAAACAATGTTTTTTGACATCGATTTGTAAGTGAATATTTTAGCATATTTCACCCTTAACGGCATATTTTTCCATATAGTGATTTTTAAAGTAATGTTTTTTTAAGGGCATATTTAATCCTTCATGAGTATATTTTGACATTTTGAAGATAAGTTTTTATACCCCATTAAAATTGATTTCTGGTTTCAAATCCAGTATTTGTACTATATATATATATTTTTTTTTAAGAAAATGTTCATTTCTCATACTAATTTCAGAAATCTGAATGTATTAGAAATTTCAGCTCTTTTAAAAAATTGTTTCCGTTATATATGTATGTACCTCAGGACTTATTCCTTAAAAACGAAATAACGTCCATGACCATGTTATTTCTTTATCTCGCCAAGTACTTTATAGAAATATAAAAATCTTTGAAATCGGACTTGATTTGTAGAAATTACAATTTGACATCTTGTAGCTTATCTCGTATTATTACAAGGTGGCTATAATAAGTTTTTTCTTAGGTTCTCTTATATAACTTTCCCATACATTTCAATTCGATCCATCCAGTAGTTTTGCGATTTGCGTAGTCATTCACCATGGTAAGACAACAAACGCTTACAATTTACCTTTTTATTCACTACCTTAATGAATCTAAAAAATGCTTGAATAGGACCATTTTTTTTTTTTTTTTTTTTTTTTTTTTTTTTTTTTTTTTTTTTTTAAATCAATAGCTAAACTATTATTGGTTTGTTACTGTTTAATGAACGAATAGTTGTATCCATATATTTTATACTTTTATCTAGATATGGTTGAAAGTTATAAGTAAATACTATAATTTACTTCTTTGTTCATTTTCCCTTGCGGTTGTAGTTTTTTTTTTTTTTTTTTTAAGTTTTATTTGCAAAACTGTTAACCTGTGTCAACTTACGGTTCGTTGAATATCTTTATTTTGGCACTTGGTTTGTACGATACCACCTGTGAGTATGTTTTTTTAGAATCCAATAAATAAGGGTTAGATGTAACAGCAATAGTTTGTTGCTGCTTATTAGGTTTCTATGTGGCTACCGTTATCTAAGTTGTTATACAAAAGTGCCTTTGAACTTTTATCGTAAATATGCATAAAAAATTCCCACACCATCTTTGTTTGTTTTTTTTATGTAAATAATAGCCAACAATGATTGCTGGGAAAGGGAAAGATACTGGGTTTAAACAAATGATTACATCAAAAGCAAATAAATCATATTCTATTAGCACTTTATTTAACCTTTTATCTCTTTTCGAGTTTCTTTTATGTTTATAATAGAGGAAGAGTTATGTCGAATATATTGATATATTTATATTATAATCTAAAACACCAGAAGAAATTATATTAGAGGACTAATATCACTAAGGTTAATGAAGCCAGTGCTGCTGTATCATTCTAATTTACAGCACGAATATTTTGGTATACGATTTCAATTTAAGTTTTAATTTAAATCTAAATGTTGTGCAGATTTAGATTTAAATTGAAGCACCTTAAAAACATGTACAGCTGCTGTCAATAGTAAGTAGATTGATATCAAAATTATCGCATTTCTTTATTAATAAATATATAAGCACGAAACATCAGATCGTCGTTATTAAGGTGTTTATACAGTACAAAAACTTAAAAAAAAAAAAAACTATATTTTATTAACTTGGTCTATATGTAAATTGGCTTTAAAGTTGATACCTATGGTACCCGGGTACCCCCATGTAATTTCTATATTTTGCACTACATCTTTTGCACTTTATCTTTTCTTTGCACTATTTATTATTAAAAATCTTAATTTTATTACCCATTGATTCATATAAATTTAAAATTTTACTAATTTTTTGCTTAAACTAGTGAATAAGCATGTCCATAATAGGCAAATTATAAGAAATGACTCCGTTTGGATTTGAAGGAGAACTAGTTTCAGAAATAAGCTGTTTCCAGCTAGTCCACCTATTTTTGTTTCAAGAAAAAATAAAAAAATATTTTTTGGCCACCACTGTATTTCTACTCAATTGTATGTAACATGGATATTTTTACTTAACTGTGAATATATTTCTGCTTCAAGTTTGAAGATACATGCCTTATTTTATTCGCAGCATTACCAGCTTTAAGATAAAAATGATAAACTGTAACTTTTTAGATGTTTTCATTTATTAATAAAAATTTTAGTAACCAAAAAAATCTAAAATTTTGCATGAAAATGATTTTTTTCGGACACTTATTTCAAAATAACTCTGAAGCTATTAAGCACATACAAAAATTAAGTTTGGCGAATTTGAAGATATTTTTAGTTCGCATCTTTTGGTGTATCACTTTGATCAATCGTACACACCGTTCTTGAGTTATGAGGAAATATACTAGAGTAATGGCCTTACCATGGGTGAAATATTAGACACGCCCATAAAAAAATCCAGGCCTGATGGAAAAAAAACTGAAAGCAGATTCATGTTTAGTTCATCAAAATACATCAAGTCCAACTATTCGTCTATGGGGGAGGATTTTATTTTTTTACCAGTGTTATCATTGTTTTGAGCCAGTATTTATGTATATGACAATGATGGCGCACATTTTAGCCATTTTTATATTCTTGACCGCATCGACTTCGGTTTCTTTTTTTCAATATCATGTATTAATATACACCACTTCTACTACAAAATATCATGCAAGTACTTAAGCTATTGAAATTATTTCCTATATTCGTGCTAAGGAACGTAAACTTTCTATATTGTAGCTCGAAACTTGATAGGTCGCTATGCCAACACTGACAACATTCCTTAGTGTTATAGAAAAAGTTATTCTCGGACGTGACCTATTTCTGGTGAGGATATTATATGGATCCTGTGCTTAATTGTGGATGAAGTCAGTGCTAACATTATTTAGGACTGTAAGAACGTTATTGTCGGTCTTGACCGATTTTCTCAGAGAGTTTATATGGGACGTCTGTTTTATTAAAGATCAAGTCTTGTAAAGTTTAAAATTACAATTTATACTTTTTACAATATTTTATTAAAAAAAAAACGTAATGTCTACCAATACTAATTTATGCATATTATGATAATCTTCGAGAATTGGCCACATATGGGAGCTAGGGATTTTTGAGGTGCGAACCTAATAAAAAATATTATAGATTGGTTTTTACGTTTGTAAAAATTATTTTATAAAATTATATAGGGTTTCTAACGTCTATAAAACTTTTGTATGTACTAAATTATGCAATACTAAAAAATGTTACATATATTTACCGATTTGCTTTAAGATCTGTGACCAATTAAATGGTCTTGATAAATAATTTGTATAAAATTATATATTTTTTTTTAATAAAATCAACGAAAATTACACTGTGGTACCCGGGTACCACGAGTATTGACTGACGTTAATTTTTGTTTGGGTATATACTAGAGTTGGGCATAATCGTTCATTTTACTGTTTCGTTCACATCATTCAAAATTGCAAAATGATTCAGTTCGTTCATCGTTCATTTTTTAACATTGATCAGACTCTTAACGGTGAGTGTGCGACTGTATGGACAAAAGATGAAACAGAGTCTGTACAATCAATCTTTGAATGAGGAGACAACAGCTTAAACAATTGCTTCATTTGTTTCTTAGAACACTTTATGAACAAAAATTAGTGGAAAAGAATAAATTTGAATTGTTTAACAATTATTATATTATACTTTTATAAAGTATAGGAAGCAAGGAACAAATCGACTCTGCGCTGACTGAATTACCTATGTAATTTTCAATAACTTTTCAGGAAAGCTAAAAAACTGTTTAATTTCGCAGTTTTTTCGTTACTTCGCTAAATTTTTATTCAATTTTATCGTTTATGAATAGGCTTAATAACACAAATTATGCGCATTATGAAAAAGAACGAAATTTTTGGCGCATTTTGGAAAAAATCAACTAAAACGTTACATAGGTAATTTTGTGGCGCAATTTTTATTAAGATACGTTTTAGGTTATCTTTTTGTAAGTTCTTAAGTTTATTTAAATTTAAGTTTGAACTATGAAAGAAAGTATTATTAGTAATATATTGGGCAAGTTTCAACTTCCTAAGATGATTGGAATATGCTACTAAACAGTAATTTGTTAATGAACTCAGAAAAATTTTCCAAAAATATATAGTATTAACTAGATTATTTTGTAAATCCTAAACCAGTTAAAATATCGTCAAATGCTTTGGTGGTTTTATGTATGACCAGTAGGGGTTCTATATGCAGCAATAAAAAAAATTCAAAATTTGTACATAGGTAATTTAGTCAACGCAGGGACGAAATACTAAAAAGCAGGCACTTGAAACCATTCAAATACTGTTTGAAGTATTTGCTTGTACAGTTAACAAAACATGAGAGTGCAGTCGATCAAAAATTCAAGACATACATTTGTATACTTATTTTCTTCAATAGATAAAATTTTGATTGTCTGCTTTGTACGTTTTTTGTGTGTATAAGACTACATGCGTACCCTGCAGTTTATGGTGGCAGTTGCGTACAAGTTACCTAACCGACTACATTAGGGTACCACTTTATTATCTACGTGACTAGTCACTTTAACATGGGCTTGTCCTAGGAGGAAGTCTATTGCTACCTCATCCACATTGAAAAAATACTAGTGTCTCACTTATATGTCTTGCTTTTTTCGAACACAGTATTTGAAGTATTTGTTTCAAACAAGTGGTGTAAACCGCAGAATTTGAAACCACTCAATGTCTTGAAGTGTTTGCTTTGCTTTGGTCGAACAGTACAAACAGTATTTATTGTTGTTCTTGTGTAAGTAGTTATTGTTGTTCTAACATTTTGGAAAAAGAGCAAAAAATTAAATTTTCCGTGTATTTTTTGGAAATTAAGTCTTTTGAAAAAAACTCTTTAACTTTTTTTGAGTATTTGCAAATTATATTTTGTCCAAATATTTTTGTTATTTTTTTAAAAACCTTTAAATGATACAGGATGTTTGTTCGGAAAATATTATAGAAATTATTATCATTATTTTTTACTTTATATTTTGGAAATAAATCTGTAACTTCTAATCGGCGCAGCAGAAATTAGTAAAATTTTAAGTTTCGAAGGAGGATCAAAAATACATTTCAGGAGTGGAGTTGTGGGTGCTCAAAATACGGTAATAATGATATAAAAAAGTTTAACCACTAGCGAATTTATCGCTATAATGAACGATTTTGAATTATAAATTTTGTAAAAATTAACAATTAAGCGGACGGATGGACATCACATTTCGCCAAGAAAGTATGTTAAAATTCTAAAAATATTTTTTTTTTTTTACTTATTGCTGAGTATAAAAACCAAATGCAGATATTGATAATACCTTTTCCTGAAGTAAGCGACATTTTTGATACATTTAACCCCAACGTGTGACGAACGAATTCTGCCAAAATGATCTTAAAATTCTAAGAATGCATTTTTTATATAAATAAAAAAATAAATATTGATATTAGCTATGTTAAAATTCTAAAACTATTTTATTTTTACTTATCGATGGGTATAAAAACCAAATGCAAATATTAAAATATTGATAATACCTTTCCCTGAAATAAGTGACATTTTATACCCATTTTACCCCAATTAAAACTATGCGCTTACATGAATTTTATTTATATTACAACAAAAATTTTGCACATAATTACTGTACTAATTAAGCGTGCACTAATTTTTTCGTATGCAGTATTTTTTAGAAATTTTTATATTTTTGCTTCAACTTCAAAGAATCGCAACTATGAAATAATATTAATCCAATCGTTGCATTGTTTTATCAAATTTTACATAATAAAATATAAAAATGTAATATGTATTTTGGTCAAATCGGAATTTAATATTTGCTGAGAAATTCAGAAAATTTTGGAACTTTACAATATGTAGTCATCCTTAGTTTTGATATACACTATCGGACAAAATAAAGTGCGGTTTTTTACTCTTGCTATTTATTTCATAATTCTAGGTTCATTATGGTGTACTTTTTTGGTTTCCAGGTATTTGTCGTATTATATTCTTTAATCTAATAAACGAAATATGTGCATTTCGAGTTTGGGATAAAAGTGTTGTGTTGGTCATGGATTTTGTGCGTCAAAATATAGTGACACAAAATTTCTTAAATTTGGCTTCCGATTTTCGAATTTTTGGATACAAAATGAAAGGCATATGCTCAGAATGTGCTAAAATTTAATATTCTATTCATTAAATACTGTTCAAATTATTATTACTAGGGCAAGTTTTTCAAGCTTTTCGCTTGGAAAGTAGGTATTTATTTACATATTTCAAAACAATTTCACAAAAAATGCTTATATTTTAAATCTTTGCATAAATTTGCATATAATGGATGTAAAAGTTAGTTTTCTTAACAAAAACACAATTTTTTGGTGATTTTTTAGAGTTCAATCAAATAATTTCTAAACATTTTTTGGTGAGAATTTTGAGTACATTGTAAATATTGTAAAGAAAAATAATTCGGAAGCGTCAAATATGATACTTAAAATTAAAATAGTTATATTTTTATAAACATCGAAATCTATTAGAGATTGAAAGTTAAAAAATGCATATTTATGCATATTTTCTAAACATTAATATATGAAAATGCATAAATTCGTTGGTTTTTATATACATATTCATGCTATTTTTGCATATTTCTGTGCATATTAAAACATTTTTTCGTGCATTTTCAAGCGCATATTTCAATTTTTTTTGTGCATATAAAAACTTGTCCTGATTATTATATTGGAAAAATAAGGATAGGTCCGCCATATTATCGGAAAGTCTTCAAGCACAATCCAGTAAGATTTCTTGATTCCAGATAGAGAAAATGAAGTATGATTAATGTAATTGTCTTTAAAGTTCAGCTTTTTAGAATCTGAGGCCAAAAAACCATTTCATTATACAAAATTACAATTTAGAATGAAAATTAGAATAAATTGAGGGGTTAGAAACCCCAATACTGCGGAGTAAAATCGTAGCTATATCGCAATTCTCGCCAAAAAGAATATCATTTTTCTAAGCGTAGAGATAAAGGAGGAAGCAATTTTAATTATTACTAGGCTTACTGTCCAGACAAGGTTCAAAAAAATTGGTTTCATATGTACCAAAGTTAAGAAAATATTTTTTATACGGTCTTCTATTACAAAAATTCAAAACTTCAAATATTTCCATGGCAGCTTCCAAAATTTTCTCAGTTTTTTTTTAAGTTTTAATAAGATTTTTATTTATTTATTTCAACGATTATTTTTCTATTACGAGTCGCTTTAATATATTAGCACAACAATGATATAACATTAACTTAGAATAGGAACTTCTAAAACTTATATATTGGAGCTTTTTCCTGGCAGTAGTTATAATATACGTAGTTATAATTACTTCTTTCTTTATAACTTTTGATGATGAAACGCATTCTCTTTTGGCGAGAAATTGTTACGATTTTACTTCGTAGTCTTACTTAGGGTTTCCGTCTCATCAATTTCATCTAAATTTGATTCTTTAGCCTCGGATTCTAAAATGTTTTACTTTAAAGACAAATACACTAATTTTACCTTATTTTCTTTATCTGAAGTCAAGAAATCTTTCTGGATTGTGGTTGAAGACTTTCCGATAATATGGCCGTATTCATCCTTATTTTATAAAGTTAATAATATTTTTAATATAACTTAATTAATACAATATTAAAACTTAGAACATTTTAATCATATTCCTTCCATTTGGTATAAAAAAATTCGAAAATTGGAAGCCAAATTAAAGAAATTAAGTAAAATGTCACTATATTTTGTCGCACAAAATGCTAACACAGCACTTTTGCCCCAAACTCGAAATACACATATTTCAAAAACTTCTTTTGTATATTAATTTAAAGAATATAATACAACAAATACCCGGACACCAAAAAAGTAGCCCATTATGAACCTAGAATACAATAATTATGAACTAAATAGCAAGAGTAAAAAACCGCACTTTATTTTGTCTGACAGTGCATACATATATTTTTTTTTCTAATTGATCAATTCATTTATGATATAACAGAAAATAAATTTTGTATATAGAAAGTCCTTGTAAATCTCTTTTAGTTTAAGGGATATTCGGGTCAAAATAAATTTTTACCTCATTTTTAGCCTCGTTTTTTTTTTTTTTTTAACTTGGCAGGCTTAATATTTTTTATAAATTTTTTTTTAAATATTCGCCAGATTCCTTTCAAAATTCAAATTTTTTTATCAGTAATTTTAGTTATTGAATCTTCACAAAAGTTAAGTGAACTAACAATAATTAATCAAATCTTAAATCTTAATATCTATTTAGTCCAACCAACGTCGGACTAAAAGCGATTTTAAGGCATATGGTTTAACTTCGGTTTAGTTCTGCGGTGTTTCTTTTTCTCAATCGGATGTGTCCATTACTTCTTAGCATATTTCGTGCTAAAGGGTTAGGGTGTATTTCCTTTCTCTTCAAGTATGCTCCTGCATGTTCTTTTATTACATCTCTTACCAAAGGAACGTTTAGATATCTTACATACCAAGGGGCTGCGGTTATAGTTCGCAATATTTTGTTTTGACGTCTCTGTATTTTATCAATATTTGATGCTGAGGCCGTACCCCATAACTGGATCCCATAAGTCCATATTGGCTTTAAAACTGAGTTATAGAAGAGTAGTTTACAATCTAGACTGAGCATAGAATTTCTGCCAATTAGCCAATTTATTTGGAGTGCTTTCAATTTCATTTGGGTCAACTTTGCATCAATATGGAATTTCCTAGTAAGGCGTCGATTGAGATGTATTCCGAGGTATTTAACCTCCGATTGCTGGGGTATTACTTGGTTATTTATTAGGATAGGTGGACATGATTCTCTACGCAAGGTAAATGTTATATGTGTGCATTTTTATTAATTTATTTTTATTTTCCATTTTTTTAACCATCTCTCAATATCAAATATATGGTCCTGCAAAATTCGAGATGCCTCCTGTTTGCATTCATGGGTGCTTAAAATAGCTGTATCATCTGCAAATATATATGTATGGGTTTGACTATTAGTTGGCATATCGGAGGTATATATCAGGTACAACACAGGGCCCAGTACACTACCTTGGGGCTCACCTGCTTCAGTAGGCTGAGGTGTACTAAAAAAGTCACCTTCTTTAAGAATAAATTTACGACCAGTTATATAGCTTTTCAATAATTTATGTATATTTATGGGTAAATTTTGTTCTATTTTATATAGCAAGCCATCATGCCACACTTTGTCAAAGGCTTGGGATACGTCAATGAAGAGAGCGGAACAATATTTATTTTCTTCAAACGTTTTGTTTATAACATTTACAAGTCTGTGTGTTTGTTGGATAGTACTGTATTTTCTTCTAAATCCGAATTGATGATTGGGTATATTAGTGGGTATAGCTTGTTAGTTAGGAGCTTCTCAAATAGCTTAGACATATTAGATAATAGACTTATGGGTCTATACGATTCTACTTTTGTGTGATCTTTTCCTGGCTTAGGTATCATGGTAATCAGTGATACCTTCCATTCTAGTGGATAATATTCAAGGCGTAATATAGCGTTAAAAATATGAAGTATTATTTTTAATGATATCCGGGTTATTTACCGATTTTATGAATACTAGGTGCCTTTTTGGAGTTTAAATCAACAATAGCCTTGACGATCTCTCAAACCTCAAAGTAAGGGGGTTCAACTGCTCTTAAATGGGGCACAACAGGTGGCAGCACATTTATGTCATTTGATTAGTTCGGGGTGAATACATTCTTTAAATGACTAACAAAGACTTAAAATTCTAAATAATATTGCTTTTTGTTCTGGGCTATATCATTTTTTAATGCCTTCAAAAGAAATCTTAATGCAAATGCGTGTAAAGTAAATCCGGAGCAGTTTGGGGCAAAGGTCTGCCCACAAGCCCTATCCAAATTTTGTCAATTTTTTTTTGTTAAGTTCTCAAATTGCATCATATAAATAATTTTCTGATGGAGACACCTTATAAAGACAGGGTGACCATTTCAATGGAAACAGTCAATTTTTTAACACGTTTTATACGGATTGGTATTTTGAGTATTTTCATATAAAAAAGTGGAAATTTTTTTAATTCTCCGATTTTAGAACAAGTTTAAAATTTCAATAAAATATAACTATTTGTTTAAACTTTGTTAAAGTTTACATATTAAATTTATGTTTAAAAACACCACAAAAATGCTAAATTTTAAGTCCTTAGAGAAATTTTCCAATCAAGTTACATTCCACTAACTTTTTTTTTTTTATAAATTATTAATCTACCCCCCTACTCCTCCAAATCAACTCGAAAACTCCTCACCTCTGACCATGTGAAATTTTTGAGATATCTCCAACGGTTCAAAAGTTACAGAATTATTTCCAAAATAAAGCGTTTTGGAACCACTGTACACCACCATATGTAGATAGTTAAGATATAATGTCTTAGAGCTGACATTAATTAAATTTTTATTTTCCATATTTTCTTCTAAATATGATTTAATTTAATTATGGAAAAATTATAATATATTTTTATATTTTTTTTAAGTTCACTCTGCTAGATATCTTTCATACTTAGTTTACATAAATTTTGTATTTATTATTATACCCTTCACCACAGGTGTAAAGGGTATATATAAGTTTGTCATTCCGTTTGTAATTTCCACAATTTTCGTCGGAGAGCAAAAAAGTTTATATTTTCGGAATCCTTGTAAGAAGCGATGACGATTGGACCATGTCCGTCCGTCCGTCCGTCCGTGTGTCGGTTGAAATGGCGTTTATGAAGCCCACCGATAACTGATATATATAATATGTATGTCAAACGATCGGAAATGCTTTCGAGAATTTTGCTATTGGAATTCAGCAAGATAGGTTCATACAATGCGGAGATATGTTCAAAAAACCGGTTTTTTGAACCGGTTTTCCAGTTTCTAAAGCCTCTGTATACACTACGGAATTCGTTTTTACAAAGAATTCTCGGACATTTTTTTCTGAATTTTTGTTCTGAAAAAATGAAATAAATCGGTTCAGTAATAACTGAGATATCGGACAAAACGCATTTTTTATTTTTTGAAGCCTTGGTTTAAGCTATAGATTTTTATTTTTATACAGATCGGTCACAAATATTTTTATAAAATTTCAGTTTTTTGAATCAGGAAGATCGGTTTATAAATGGTGGAGATATGCTTTAAAAACCGGTTTTTAGAACCGGTTTTTTAGTTTCTGAAGCCTCTGCATATACCAGGGACTTCGAATCTTTAAAGGGGGCTCGAAAATTATTTTCTGAATTTTTGTTCTGAAAAAATTAAATAAATCGGTTCAGTAATAACTGAGATATCGAGGAAAACGAATTTTTTATTTTTGAAGCCCTTGTTCAAGCTATAAATTTTTATTTTTATATAGATCAGTCATAAATATTTTTATAAAATTTCGGTTTTCTTAATAAACCAAATTCGTTCATAATCAACAGAGTTATGGCCCAAAAACAAATCTGTTAAGAATATAAATACACCAACAAACATGTATATTAAGCATTGTAATGACTATTAGTGACGTTTTTTGTTTTTTGTATAGACAAGTAGTTTAGTTAGCAACAGCAGTAATATAATGAATAACAGTGTTGTTGTTGTTCTTTGTGTATTCAGTCAGTTTGTACATACAAAAATAAATATATATGGAATTGTTGTTGTTTCTTTTTTAAAAGCAAAGCCTGTTATGATTGTTTTTTTTCATATTCAAATTTTCGTAGTTTGAAAAAAATTTAGATTTAGAAAATATGCAAGCATACGTTAAGGCGAAAATTTTATTAATTGTCGGTAATATGGTAATATGATGTCGATAAGATAGTAAGATGGTAATATGGTGAAGGGTATCAAAGATTCGGCACAGCCGAATCTTTTTTCAATTTCATTTTTATTTTAGTTTAATAAATTAATTTTTATGTTTCTTTTTTTGCAGTATATTTGTATTTGAATCCTTCAAGTGGAGCTACTCAAATCAATCCAGACGGTAAGTTTAATTAACAATTTCCATGTTCTCTTTATACAAACTTTTTGGAGAAATAAAAAAGTCTAGTTTTTTTTTTTTTACCGGAAAAAAAATCAACGTTATATTAGCATCTTTGACTTGAAATAAAAACGCACAAAGCAAAAAAATGGGAAGGAAAATTTAAAAATGCTGCAAACTAAAAACTATTTTGTGAACAGATTTTAAAAGTTTTGGTTTTTTTGTTTTAGTTAAAGTTGTTTTTTATTTAAGTATTATATTACAGTTTCGCGTTTATTTCATGGCATAAAACTTGCTCTTGCTTGCAAATGGCAGCAATATTCATGCCACACCATTCATAACTCGCTTCTCACTTATGCAACAACCAACCAACCGACCGACCGACCGACCTATCGACCACAAGCAAAGTGCCAACGTCTTTTATAGAGTGGCAAAAGTGTACGTACGATTGTACAGCAGCAAGTCATCAAGTTAATACCAGCACACAAGTATATTTTTGGGGTCATAACAAAAATTTTTATTTATGACTTAAGTTCAATGTTGTTTTTTATTATTTTGCTCCTTTCTCTCACTCTCCAGAAACCTTTCAACGCGATACTAAAATATAAACTTATTTTCAAACTAATTTATTTTTTCTCTAGGAGTATGAGTATGTTTGTATGCATGTAGGTATGTATGCGTGTGTTAGTTGGTAGTTGGACGTATCCGCATTTTCGTCGTATTGGCGAAAATGAGTCAGCGTGACAAAAACTTTAGAAAATGATAAGCCAAAAACAGAAACAACCACAAAAATAAAATACGAAAATAAAAAATAGTAAAGAAAAAGTTGTTACCTTTTAATATTTTATAGTGACTCTACAGGGAAGTTGATTTTATAACATCGCACCAGCACAAAAGTAAACTTTATTTATCAGTACGTTTGTAACACATCGTTTTATATTATGTGTTACGATTTATTTATATTTATAGTCAATAAGGGGCAAAAATATATTTTATAATTTAACAAAAGCTTGTTGTTCAATATCAGTTTAAAATTAAAAAAAAAGAGAAAAGCAAAATTCTTGAAAATGATTTATATTTTGATACAAAAAAAGAAGGGAGAAGGTAAAATGAATTCGTTTTTGTTTAGTTAAAACACTAGTTATTGCTTTTCTGCATTTTTTATTATTAAAAAAAAAAAAACCCAAAGCAATCTTTCTCTTCTTAAAGTTTTAACTTTTTGTAAATCTTGCTTTGATTAGAAAAACTAAAAGTTTTGTCGAAAGTTTCTTTGATAACACCACCAAGAATAAAAACTCTTTAAAATTATCAAAGGTAATTTACTTTTTGTCCAGCGTGTCTCAAAAACTTTAAAAATTAATACAAATAAAGATTAGGAAAAAAGAAAAAGATCGTGTTCATTTTGTTCATTATATATTATACAGAATATAAAACGTATAAGAAGGAGATAATGAAGTTTTTAGAATTGAATCAGAAAACTTATTATAAATAATAACTAGGATTAGAGTAGTTAGGGCAAGGATTTGCGCAAGTAAATTATATTTTTATTTTTTTGTGCCATGTGTAGTTAATATTAATATTAAAAGATAGAGGATTAAATAAGGAGAATCGTTACTGCAAGTCTTGGAAAACAATTTGATATAAAGTTTTATGTTTATGTTTTTATTAGCTATACATTAATTTTTAACAATTTGCAATCGCAAATTGCTCTGGTTGTGTTTATTTTCGTCTTTTTGGATTTCGGTAATCGTAATTACTTATTTCAGTAGTTACTTGGTAATGGGGTGTCATGTCACCTAATCTTGTTCTGTTTGTATTCTTTTAAAAAGCTATTTTTATACTAAAATGGTTTTTGTGACTTTTTAAATGAGATTTAAAAAAGAGACGGTATTTATACCATACACCACCATAGGTGGTTGGGGTATTATGCGTTTGTGCTGATGTTTGTAACGCACAGAAAAAATTATGGGAGCCCCACCTAAATAAACTATGTATATCCGTCCGTCCGTCTGACTGTGTGTCCATGTAAACCTTGTGAACAAAGTACAGGTCGCAATTTTAAAGGTATATTGATGAAATTTTGTACGAATAGTTATTTTGGAACAAGGACGAAACCTATTTTGGTTATGATCGATCCATTATTTCACCTAGCCCCCATACAAATGTTCTCCCGGAATAGGGCTTAACGCTAATAAATACCTCTAATATAGCAAATAATTTAATGAAATTTTGTACAGAGAAGTTGTATATTATTATAAAGTTGTTAGTATCAACACATTATTCTGTATTCGTATAATTTATTTTACATTTAGTAAAAGTATTGGTCCACAATTGGCCAAAGATCTAATATAATCTCCTTCTTGAATTTTTATACTCATACACATTGGTGTAGGGTATCATATGATCAGGCTTGACTGACCATATCATACATCTACATTAACCTATTTAATTTTTAGACAACGCACAGTGACTAGAGCACATAGAAAAATGGAAAAATGTAGGACATCATTTTCAATCGCAAATTTTAAATTTAAAATCTAATTTTTAAAATTATTAAATAAATTTCAAAAATCTCCACATAGATGAAATAAATAATATTTCTTAAAATCGTTGTTTAGTTAATAATAACAAAATACTATTAGAATAAATAACAGCAGTCACATATATCAGTATTTCCGTATTAGTGCAATTCCCAAAAAGCTTCCAAAAATTTCGCTTTATATATTTGTCATAAACGAGGCGCAATATGTTGAACTATAGAGAAAATGGGAATTAATTCGTGGAAGCTTTAATTAAAAAATATTTCCTTTTTTGTTAATGGATATTCATAAATGCGTAAAATACTACAATTTAAAATAAAAAAAAATGCTTTTTTTTCGGGGAAAATGGGCTTAATTTAGACTTTTTGTTGTAACTTTTGAACTAAAAGATAGAAATTAGTAAATCAGATGACAAATCAAAGTATATATAATTACACAGGTCAACACTAAAAAAGGTATCTGGAAAATCTGTTGCAGATATTGTAGTTATAATCATCTTAATCATCAAGAACACTTCGTTTTTTTCCCATCACGTCGCTTTCTTAACCCATTGAGGACCAAAGAAAATATGGTTTCATGAGTTTTTAGTTTAGAAAATTAGTCACTTGTGTTTTACAGCCAAGACATGGGGTTACAAAAATGTAGTACTAGTCAAGTCTCTAACTTGTCACACATAGCCCCTAGAAGTCTTTAAAGTTGTAAAAATAAAGAAATTCTCTATTAATCCTTATAAAACCATTGAAAAATGAGGGGAAAATGAGATCTCAAAATTTTTAAAATCGTACTGACAGAAGATGCGTAGCCATCAAAAATATGAAAAAAAAAAAATACCAATTTTAATAACATAGTTAACAAAAAATTATAAGAAAAATATATTGTAAATAAATTTGTTTAATTTTAACTCCTTAGACCAACGGTTCTCAAATGGGGGTCCGCGACCCAGAAGGGGTCCGTAAAGACATTTGTGGGGGGTCGCGAAGAGATCTTGAAAAATATTCCTGAACAAACTATTTTTAAATGTAAGTAAATATATATTAGTTAGATTTTGAAATAATAATTCCTGTGAAAGGATGAAACTATTTAAAAATGGAAATATATTTTTATACAAAACATCCTCAAATTAAAGACAAAAGTAAACACATTTTTGCTAAAATGAGTTTTTTTAAGAATCATCTAGCACCAGTTTTATGAAAAATCAATGAAGGAACCCAAGCTTCGGATGATTTATAAAGGCAACAATGATCAAATAAATAAAGTGATGTTGAACCAAGATACAACATAAAGAAAACTTTACGATGTGACAGGGAAAACAATTAAAAAGATAAATAGTTCACTTTAATTTGATGAAACTATCGTTTTTCACATGAAACCTTACTTTTATTTTTGAAAATATATTATGCCAAGAAACTTTTTATAAAGTCGTTTCAATGTCCTTTACAAATTTTAACCATAGAATAACAACCTATGGAATAGGATTTTTAAAATTTGAAATAAAAATAAAATTAGTTTAACGACAATAGTTTTTAACTAATAGCTTCACATTCACTATCTTTTTTGCTCTTTTGTCGATCAAAACAAAGTATTGATCTTTTGTGGACACAAAGTATGATATTAGATATATATGTTTTGTATTAAAGATCTCATGGAATAAATACAATGTCACAATTATTAATATTATTATTTTTTTATACCCTTCACCACAGGTGTAAAGGGTATATATAAGTTTGTCATTCCGTTTGTAATTTCCACAATTTTCGTCGGAGAGCAAAAAAGTTTATATTTTCGGAATCCTTATAAGAAGCGATGACGATTGGACCATGTCCGTCCGTCCGTCCGTCCGTGTGTCGGTTGAAATGGCGTTTATGAAGCCCACCGATAACTGACATATATAATATGTATGTTAAACGATCGGAAATGCTTTCGAGAATTTTGCTATTGGAATTCAGCAAGATAGGTTCATACAATGCGGAGATATGTTCAAAAAACCGGTTTTTTGAACCGGTTTTCCAGTTTCTGAAGCCTCTGTATACACTACAGACTTCGTTTTTACAAAGAATTCTCGGACATTTTTTTCTGAATTTTTGTTCTGAAAAATTGAAATAAATCGGTTCAGTAATAACTGAGATATCGGACAAAACGCATTTTTTATTTTTTGAAGCCTTGGTTTAAGCTATAGATTTTTATTTTTATACAGATCGGTCACAAATATTTTTATAAAATTTCAGTTTTTTGAATCAGGAAGATCGGTTTATAAATGGTGGAGATATGCTTTAAAAACCGGTTTTTAGAACCGGTTTTTTAGTTTCTGAAGCCTCTGCATATACCAGGGACTTCGAATTTTTAAAGGGGGCTCGAAAATTATTTTCTGAATTTTTGTTCTGAAAAAATTAAATAAATCGGTTCAGTAATAACTGAGATATCGGGGAAAACGAATTTTTTATTTTTGAAGCCCTTGTTCAAGCTATAGATTTTTATTTTTATATAGATCAGTCATAAATATTTTTATAAAATTTCGGTTTTTTTAATAAACCAAATTCGTTCATAATCAACAGAGTTATGGCCCAAAAACAAATCTGTTAAGAATATAAATACACCAACAAACATGTATATTAAGCATTGTAATGACTATTAGTGACGTTTTTTGTTTTTTGTATAGACAAGTAGTTTAGTTATCAACAGCAGTAATATGATGAATAACAGTGTTGTTGTTCTTTGTATATGCAGTCTGTACAAAAATAAATAGATATGGAATTGTTGTTGTTTATTTTTTAAAACTAAAATATATTTGTTAAGAATATACATAAATACATACACAAACATGTATATTAAGCATTGTAATGACTATTAGTGACGTTTTTTGTTTTTTGTATAGACAAGTAGTTTAGTTAGCAACAGCAGTAATATAATGAATAACAGTGTTGTTGTTCTTTGTGTATTCAGTCAGTTTGTACATACAAAAATAAATATATATGGAATTGTTGTTGTTTCTTTTTTAAAAGCAAAGCCTGTTATGATTATTTTTTTTTTTCATATTCAAATTTTCGTAGTTTGAAAAAAATTTAGATTTAGAAAATATGCAAGCATACGTTAAGGCGAAAATTTTATTAATTGTCGGTAATATGGTAATATGATGTCGATAAGATGGTAAGATGGTAATATGGTGAAGGGTATCAAAGATTCGGCACAGCCGAATCTTTTTTCAATTTCATTTTTAAATTATTTTATCTTTACAAAACATTTTATCTGATTTTAAACTGGTCAAGGTTGTAGTGGGTCGCGCTTCAATCACAAAGTCAAAAGTGGGTCGCGAAGGAAGATCTTGTGAGAACCCTTGCCTTAGACTATATATAGTACAGAAAGTTAAATAAAACATTTCCATGACGTCACAATTTTAAAATATATAGAAGCAACAATAGTCTGTCACGAAAGTAGGATTCCATATGCGTTGATGTAATCTCTCAGTAATAGCGTTGTGGTGTAAAAGCTCCCATTGTTCTTCGCTTATTTTTTCTATTTTTTCAGTGCTTTTAGTAATTTTAAAGACTTTTAGGTGTTATTGAGGGCATGTTAGAGACATGTTAGGGCGGGTCGAAAAAAAAAGATGTGCCAGTCACCCCCTAGAATGAAAGAATAGTTACTGAGTTTTCCAAAAATGCAAAAATTATTTTTTGCCACGCCCTAAAATACCGCCCTTTTGTTTTTAAAGTATTTCATTTTATGCATAAATATCAAAATTGCAAAGGTTTAAAAAACAGTTTAAGTTTAAAGCAATTTCATATAAAAAAATTTTTGAAATTTTTTTTTAACTAAACATCTGTATATTTTTAATTTTTTTATATGAAATTGCTTTAAACGTAAACAGTTTTTTAAACCTTTGTAATTCTATTATTTATGAGTAAAATTAAATACGTTAAAAGCAAAAGATGGTAGGTTTATAAAGGGCTTTCATTATATTTGAAAATAATTGAAAAGTTGGAAGGAGGGATGTATCGAGATACCAGAAGTAACGTCTGAATTTGATGACAGATTAAAAAAATAACCAAAGAGAAATTTGAAGCATTTTAAACCATTAACAACGATATATCACATTCTGCAATCGGACTTAAAATGGCGACGCTATACACAAAAAACAAAAAGGGCGGTATTTTAGGGCGTGGCAAAAAATAATTTTTGCATTTTTGGAAAACTCAGTAACAATTCTTTCATTCTAGGGGGTGACTGGCACAACTTATTTTTTTTTATGAAGACCAACCCGCTCTAATGATATATTCTACATTTTTGTTGCATTATTCCTTCTCTATAAAATACAGATCCATAATTTGCTCTATCTATTACCCAGAAAATTATATAACCTAAAAATTTCTTAGAGCTTCATATTTCATTTGGCCATCAATGAGTTAAAAGTGTGATGTGATGGAAATGTTTCATTTAAATTTTTTCACTATATTTAGTTTAAGGAGTACGAATTAGAGCCCTGCAAACTGTGTCTTATAAGGCTGTACAAGCCACTTGATATTTTTCAAGTGTTGTTATCAGTGTGTGTGCGGAGTAATAAATACTGTTCTGCAGGCACTTAAAACCATACAAATACTGCGTGTGTGCTTCAACTTTATGAACAAATCATGAGTGTGCTATGATAGCGACCAAACAAGCCTCTCAAAGGCTTGTATAAAAAAATACAAGCCTTTTGACCACTTGTTTGCTTCAATAAGGAAAAAAATTGTGTTTTCTTTTTTATTAAAATTATATGTGTGTGTGTGCGTTCATGACTGTATAAAGTAATTTCGTAAGTAAAACAGTCGTTTAAAAGTATTGTTTATAAACTTATTGTTATTTACGATCAAATAAATTATTAATGTTACTAGTTATAACAATTTAAAGAAACATGCATTAAGTTTTATTAGTAAACAGATTTTATTAAATATTTAAAGTTTTTTACAAGGTTTTTTTTATATTATTACTTAAAACAAATATATACTTAATTACTTATATACTACTTTCTTATACATATGTATATAAATACTTAAACTATATCACAGATAATAATGTTGTCTGTATTCATGTGAAGAAACATAATCTGTGAAAAGATGGTTGAGTTGAGTTGAGTTTTAAAATAGAATGATTACTTAGTAAATATAAATTAAATGCAATAAAATCTATCATAATATAAATAAGTACAATTTTAAAATTTTTTATAAACATACAATTAATAATAAGACTAACTTTATTTAAAATATAAATAAATACTAAAGATAAAAATTTTCTAACTTACATATGTAACTGACAGTTTCAAATGTCAACTTTAATTTTTTTACTTTTTTAACTCTTAATAAAGAGTATTTTTTAATAACTTTATGAATTCACCCTTTTACATTTATTTAGAAAAGAAGAACCAACAATAAAATATAGACATACTGTATATATGTGTGTGTATGCAAGAATATTTATAAACAACCACTTTTTACACATTATGAAGATTTTTTGCCACACACAGCAACTACGTATTACAAAAAACAAACAAATCATTAAGCCCACTTGAAATCTTTAAATCATTTCTCAACGTCTTGTATGATTTTCTTTTTTTTGCCACACCACTTGTTTACGATAAATGATTTGAACGCACGGATTTGCAGTCGCTCATACACAGTACACACTTGCTTTGCTTCGGGCAGCGAACAGTACGAACAGTATTTATTGTTGTTTTTGCACATGTTGGCTATGAAACACACACTTGAAATTCAAGTGTGTTTGCTTTTCAAATCATCTTGCGCAGGAGACTAGTACGAATTAAACAAAATTATTCAAGATATACTTTTTTTCTAATTTTTTGTTAACTTGATTTTTTTTTTTCTTTTTTTCAAACTTTTGGTGTCTTTGAATTTTGGTGTCTTGTATTAGTTATATAAAATACAATTTTCCCCAATACACCCACTCCTTATCCCTCATTTTTTCATGGTTTTATGAGGGTTAATTGAAAAATTCTCGTTCTTTACAACTTTCAAAACTTCTGGGGGATATGTGTGACAAGTTAGAGCTACATTTTTGTAGCTCCATGTCTTGCTTATAAAACATATTACCTGGAAAATTTTATAATCTAAAAACTCCTCAAGGAAGCAAATTTTCTTTGGTCCTCAATGAGTTAAAAATGTGACGTGATGGAAAATTTTATTTGACTTTATACACTATATCTAGCCTAAGGAATAATAAATTTGCAGAATTATTCGAGATATAAAACTTTTTTTGCGATTTTGTTGACCTGTGTTATTTTTGTGTTGGATAACTTAAAGAAAAAACAGACAAATGCGTTTTATATTAAAATTAATGTTGTTGGAAATATTAAAATGAAGGCAGTTTTTTAGTAAACAAATAAATAATGCAGAAAATCAAAAATTTACGATTTATTTAGTATAACATTGGCAATTAACAGATTCCAACTTACAAAAAATATAGTAAACATGTTTTTATTACACTTGATAGCTATAGTTGTTTAAAATTTTCATTTTGAACTTCCTGCGTTTCCTCTAATAGTTGTGTTTTTTGGTTTATTTTAACATAAACTTAATTATTTTTCGTTTTGGCAAATATCGGAAAAATGTTTTTTATTATAACACAAACTAACATACTATTTTTTTTATCACTACATACAAATTTTTATTTTTTCAAATTTTGAATTAATTCTCATTTCCAGTACTGTTCAACCCAGTGATGTCAGACGGAGGGAATTTTCCCTTTTTGAGGGAATTTTTAAGGCAAATTTTAGTCGAAGGGAAAGAGGGAGGGAATTTAAATTTTTGTCAAAATAAAGGGAATTTTAAAAGGTATAAATTTACCTCAATAAACTACAAACATTTTAAATAAAAAAGCAAAAAATGCAGTATTATCATACATAATATCATACAGTCATTTAAAAAAAGAAATCTTAATTTTCCGAACGGATATTTTCAGTGATCTCGTTCTTTGTTTAAAATATTTTTGTATATTTTTTTATTGAATTACAAAGAAAAACTACATTTATGTAAATTTCAATATATTTTTTACTAAAATTTTTTTAGTTTTTATTAAAAAATAGCGATTTTAAGGAGGAGGAAAAAATGAAGAGAACATTTTTTCCAAAAAAAAGGGAAAAAAGGGAATTTTTCAACTAAACAGAGGGATTTTTCTTAAATTTTATCTGGCATCACTGGTTCAAACCAACGTTCGAGGTGTCCAAATTATTACCATGTTAAATCGGACCATCCATTCAGGCGAAAAGTCTGGAGACCATGTCATTGACAAATGGAGCGTTACTTTTTATATGTTGGAATTGTTTTGACCAAAAATTAAAAGTTGTGTACAGCGTTGATCGAAAATAATGTTTTTAGATGTGTTTCTTTAAATTGGTCCAGTTCACGATAGCGAATAATTGATACTCAATATTTTGGGGATTAATTTATGACACATCAATTGTAATGGTAGTTTCTGATACGAAATGTATTTCAGATTTTTGATTTAAAAATTTTTCGTTATGATTAATCTGGTGCCACAAAAAAAAAAAAAAAAATAAATAAATAATACACATCACGGCGAATTCAGATTTTCCCAACTCAGGAAAATATTTTCTTTGATAACAATTGTAGTTTTTTTTTTTTAAAATTTTACTAAAATTTTGCGTATTAAAAATGTAAGAAAATACCGCATTTTTACCATTTCTTAATATAAATGTTCTAATATTATATTTCTTCCTCAATAGAATAAAAATAACAGCATATGAAACCTTTTAAAACAAAATTATATTAATAGAACCAAATAACAAAACTTGTGATCATATTTTTAAAATTTCAATTTAGGTAAATGATAATACAAACTCTAGTAGTGTACTTGTTAAATATTACAAAATATATTGTTAATTATAATATATAATTATTTTCTTTTTATTAAACCTAAATTGCTTGAATTGACGGGAAGTATAGTGTTAATTTGTGTTTTAGTCGCATTATCATATCATACTAATAAAAGGTTATAACATTAGCCTATTGATGATTTTTTTTTTCTTCTACGTTATATATTGATCTCTCTTAAGTTTACCATTAAATAAATACCTAAATAAATAAGAGAGATTTTTATAAGTAAAACTTAATATTTACAACAACAGTTTTATAAATTTCTTTTATTTTTGTTAGTGTTTTTAATGATTTTATCTTCAGCAAAATTTTTAAATCTATAATTGTTATAACTACAGCTGACAGTATGCTAATATCATTCTCTTTAATCCCATTATATTTGTAAGAGCACATAGTTGTAAATAGTAGTAGAAGGTTTTTGTCTATGATAAAGGAAAAAAAATCGCTAGAAAGCTAATTAAGTACTTGAAAGTAAATTCTAGGACGTAATATTAGTAAAGTCTTAACTACCTTTTGTTACAAAAGTAACTTAAATTAAATTATCTTACAACACTAAGCGTTAGTAAATTTCCAAGAAACTAGGTGTGGTCGGCAAGAGAAATTAAAACATACGTTCTTTTTGTACATATCATTTGATCGAGAAACATCTCTAATTGAAGTGGTATTAAATAATAATTAAAATAAAGTGTTAGTGGTATAGTACACGTTTTTTATGGTGAAATTTACTAAACCTAAAGTTATAAACAATTTATTACATATTCATAATAAATTCAAAGGTATTTATTAAACGTTAAAATTTCCTAGTTAAACAAAACAAATTTATATAAAATATTCCTGCAGGATTTGTGAATGATTTCTATTACGCCTCAGTGAATCTATTGACATTTTTACCTAAACTATATTACATCGTGCCAATTCTATAACCTAAATTCGTGGTTTTGGAGCTATTTGACGATTATACAGGGCTTCTTAACGAAAGCCCCATAATTCTATCGTTCCTGCCACTATACAAATTTACTTCTACAATACATCATAAAGAAAGTCACATGTGAAACTATGTTACGTAACACCATCAAAAACCTCCATTGAATAGTTTCATCCACTGGCCACTAAAGACTACTAAAAAACTCAACACCTTTATCTTGAATTGCCACAATAGATTATATACTAAAAGTCACTAATTCCATTTACTTAAAATTCTAAAACTTTAAATCTATTCAAATATCTTCTAATTCAGAGTCTAAAACCTGCAAAAACGATCCCTAATTAAATTTATTAATACATTATGTAACAACTAAACTTATAAAACAAAACCAGCTTAACTAACATTTATTACCTCATCCCAAATATTGCATTACAAATCCCGAAAAGTTTTAACTTTAATAAAAAAATATTTGTTAACTAAATTTCCCTAAAATAACCTAAATTAAAGCAAATGTAATAATCATCTAAATCCAACTTATATCTTATTCTTAATCTAGAAATTTTAAATCATAAGTAATATAAATGTAGAACCTAAATAATTTCAATATCAATTCTAATGTCAATTGGCATACTTAAAATATAAAATGTTTTATTAAATTTCTTTGCTACATTTGTATTATCTTATGCTAAACTAAACCTATATCACCGATCAATTACCTTATCTATAAATCACAGTATTGTTTCCATTTAGAACTTAAATCTAACATGTGTTAAACGAAATTAAAATTGGCTATATAAAAATTAAATAATATCACAGACTACATACCTATTTACAATACTAAACTTAACTAACTAAAATTGGCAAAAACATGTATAAAGCAAGATAATTTTCAAAATTAAATTTTATTCATCAATACCTACATCATCAGTTCCTGTTGGAGGCCTTCACCAGATTCGCATGATGCGGTAAGTTTGAAACGAACATATTTTTTATTAAATCTTGCAATTATATATTTTAATAAATAGAAGCAACAACTTATTATGCTCTTATTATGATAACATAATAAGCAATAACATTCATCGAACACGTTAATTTTATTGTTAAATTTTTAATGGTAATTAACAGCGCTCTTAATTAATTTTTGTTATGGTTTTTGCTTCTATTTATTTCATTTTTTGCTTTTTGCCAATCAACTCATTTATAAATTAACCCATCATTGACCACTCTCTTTACTATAATTATATTGTTTATTGTTATTTTACAAACAATAATTATCATATGTTAGAATATCAATTTGAAGATTTTTTCCTCTCTTTCGTGTTAAAATAACTCTTCTCGAATTTTTCTAAGATAGCTTTTAAGAGAATCGTTACAATGTTTTACTTATATTTGGATTTAATATTGAGTTAAATAAAAATATTGTTCTTTAATATGAATTGCTAAATTAAACAATAAGGGTGTTTTCTTACAGCAACAATGATGTAGAGTAAGACTATTTTTTTATGATTTTATATTTGGGGTTCCAATTAAAATATAGCCATTGGAACTTAGGTCGGCGTGGGTAATGAGGCTAAATCTCTCTAAAACATCTGAGAGAGATTTAAAAATAGTTTAGTTATTGACACCTTCATAGGTTTTTAAATTTTATGACTAGAGTGGGGCAAAACTGATAGTTCTAGTCATACTGGCCCTAACATCGAACGTAATATAATAAAAATTAGGGAGTCTATAATAAAAATGTAATGAGACTATAGGTATAACTAGGAGAGGACCGAACCCCCCCACACCGCTGCTGCTAGCAAAACAAAGGCTCCCGCAGTCCTATCCCTACCATATCTAATATATTCCAATTTACCTTTGTATACTTGGTTCTTACTGTGGTAGTTGAGAAATACACATGAGTGGAGTATATTTCTTACACTCTATAAGTAGTTATTCGTTTGTTCATTACATAAATAATGGCGCCCAACGTGGGGCCGATAGGACATTTAGTTTTTTCGGCTCTACACCAAATTCCGTATTATTTTATTAGAGTTCAATATTTAGCTTAAGTTTCACTTTTATCTGGAAAATACTGAACTTTTTGGAGGATAATCTTTAAGGTTTCGCAGGATATTTCAACTATTTGAGTAGTAAAAGGTTCGAATAAGTTGACCGCTTAAGGCTTGAGGATCCTTTCAAAAATTTGTTTGGTCTATTCAGATAAGAGGTTACTTTATGCGATGTTGTGTAATAGGAAAAGTATTTGTACATTTTTTTTAAGGCGATAGTAGCAACTAAAGTACATTCTGGATTTCATTTATTTTGCTGTTTGTGATTAGATGACCAATGTTCTTTAGTGGAGTTTATTAGGTGAAAAAAAAGAAAAAAATTTTAAATTTATTATACATATCCCGCTCTAGCTATAAGAATTTTCATAAAAATACTTTTCTCTATTGTGCAATACACTATAGCCCGGTTCTTGTTAACTAGTGTCAATAATTTATTTCTATTAGTTTTGTCTTACTTTAGCATTTTGTTGCGTTGGAAAACACCCCCTTATTTTACATAAATTTTATATTTTTGTGAAAAAATTTTGAGATTTTCTCAATAGTATATTTGAGGTAATAATCGATTAATTCTAAATAAATTTAATTCTAAGTTTTTTGAAAACCCTTTAACACTTTGCGAAATAAAATTTTTAGTATTTATGATATTATCTGTTTTATTCGAAAAGTTTCATTGTATTAAGAAACAATTTGTGTACATTAGAATAGAGATTATATACCCAAACTAAAAACTATTTGATCTTTTTCAACTATTTACAATAGCATTATTGATGAACTAATATCCAGTAAAATTTAATTTAATAATTTATAATATTGTCTCTTGAATTCGATTTTTTTGCAAGAATGAGATGTTCGTTTTCTCTTCTTTAAAGTTTTTCTCCTTTATAAAAAAATTGCGCTTAATACATTTTGAACTTTTATTGTTTCAGGCTCTCACAGAGAGTTTGAGTTATTTAAAGGGAGAGCGTTTTATATGTTTTATAGATACTGTTTTTTGGACAAATTTTTATAACACTTTTAATAAATGGCTCTTTTGTAGAGAAATAACTGGGACATTTTTTTTTTTTTTTGTTCAAAAAGCATATTTGAAATTGAAAAATTACCTCAATAGATATAAAGATTGTTTTCGTAAAAAGGAATAAATAATAAAATAAAATTATATCAGAGCAAATATTTGTTTACTATCGATTTTTTTTTGTATTCAATCTTAAACACAGATTATAGTTGAATTAATACCATTTTAAAAGGAAAAATTAACATTATTGAAAACATTTCTCGTTTGAGAAATAGGTTTTAAATTTACACAGAATTGTTCCTTTAATACATTATATTTCATTCTGTTATTTTTCCAAAATATTAAATTTTTGAAAAAATAAAAAAAAAAATAAACAAAAAATTATTATATTATAAACAAAGATAACTCGTTATTTCATAAATTTTTCTAAAAAGAATTAAAATTTATTGGCTGGAAAAAATTATATAAAGGAGGCCAATTTTAAAATTTTCGTAGTTTTACACTACTTTTCAAGATTATTGATATATAGTATATACATTTAATATAGAATATAAAATCCGTGATTGGAGTATAAAACCTTGTTCCTCTCAGAGGGTAAATTTTATTGGAAAACATTGTTTTTACGGTTAGCACTTAATTTGGTTAATTGCATTGTGCTCTGACATTTTTTTTTCCTCCAACTTGGTATTTTAATCATTTTTAAGAACAATAATCAAAATGTCCGTCGAAAGACCATCACCTAATGCAAACATACCACCGCCACTTCCTTCAGCACCCCTACAAATAGAACCCTCAGTCTGCCATGTATGCCATGATACTATGGTTGAAGGTTCGGATTGCCTAATTATCCACGAATGTTCCCATGCTTTTCATCGTAACTGCATTGAGACATATTTGTCTTCAAGTTTAGAATGTCCCCAGTGTAAACGGTCTTGTCAACTTTCGGAGCTTAGAAAGCTCATAATAGTTTCAAAAATTACAACCGCAAGAACAACTGCTAAAGCCAAACCAAGAGGTGCTATGGCTAAGCACTATAACACCCGGTCACAAAGAAATATTTTTCCTGAGACTAGTTCTCAAGGTGATGAAGTTGTAAATTTCCCTGAACATGACATAAACGTTTTTGAAACCAATCCGAATTTGCGCAATGAAAATGTTGTGAACTCCCCTGTTAGAACTACTGAACTTACAACTCAACCAAGTACTCCAAATGTGGATTACAATGAAATTAATAAACTAATCGAGGAAAATTTAAATCGCTTATTGAGAAATTTGAACGTTTTACCTAATAACACTAATACCATGCCAAATAATCCCTCTAATACTGAACGTTACCAACAACAACCTGACTTTCAACAAACCTCTAGACAACAACCACCTCTAAACGACAATAATCCCTCTACAATGTCGCCTCTTCTGGTTTCCAATTTAAGTGCAAATTCCATGCATGCAGACAAAATAACTTCAGTTATTCAAAACTGGCACTTAAAATTTGACGGTTCCCCAAATGGTTTGCATGTAGAAGAATTTCTATATCGCATAAGGTCCCTAACCAAAGAAAATTTCAATGGTGATTTTAGCGTAATTTGCAAGAATTTGCATATTCTACTCACTGGGAAAGCGCGCGATTGGTATTGGCGTTACCATAAGCAGGTTAAATCTATCAACTGGGATAACTTTTGCGATGCGATTCGGTGCCAGTACAAAGAGTATAAATCGTCATTTGACATTAGAGAGGAAGTGCGGAATCGTAAGCAAAAGGTAGGAGAAACTTTCGACACATTCTTTGAATCCATTGTATCCATAATGGATCGTCTGCCTTCTCCCATATCTGATATGGAATTAATAGAAATCCTTGCCAGAAACTTACGTCCCGAAATTCGCCAGGACTTACTTTACGTACCCATTCACTCAATTTCGCATTTAAGGAAGCTGGTGCAAATGCGTGAGCATTTCTTAAATGAAGAATCGGTTCGCAAAGCCCATGCAGTACGAAACCAAAACCCCGTTTCACGTCGCTACATTGCCGAGATGGATTGCGATAATGAAAATATCGTCGATAACGATGAATTCGATTGCTCAGTAAATGCAATTCAAAACAGCGAAATCACAACCACATGCTGGAATTGTGACGAAGTTGGCCATCACTGGCAAAATTGTCTCAGGGACCGAACTGTATTTTGCTACGGTTGCGGCTTGAAAAATATTTACAAACCAAATTGTTCAAAATGTTTAGCTAAGAGAAATCAAAATACAAAAAACTTACGACCTTTTGTTCTCCCAAAGGAGAAACCTTGAATACCGGCTCTACTTATAATACCAAATATGACAAATCTACAAATACTGAATGTGACAACTTAATCTCTGACTTACCAATTTCTCAAAAAATACCAAATAAAACCATTTCTATTCTTAAAAGACCTGAAGATTATAAATACAATGATGTTGATATTTCCAATTTAATATCCCCTAAACTCCCCTATCATAAACGTTGGGAAGCATACCTTAAGAAAAGAGATGAGATTTTTAACATATGTACTTTGTCCCAAAATGTGAATAAAAAACCTAAACGCTCTACTATTCGCTTACGTAAATTTTATAAAAAGAAAAAACTTTGCGGAAAACTTTTAATTTCGGCCATAATTTCAAATCCAAAAGATTTGAGATATTACGCAAAAGTAAAATTTTTAGAGTTTGAAGAATTAGGCTTGCTCGATACGGGAGCAAATATTAGCTGTATAGGTTCTGATCTAGCGTTAAATGATTTTTCTAAATTTTCTTGCTTTACGAAGTGTAAATTTAGTGTGAAAACTGCTGATGGCAAGTTACAACCTGTTTGTGGCTGGCTTGATGTGGATATTTTCTTCAGAAATGAATGTAAAAGGATTCAATTGTTTGTGATACCTTCAATATCACAAAAATTGATTCTGGGGATTGACTTCTGGAAGAAGTTTGCATTGTTTCCAGATATTGTTGGGTCTGTAGACATAATTTCTTTTAACCAAATGTCCAACTTGTCCTTGTCCGATCTCTCCGTTCTCACACAGAAGTCCGAAAATTTGTCCGCTTCTAATTCGTCACAAAAATCTCAATTAGATGAAAATCTATATCCACTATCCGATAGCCAACTTCAACAGCTTAACGCTGTTATAAATCTCTTCCCGAATTTTGAAAAACAAGGGTTGGGGAGAACCAGTCTTATTAGACACTCGATTGATGTAGGTAACGCTACACCAATCAAGTCGCGGTTCTATCCGGTTTTTCCCGCGGTTGAGAAACTGATGTTTGGTGAACTAGATCGTATGTTGGCGCTAGGGGTGATAGAACCATCCACATCCCCCTGGAGTTCACCAATGCGTTTGGTTGTAAAACCAAACAAAGTCCGACTATGTCTAGATGCACGTAAGGTTAACTCAGTAACCAAGAAGGATGCTTATCCGCTACCTAACCTTGAGGGAATATTTGCAAGGCTTCCAAAAGCCAATCTCATCACAAAGCTGGATCTGAAAGATGCCTATTGGCAGATTGCCTTAGACGAAAAGTCCAAGAGTCTGACGGCATTCACAGTTCCGGGAAGGCCCCTCTACCAATTCGTAGTTATGCCTTTCGGACTGTGTAATGCTCCTCAGACTATGTGTCGACTCATGGATGAGATCATACCACCAGATCTACGGCATTCTGTCTTTGGGTATCTGGATGATTTAGTTATCGTTTCTGAAGATTTTACATCTCACATGGAAGTTTTAATTCGTATAGCATCCCAATTTAGAAAAGCCAACTTAACTTTAAACGTGTCCAAATCCAAATTTTGCGTGACAAAAGTTAGCTACTTAGGATACGTCATAGGAAACGGAGGTATCACCACTGATCCAGAAAAAGTATCAGCAATAAATAACTGGCCTGTTCCTAAAACATTGAAGCAGGTAAGAGGATTTCTTGGATTGGCGGGGTGGTATCGGCGTTTTATCGAGAATTTTTCGTCAGTGGTATATCCTATAACTGAAGTCTTATCAACAAAGAAAGTATTTAAGTGGACAGAGGAGGCGCAAAAGTCATTTGAGACTGTGAAACGGTTACTTACCTCGGCTCCTGTGCTAACGAATCCCGATTTCAGCAAGAAATTCTTTCTTCATTGTGACGCCAGTGATTTCGGAATCGGCGCAGTTCTGGTGCAGTTGGACGAAAAAGGTGAAGAACGTCCAATTGCATTCATGAGTAAAAAATTAAATTCAGCGCAACGAAATTACAGCGTCACGGAGAAAGAATGTCTTGCTGCAATGGAAGCAATCAAAAGATTTCGCTGTTATTTGGAGATGCAGGAGTTTGAGGTGATAACTGATTACTCCAGTCTCTTATGGCTTATGCGGCAACCGGATTTGAGCGGAAGGTTGGCCAGGTGGGTATTTAAGCTCCAAGCTTACAATTTTAGTATCAGCCACCGAAAAGGTAAAGACCATGTGGTACCAGACGCTCTTTCCAGGATCCCTACTGAAAACATAGCAGCTTTAGAAATCGTTGAGCCTGATATTTGTTTAGAGTCACCCCACTTCAATGATGCTGATTACGAAGACTTAAGGAAGAAGGTGACTAGCAATCCACAAAAATACCCTGACGTAAAAATTATTGATAAGTATGTATATTACCGAAATGAACACTACAATGGAAACGAAGGCCAAGAAGAGTTGTGTTGGAAATTATGGGTACCCTATCATCTGCGAAAAGACACAATACACAAAGCCCACGATACACCGGTGAAAGCTCATGGAGGAATGGCCAAGACACTAGAGCTTTTAAGAAGACATTTTTTCTGGCCTGGAATGGTTCGAGATGTGAGGAATTATGTCCGTGAATGTGACATTTGCAAAACTACAAAAGCACCAAATTTTATCATGAAACCACCAATGGGAAATACAAATGTGTCCGAACGTCCATTCCAGCGCCTTTACGTCGATATCCTGGGCCCATATCCTCGAAGTAAAGCTGGCTACACTGGTCTCTTAATTGTATTGGATCATTTAACAAAATTCCACTGGTTGTGTCCATTACGAAAATTTACTTCAACTGCCATCCAGGAATACCTAAAGAAGCATATTTTCCACGTATATGGTGTTCCAGAAACCATCGTAAGTGACAATGGCAGTCAGTTTCGTGCCAACGACTTAAATGCATTTTTTACAACATATGGAATTAAACACATATACACAGCGCTATACTCCCCCCAATCCAACGCCTCTGAACGCGTAAATCGGTCGCTTATTGCTGGAATTAGAGCTTACCTTAAATCAGATCATCGCCTGTGGGATGACAAACTTTCTGAGATCAGCTGTGCTCTTCGTAATTCCTATCACCAGTCTATTAATAGCTCTCCTTTTCATGCACTATTTGGATTTGACATGATTACGCACGCAACTTCTTACGAGTTGTTGCGGAAATTACATTTACTAGATGAACCTACAGCTAAAATTTCTAGGGACGATAATTTACAATTAATCAGACAGGATATACGGAAATGTATAAGACAGGCACAGAACATGAATCAACATCATTATAATCTTCGTGCAAGACCACAAAATTTTGAAGTAGGAGAAGAAGTATTTCGGCGAAACTTTGCCCAAAGTAGTTTTGAAAAGCACTTTAATGCTAAACTTTCACCGTTATTTATTAAAGCTAAGATAAAAGAGAAAATAGGTAACCATTATTATATTTTGGAGGACTTAAATGGAAAAATAATTGGTACTTATCATGGTAAAGACCTCCGAAAATAAACTACCTTTTCCATCCAATTTTCTATCGTAAAACGACAAAATTGTTTGGTTTTGTAATGGTAGTTTCTGATACGAAATGTATTTCAGATTTTTGATTTAAAAATTTTTCGTTATGATTAATCTGGTGCCACAAAAAAAAAAAATAAATAAATAATACACATCACGGCGAATTCAGATTTTCCCAACTCAGGAAAATATTTTCTTTGATAACAATTGTAGTTTTTTTTTTTAAATTTTACTAAAATTTTGCGTATTAAAAATGTAAGAAAATACCGCATTTTTACCATTTCTTAATATAAATGTTCTAATATTATATTTCTTCCTCAATAGAATAAAAATAACAGCATATGAAACCTTTTAAAACAAAATTATATTAATAGAACCAAATAACAAAACTTGTGATCATATTTTTAAAATTTCAATTTAGGTAAATGATAATACAAACTCTAGTAGTGTACTTGTTAAATATTACAAAATATATTGTTAATTATAATATATAATTATTTTCTTTTTATTAAACCTAAATTGCTTGAATTGACGGGAAGTATAGTGTTAATTTGTGTTTTAGTCGCATTATCATATCATACTAATAAAAGGTTATAACATTAGCCTATTGATGATTTTTTTTTTCTTCTACGTTATATATTGATCTCTCTTAAGTTTACCATTAAATAAATACCTAAATAAATAAGAGAGATTTTTATAAGTAAAACTTAATATTTACAACAACAGTTTTATAAATTTCTTTTATTTTTGTTAGTGTTTTTAATGATTTTATCTTCAGCAAAATTTTTAAATCTATAATTGTTATAACTACAGCTGACAGTATGCTAATATCATTCTCTTTAATCCCATTATATTTGTAAGAGCACATAGTTGTAAATAGTAGTAGAAGGTTTTTGTCTATGATAAAGGAAAAAAAATCGCTAGAAAGCTAATTAAGTACTTGAAAGTAAATTCTAGGACGTAATATTAGTAAAGTCTTAACTACCTTTTGTTACAAAAGTAACTTAAATTAAATTATCTTACAACACTAAGCGTTAGTAAATTTCCAAGAAACTAGGTGTGGTCGGCAAGAGAAATTAAAACATACGTTCTTTTTGTACATATCATTTGATCGAGAAACATCTCTAATTGAAGTGGTATTAAATAATAATTAAAATAAAGTGTTAGTGGTATAGTACACGTTTTTTATGGTGAAATTTACTAAACCTAAAGTTATAAACAATTTATTACATATTCATAATAAATTCAAAGGTATTTATTAAACGTTAAAATTTCCTAGTTAAACAAAACAAATTTATATAAAATATTCCTGCAGGATTTGTGAATGATTTCTATTACGCCTCAGTGAATCTATTGACATTTTTACCTAAACTATATTACATCGTGCCAATTCTATAACCTAAATTCGTGGTTTTGGAGCTATTTGACGATTATACAGGGCTTCTTAACGAAAGCCCCATAATTCTATCGTTCCTGCCACTATACAAATTTACTTCTACAATACATCATAAAGAAAGTCACATGTGAAACTATGTTACGTAACACCATCAAAAACCTCCATTGAATAGTTTCATCCACTGGCCACTAAAGACTACTAAAAAACTCAACACCTTTATCTTGAATTGCCACAATAGATTATATACTAAAAGTCACTAATTCCATTTACTTAAAATTCTAAAACTTTAAATCTATTCAAATATCTTCTAATTCAGAGTCTAAAACCTGCAAAAACGATCCCTAATTAAATTTATTAATACATTATGTAACAACTAAACTTATAAAACAAAACCAGCTTAACTAACATTTATTACCTCATCCCAAATATTGCATTACAAATCCCGAAAAGTTTTAACTTTAATAAAAAAATATTTGTTAACTAAATTTCCCTAAAATAACCTAAATTAAAGCAAATGTAATAATCATCTAAATCCAACTTATATCTTATTCTTAATCTAGAAATTTTAAATCATAAGTAATATAAATGTAGAACCTAAATAATTTCAATATCAATTCTAATGTCAATTGGCATACTTAAAATATAAAATGTTTTATTAAATTTCTTTGCTACATTTGTATTATCTTATGCTAAACTAAACCTATATCACCGATCAATTACCTTATCTATAAATCACAGTATTGTTTCCATTTAGAACTTAAATCTAACATGTGTTAAACGAAATTAAAATTGGCTATATAAAAATTAAATAATATCACAGACTACATACCTATTTACAATACTAAACTTAACTAACTAAAATTGGCAAAAACATGTATAAAGCAAGATAATTTTCAAAATTAAATTTTATTCATCAATACCTACATCATCAGTTCCTGTTGGAGGCCTTCACCAGATTCGCATGATGCGGTAAGTTTGAAACGAACATATTTTTTATTAAATCTTGCAATTATATATTTTAATAAATAGAAGCAACAACTTATTATGCTCTTATTATGATAACATAATAAGCAATAACATTCATCGAACACGTTAATTTTATTGTTAAATTTTTAATGGTAATTAACAGCGCTCTTAATTAATTTTTGTTATGGTTTTTGCTTCTATTTATTTCATTTTTTGCTTTTTGCCAATCAACTCATTTATAAATTAACCCATCATTGACCACTCTCTTTACTATAATTATATTGTTTATTGTTATTTTACAAACAATAATTATCATATGTTAGAATATCAATTTGAAGATTTTTTCCTCTCTTTCGTGTTAAAATAACTCTTCTCGAATTTTTCTAAGATAGCTTTTAAGAGAATCGTTACAATGTTTTACTTATATTTGGATTTAATATTGAGTTAAATAAAAATATTGTTCTTTAATATGAATTGCTAAATTAAACAATAAGGGTGTTTTCTTACAGCAACAATGATGTAGAGTAAGACTATTTTTTTATGATTTTATATTTGGGGTTCCAATTAAAATATAGCCATTGGAACTTAGGTCGGCGTGGGTAATGAGGCTAAATCTCTCTAAAACATCTGAGAGAGATTTAAAAATAGTTTAGTTATTGACACCTTCATAGGTTTTTAAATTTTATGACTAGAGTGGGGCAAAACTGATAGTTCTAGTCATACTGGCCCTAACATCGAACGTAATATAATAAAAATTAGGGAGTCTATAATAAAAATGTAATGAGACTATAGGTATAACTAGGAGAGGACCGAACCCCCCCACACCGCTGCTGCTAGCAAAACAAAGGCTCCCGCAGTCCTATCCCTACCATATCTAATATATTCCAATTTACCTTTGTATACTTGGTTCTTACTGTGGTAGTTGAGAAATACACATGAGTGGAGTATATTTCTTACACTCTATAAGTAGTTATTCGTTTGTTCATTACACAATCTTTAATTTTTGGGGGAACATTTTTGGTCTTCACACAAACTGATGCACTTTATTGAGTTAACTATCGTTTGTCATATGTAATTATTTATTATTTATTACTAATATTTTTTTAAGATCTTTTCTGCGATTATTGAAATTATTTAATTACTTTTTAGTAGGATATTCCAATTATTTTAGGAAGTTGAAATTTGACTAAGATGTTAATAATAATACTTGTTTCAAACTTGCATTTAAATAAACTTAGGATCTTACAAAAAGAAAAGCACAAACATATCTAATTTCATAATAAATATTAATTGCGTTACTATTTTTGTAATAATTTTGCGAAGTAAAACGAAAAAAAGTGAAATTAACCAGTTTTTTTAGCTTTCCTGAAAAGTTATTTAAAATTACACAGGTAATTCAGTCGGCGCAGTGACGATATATTTTTACGGCACTTTGTTTCTTTGCACTCAAGAAATTCCTACAATTTATATATAATTATTTCATTAAATTATAAAAGATGTATGAACTTTGTACCAATTAGTCTATGTCACAGTGTATACTCCCATTCCAATAAACAAAAATTCGTCTAGCATGAAATTATCGAAACATTTTGAAAGTTTTCTAACAGCTTTGTAAATAGAAATAATGAAAAGTTAAAATGGGTTAAACATAATTTGTAACACACACACAGACATACAGACGGTCCAGCGCGATTAATAAATATTTCAGCTTGGAGCCAAGAAATTCTTTACATTTCTCAAACAAAAAATTAAATAAATCGAAATTCATCCAAACGAATATTAGTTAAAACAATAATAATTATACGAGTATCAAAGTTGAGTTAAAATTATACATTTATCTCTTGAACTTTTCAACTTTTTGCACAACTCTGAAGCATCATATAAACAGCTCACAATTTCCCCTTCCACAGTTTAAACAAAAACGGCTGGAAATTAAGGCATATAAATGCTTGGTTCATAAATATTTCTCTTGTAGTTTTATTTTATTTTTTTAATAAAATAATTTCTTTACAAACTTTTAACAAAATTAATATTGTTATGCCTTTTTTTTTAACCTTTTTGTTACCCTGTTTCATCTTCGACCTTTTGGATATAAAATGAAGGGTTTCTTATTAACTTAATTTTGCGTCTGCATCATATCATATTAAAAAAATTACCAATATTTTATGAGATTTTCAAGTTTTTTGTTTATACAAATAATTGCAATATGTAGAAGAATTTAATACTATATTAGCAAAAACACCATTTAATTGCTACAATACAATTGTTAATTTAATTGCAAAAATTTACAATCGATTAAATATCTCATACTGAAACCTCTAAATGCAAACACTTAACTTTGTACTGTATTTCTATTTTGGTATCCATGCATTAACAACTGTTTAAACATTGTGGCAACATTTAAATATTTAGATCTCAGAAAAAAAATACTTTTACCCGTTTTAAGTGCAGACGTAATAATTTAGAAAGAATTATTTTAGTGTCACATTGGGTAAAAAAAACCTGACCTAGAACACAATTAAATTGAAATGAAGAAATAAAAATGTTAAACAGAATTCCCCTTTCATCTGTTTTATTTAACTTTATTAAACGGAACAGAGAAAAACTTAAGAAAACATGACGAAAAAATAAAAATAATAATAAAATAAGATAAACAGAATGAAAGTTAAAAGCGAGTAAATTTTATATAATTGAAATAATTAAAATTTACTAGATTCTCCAAGTAGGAACTTTACTCAAAAAAGCATTTCAAATGTGTTCTTTTAAAGCATTTCTAAGAAAATCCCCACAAACATTTTGTATTTAAATGTTTTGCTTTAATATATATATATTTTTTTAAGAAAAAGTAACTTTGTAAAATGATGTGTTTTTTAATTAAAATGTATTTTTTAATAAGTTTTTAATTTTAAAACTTCTGTAGTATATTTTTTATTTTTTTATTTTTAAGTTTCTTTAATATTTGTGTAAAAATTTTCAAATTTTTTTGAGAAACTTTTTTTATTTAATGAATTGCGAAAATCAGAAAACGTTATTGGTAAAGCGCTAAATCGTCCAAAAAATTATGCTAACTTATTCTACAGTAGCAAATGATAATGCAAAATTGTTTTGTAAAGAAAAATTCATATTTTCGTCGCCCTTGTTTCTGGGAAAATATAGTTTATATGACAACTTATAAATAACTTTTCTTCAGTATTATTTGTAATATTGAGAAAATAAAGTAAAAATAAGACTTATATTTTAAAACTTACAACCAATGCCGTAAAATTTATTAATTTTCCATAAATCAAAAAGCATTGAATTAAAAAATACTTTAAAAAAGTGGTAAAAACCATTAAGCACTCTTTACCTAAATTATAAATTCATTTTAACGTTTTTACATAATAAATCTAGCACTGAAAGTGCTGAACTGATAACACTGTGTTTAGTATAATTAAAAAAAAAAAAATTAAGGTTAAAAAAAAAATACAAAAAGTCTAAAACTAAAAAAATAAAATAATTTTTTATGTTTTTTTGCTTTGCTTAATAAAAATGCAGTGTAATATTTTAAAAGCTACAAGCTTTAACATCATTTTACACTTATTAACTTCCGGCTCGTTATAATATTTTTTGTAAGACTAACACTTCCTAATTGAGTTTTCAAGTTTAAACAAAATCGTTCCAGTAGTTAGAAAATTGAATTTTCAGCGCAAATGAACCACTTTCTTTTAGTTGTAAATTGTTGCATTCTTTGCATATCAAGCATCCCAAAAATCCTAATAATAATCCTAATAAACATTTGCTGGGATGCTCGGCACGTTCATTGTGTTCTTAACATAACAAATTATATTTTTGTGTTGCGCTGTAATTGTTGTTCTACTTGAGTATGAAAATTTAATTAATTGTATACAAATGAGGATAAAATAAATTTGTTCTACAATTTATCGCAAATATTTTTTTTATTGTAGGTACTTTATATAAACTCCTACTAAACTGAAAGTAATCACATTTTAAAAGTCTTTACATAAATTATTTACTATTCTGCATAAAATTTAGTTTTAGTCAATGACATTTTAAATTTAAGGGCAGCATTTAGAAAATTGTCTTATATATTTTTGAAAATGTTATTGTCTTAAGGAAATCAATATTTAATTTTTCTAAATTAAATGTTATAAGAGGAACTTTAATTTTATTAAATTCTTCAGTACTTTTGACGAATATATTTTGTTAAATTTGTCTTCTTTCAATTTGGTCGAGTTTTAATAGTTTTAAAAATTTGTTTATGCGTTTCCCTTTGACTCTCCATTGCACATAAAATATTTTGAAAATTCGTATCATTGTATTTTTCAAAGTTATATTGATTACAAAAAGAAAAAATAAGTTATCAACAGACAAAGTTATAAACATTTTATTGGAACGCACACTTTATTTTGTATATTAAATAGATCATTTTGCAATTTTTAGAATTTTAAATACATCCTCAAAATCTGAAGTTATCTACAGAAAACTTTATTCATTTCACGAACTCGAAAAATTCTAGAAGCTCAGCTTACAAAATATGTATTTAGTTGCTATTAACTTTTCCGAACATTTATCGAATATGTAACTTAATTATACCCTACACCACCATAGGTGGTTGGGGTATAATGCGTTTATGCTGATGTTTGTAACGCACAGAAATAATTATCGGACCCCCACCTTACAGTATACGGTTCGACTCAGAATCACTTTCTGAGTCGATTTAACGATGTCCGTCCGTCCGTCTGGTTGTCTGTCCATGTAAACTTTGTGAACAAAGTACAGGTCGTAATTTTAAAGATATTAAATTTGGCACGAATAATTATTTTGGTACAAGGACGAAGCCTATTGAAATTTGTTATGATCGGTCCATTATTTCACCTAGCTTCCATACAAATGTCCTCCCGGAATAAGGGTTTAACGATCATAAATGCCGTAAATATAGCAATATTTCAATGAAACTCGGTATAAGTGTTAATCTTTGTGCCAAATTTCATCAGGATCGGTTCATAATTGACCAAAGCTCCCATATAAACCCACTTCCGGGAATCACCCTAAATGGCAAAAAATCATATAGATGTTGGTATAAATGCATTATTCTGTATTTATATAATTTATTTTACATTTAGTGAAAGTGTTGGTTTACAATTGGACACAGTATTTTCTAAAAAACTATACAAATTTGTAAAAGTCGGAGACAAGTTATTAAAGTTACATATTTTTAAATACATTTCCGAAAACATATGTATATTTCAACTAAAAACGATTACTTTTTTCGCTTTCAAAAAAATTTTAACATTTTGTATAGAATATGTATGATAAAATATGTTTTTTCTATTTTAACAAAAAAGGCCTTGTTTTATTAGTGTTTCTATGGTTAAAAAATGTACATCGTCCATTCCATGAAAGAACGCCCAAAAATATACCAAGTGTCCTCCGATTTTTATAAAATTTTACTCGTATAAGGTCTATGGGTGTCTATAAATATTTCCGTTTTCAGATTCGCTAAATTCAGAAAATTCGCGATTTTATTTCGCTTTTTCACTTTTGAAAAAGTCTAAAAAATCTCAAAAGTATACAACTTTAAATACAAATATTTCTGAGAAGGCTTTGCAGAAATTTGTGATTTAAACTTCGTTTGAATTGTAATTATGTTAGCTTAAACGTGAATATTTAATAAATAAAAAATATTTTTTAAAAATGCATTTTAATGCAATTGCATTTTTTAAATGCATTTTTCTTTAAATATGCTATTCATATTTTTTAATTTTTTAACATAAATGAAAAGTTTGGAATCTTAACATTAAAATAAAAATCTCAAATTTTTGGGACGCACACATGAACTGTGCATAATTTCCCATCTTCTTCAACAAATTTAAATTTTTTCATATAAACATTATATTTTTCTGGTATTATGAGTATCTTTACGTATTTTGTTAAAAAAAATTTATTGTGTTATTTTTTAAAAAATCCTGAAAAATAGTAAAACTTTATGTATCAAACTATTTATTGTTTTAAGTTATAATAAACAAAGCATTTTTAAATACATCTAAAAACTGCATTTATATTTTTAAAATGTTATTATTATCGAAGACGTGGTTTTTGAAATGCTGACTTAATTACACAAAAAATATACAATGGCCTTTTAAATACTTTTTAAATTACAATAATCCATCAATAACTTCAAGAGATATGAATATTTAAAATTGCATACTTTTTATATTTTGTTAACTTTTATACAAATTTTAAAGAAAATTTCAAAAACAAGAAAAAATTTAATTTTATATGAAAAATTTTAAACATGTTTTTATAAAAATTGGATTATGCATATAAGATTTTCGCGTCCCAAAAATTTGACACTTTTATTTTAATGTAATGATTCCAAACTTTTCATTTATGTTAAAAAATTAAAAAAATTGAATAGCATATTTTAAGAAAAATGCATTTGAAAAATGCAATTGCATTAAAATGCATTTTTAAAAAATCTTTCTTATTTTTAAAACGTTCGTCGTAAAGCAGCCATATGCGAAATTTTAAGGCCGTTTAAATCATTAAAATTCACAAAGTCTTTCCAGAGATATTGCAAATCAAAGTTACATACTTTTTAAATTTTTTTTGAGAAAATTAAAAAGCGAAATTAAATCGCGAGTTTTTGCAATTTCACAAAACTGAAAACTGAAATTGATAAAAGGCTTAATGGAGTTTATGTATACAAATTTTTATCGAAATTGAAAGCCGTCAAGTAAAAAAATATACTTTTTCGGGCGTTCTTTCCTGGAATGGTCGATATACAATATTTTATATAAATATATAAACTTGAAAACCAAAAAATGGGCGTGGTCCGCCCACTTTACCACTCACCTCCCATATAAGGTGAAACTTCAACGAAATTGTGTTACTCGGAAACAAAAAATGGGCGTGGTCCGCCCACCTCCCATATAACGTGAAATTTTAAAAAGTTGATGGTGGGTTGATTTTTTTTTTTTTTTTTTTTTGAAATCATCAAAATATTGTTCGTATTATTTTACAGCTCCAAGCCAAAATGACCATCTCGTTATAACTGTTTAAAAACTCAGTGGCAAATTTGAATAGTTTTTCTTTAATTTTACAACGTGAGTAGAGTCTTTCAAATATATCAGTTTTCTAAAAAGTGCGACCGAAAAAATCTTAACATATATAAAATTGGAAACGGTTGATCCTAGAGTTTTGATTGTTTTTTATTTAATTGATAAAATACTACAGATTACAGAAAAATATAACCTTTATACTTATGTCCACTACTTTTGAAATCGTAGACCTTTTTTGGTAACCCTCCATTAGAGATTTGATAGTTGTTTCAATCACTTTTTTGGAACAGTTTGTCTATTTCCTTTGATATTTTAGGACACTTCTTCTGTCCTCTTCGATTCTCCTTTCACAAAAGTCCAATATCACTCCACTGGTCTTAGCTCCGGAAAATTAAGTGAATTGACCTCTCTTGGTAAAAAAAATTATGTTATTGCTTTGGTACCACTCCAGACATGATGTCAAATCAGGCCAAAGATATGTGGACGCATTGTGCTCTCTTACGAAAGGAAAAATATTTTACTGCAAACATTCTTTGATGTATTTTCGGTATTTATAGAGCCCACTGTAACAAATAACTTGCTTCTTTTGCCGCAACTGCATAAATCTTGCCACACCACGAATTCTTTAGGAAATTTCGTCAGCTTTTCGGTCCAAAACTTATATCCTCGAGCATCAGCAATATAAAAATTTTGACCCGGAAGCAGCGAAAAATCGTCGTTCTGTATAAAACGTGTGTATTTTTGTATGAAATTTGATTTTAATTTCCGTGCCCTATTCTTGGTTTCTAAATTTTTTGCAGGATTCCAATCTGGAAATTATCAAAGGGGATATCATATGTATATGATATCTTATCCAAATTTTAACTTCTTACGATGGTTCTAGATGATTTTATAAAATTTAAGCCGAAAGCCTTAGATGATGGTGCTTCTTTATTTTTTATAATTTTAATTATAACTAAATGCATAAAATAAACGAAATGAAACATTTGAAATAAAATGAAATCGGAAGCCAATTAAGAGTTTTGTCTTCAATGTTGTCTATAACACTGAGATATTAATAACGTTATTTTCAAATGCCTACTTTTCCATGTGCTGGTGCTGATAATTTATTTAGAAGATTAAGTGAATTCATACCATAGATTCACCCCAAATGAATCGTCTAATAAATTGTAAATTCAAATTTAGTGATGAAATGTCTTCAAGATACCGTGCCTATCTAAATTTTAAGTTTAATTTTTTTTTTTTATTATTTTTTTCCCGGACATGAAAAATTGCAAATTTCCCGGAAATACCGGATGCATTTCCTATTTACAAAATATCGTCCAGTTATGTCTGTGGCTTCGTCCATACTTATCCACACAAATTAGTTTTTTTTTTTAAGAATTCTATTTTTTCAATGCTCCAGAAAAAATACTCATTATTTGCATTAAAATCCGCCCTCTAGTCATTAGTAAATAAATTTAAAGCAATAACACATTAATCAATTTTACTAAGTATATTACCTATGTATGGATATATGTATAATCACACAATTCGTTTAATTGTTGGTTGCAGAAGTTTTAAGGAATACTTTCATGAACAAAAGAGCATCGACATTTTTAAAATTATAAAATAATAGAGAAGAATTATTCATTACTTAGTAATGCATAGAGATTGCAATAGTAAAATGCTTTAAATTATTTATTTACAATACTAATATTTTGTCCTCACCCGTTTAACTTCTTTTTTGTCTAAAGATTTTTTAAGTTGACATTCAAATGCCAACAGTGAATAATGGACAAGGAGTATTTTCGTGGCAGTTGCACTACTTACATAAATATATAGTTGGTGTTGTTGTTCTTGATGGCTGTTTAATTTATTGATGTATTTGTTGTTCGTTATCTTCGAGTTTTATTTAGTTGTTGTTATTCCTCACTTTAGTATGGTTTTGCTGAGTTTTTGTCTGATTTAAAAAGTTTGCCCTTTGGAGTACATACAATATTCATGTGCGTCGCCAACTTTACGCTTGAGTTTTCTTTTCAATTAAGTTTGAGTTTTAACTTAATTCAAAAAATAGTTTTCATACCGTTTTGCTTTCCTTGTTCTCTTAGAACATCTCTTTTACTATTTTTTGTTTTTTTTTCCTGCAAATTTTCTCGGGATGGAAAAAGGAGAACATTGAAGTTAAGCCAACAATTATTGTTAAAACTTTTACTTGTTGTTTTCCTTTTCGCAGTTGCAGTTGTCGTTGTTGTTGTTGTTGTCGTCGTTGTTGTTTTCATAATTCATCATCATCGCTCAGCCAGTCTTCACCAGAAATTTAAGACATGTCATGTAGTATATATGTATGTATGTATTAGATGTAGTTAAAATGTAGGCGTTTTAATGGGTGTTTTTGTATAGTGAAGAGTATTTGCAAAAGTTCATCGGCTTTTGGTAGTTAGTTGATGCATGATGTACATACAAATATATGTATGAATAGATAGATGGTTATATGTGGTAGTATTGAGTCAATATATATAACTGAGCCACAAATTGGTGGTTGACATGTTGTGCTTTAATATCTGTAAGGATTCGAACAGTGGTGATCAAAACTTGAAGAAACTATATCATGTATGTTACATATAATCTTTATGGTTCTTAATAAGTTAATATAACCAATTTATATTCTCAATTGGTTATATTAATACTGATTGTATTATTAGTTTATTAGTTATATTTTAAATGATGCTGAAAATGTAAATGTTCTATTAATTGAACCTTTAGGTGTTTTATGTTGTTTAAATGCAATAATAAACAAAACTTTTGACCGTTATTCTTGTTCTTGGAAATTCCAATCATCACATCAACTAAGAATCGATCGAAGCCGAGTGCATGAAGGATTTTTTCTAACAAAAGCCATCTTTGACCTTCTAAAGCAGTCATTACTAACCTCGCGGGCCCTTTCAGAAATTTTTTTTCTTTAATAATACAAATGTAAAATAAGTTAAAAATGTTTGCAAGGTCGCCAAGAAAATATATTGGTACGAGCTGTAAACCCGCTACTTCGTTAGCGGAAATTTTTTATAAAAACCATACTATATAATAAATTTAAACTAAGATTCTTAACTCCCTTGGGAACATTTTTAATAATGGTGATATGTTACCCGTAAATAACAATATCTCTTTAATTTCAGCTTTATAATCTTAGAATAATGAAAAATAAATATCAGAATTACGAAAAAGTATATTAGAATAAAGAAAAAGGAACACAAAATCCATTTAAGGTTTTTGATTCACTTAGGACCTTACATCTTCAATTTTATGTTTCTAAGGATGAAAATTTCAGAACATTCAAGAAGTACTATTAGAAGAATGAAAAAATATACCACAAAGTACCACTGGAGGAACAAAAAAGTACCACAAAGACCCCTCTTGTGAATTCTTTCTCACATATGACCATGTATATTTAATTTCATGTTTCTACTTTAAATATTATAGAAAATTCAAAAAGTACCATTAGAAGAACAAAAAGTACCACAAAGTCCCCCTTGTGAATTCTTTCCAACATCGGACCATGCGTATTTAATTTCATGTTTCTAGGTTAAATATTACAAAAAAGTACCAATAGAAGAAGAAGAAGAAAAAAGTACCACAAAGTCCATCCTCTTGAATTCTTACCCACAGGACCATGTATATTTAAGTACCACAAATTCCGCTCTTGTGAATTTTTATCTACAGTTTCTTAATTTCATGTTTCTATGTTTAATGTAATTGAAAATTCAGTATTAAGTTTGAATAAAATGAAATTTCCCGCCTTTACCCCTTTTTTTTGGTACTTTTTTTCACCCATCGAAGTATCAAAAATTGTATTCCAATAAATTTCTAAATTGTAGTGGTATCCCATATTAAAATACTCATATGAATATTTCAATAAATATAAAAAAATGTTTTATGAAAAAAGTACCAAAAATAGGTACGATTTTTACCCCTTAAACGTTTGAATTTCTAAAAAGTACCAAATTTATTTTTCTCATTTTTTGATAAGTTATGAATACGACATAAATTTTATCTGTATGTTGATTGGTTTCAAAGATACATATGGTGCCAAAAAAGTACCAAAATACAGTTTTTACCCGTTTTCTCCCTAAAACGGCCGATTTTCAAAAAAGTACCAGACACCTATCCAATTATTTTTTAAATGAATAACGATAACTATTCAATTTTTTTGTATCTCCATTAGGTTGGGAGATATAAAGTTACCGATTTTACCCGTTTTTACCCTTTTTTACCCCCTAAACATTTGAATTTCCAAAAATCCCGTCTTAGTGGATCTATATGGTGGGAGATCTACCTACGTTCCAAATTTCGTCTCTCTAGCTTCAGCCGTTTGGGCTGTGGGATGATGATCAGTCAGTCAGTCAGTCAGTCAGTCAGTCACGTTTTATATATATAGATAGATACACATTAAAAAAACTTTTTAACTAGTCACCCAACATGAGTGCGAGCATGGTCCTGAGGAAAAGTCATGCACTTGGGTCTGGTCGCATATTCCAGCTCTTTTTTTTTTTTTTTTTTTTTTTTTTTTCTAAGCTCTTTTCACCCTAATTATGGTCTCTTGTGAACGTTTCGCCGTGTTTTAGCTGCTGCTTTCGACCAAAATATGACGCGAAGCAGCCGCCGACAATTTTGGTTCTACGCCAGCAAATCCTTTAATTCTTAATTTTTAAAACTTTTTTTGCACATCGTTGTTGTTGTTGTTTCAACTAGCACCAAAATACGATGGCCTTCCGTATCGCTTTTCTTAAAAATAAAATAATAATAAAAATTTCTCAATCACTTTTATTCCTCGGGAAATACTCACGAGTACTAAACAATATCTATACACAAGAACTTTGTGAATTTATTAGATATTTTAATATCTCAATTAGTTGGTCGGCTTCGATCTTTTTGTCCCCCACTTATTAAATATTTTTTTTTTTACTTTTTTTTTAATAAAAATTAAGTTTTTTTTTTTTTTTTTTTTTTAAATGGATTCAATAATAATCCATATGCATTTATATTTACCACATAAATATATATTTATTTCAAATTTATAAATTTAATGATCAAATTAAATACATAAAACTACAAAGTTTAACCTAATATCAAAATCGCTTAGTTGACTAAAACAAGTTCACTAAATTTAAATGAAAAATGTTTATATATATCTACAGTTGTTTTTTGAAAATTAGTAGTTGCAAATATTATATAGAAATATAGAAAAATCCCTACGTGAAGGTAATTTTGTCGCTAAATTAAGGAATCAGATGATAAATTTAAATTAATTTTATTTGTTTTCTATAGTTAAGTTTTAAGACCTCGATAATTTGTATTTTCATATGAAAAGATTTTTTTTCCATCACTGAATGGCAGTACTTTAAAAGAATTTAGTTTTTATATAATCTTTATTATAAATTTTTAAGCAATTTTTTATTAATTTTGTTTATTAAAATGTGAAGGGATTTTTTGTTGGGAAAAATCTGATTTTTTCATAGCCATTGAAATAAATTGGTTATTTTATTTGTTATTTTTTTTTTTTGTCGCCAGTGTTAAAATATATTATTAAACTTTAACTAAATTTCAGGATAACCGTATTCATATGTATGTATAGGTGTAAGTGTAAAAACTTTGTATAAAAACTACTTCTAAACACATACTTTTAAAAATTCAAACGTTATTTTAATGAATAAACGAAGACTACATCTCACATTCTGGCTTAATTTACAAATACTTGTACACCTTCATACAATAGATACATATTAAGATAAAATATATTCGAAGTTTCTATGTAGTTACTAACGTGTATTTTATTGGTTTTTGTTTCTTTATGCTTTAGTTAGTTTCGCCTGCAGGCGGAAATTTCATATGACACACACTCCGTCGTTTACAACACACAGAATGCAACTTCCTGTTAACGATAAAAGCAAAAAATAAAAAAAATAAAAAATCACAAATTGAGTTGTTATGGCACTAGTTGTTTTTGAGTACATCCCATTTTGTTTTTTTAGTTAGTGACTTCCAGATTTTTGTTGTTTCTAAACAAAATAATTTATAAATTCTTTTACGTATCTCTGCTGCTTGTACCCAAACAACCATGTAAAAAACCCCAGTTAGTCACTAGTTTATCTCTGTTAGCTACTGTTTCAACAGATGCTTTATCGTACACCTTTATTACAGGCAGTTGACATGCCAGGCATGTTTCAGCCTGTGAATGAATAGAAGAGGCAGTTACAATGAGTTGTTTCATTTAATGATGGGGGCTCATTTTGTGTTGGATAATTGGAAATTGATTTAGATGATAACATTGCAAAAAAAAAAAAAAACCCAATACTTTAGACAATCGAGCGATATAAGGTGAAATGATTTTGAAAAAATATATAAACTGTATTTAAAATAAGTTTATTTGAAAGTTTATAAAATAGTTTGAATTTTTTCTTGACTTGGTCATCAATGCCCTTAATTTAATAACTACTACGTATTTGATGTTACATTGTACTGAAACTGTTAACGTTGGGGACATTGTTTTTAACTTATTGATTTAAATCATACTCACGCCATTTAAAGGCGCGAAAAATAATGGTAGAGAATGATGTGGAAACCTAAAAAATCTTTCTACAATCATGATAATTAATTTTGATTAATTAATGCTGATTTTCTAAAATATTATGCATCATACAAAAAGTCTATGTAATTAAAATTGTTCTTAAAGCAGCGAAAGGTGGGTGTTTCAAATAAGTTGTGTTTAACGTCTGAATAGTTCACAGGCAGTTTTTAAATTTTTGAAAATGTTTTTTACATTTTTGAAAAAGAGTAATAAATTAGATTTTCATCAACTTTCAGTGTATTTATTTTAAATAAAAGCTCTTTTAAAGTAAAAATCTAAAATGGAACCATCAACTTCAGATATTGAAGTTTACTTTTCTTCAAGTATTTGTAAATTATATTTTGTCCTTATATTTTTGTTATTTTTTAAATTGTCCTAAAATAAACTAATTTTCAATTTTCATGGAATGCAACTTAAAATGTTACAGGATGTTTGTTCTGAAAATTTTCTGAAAAATAGTATATATATATAGAAAACGTTAACCACTAGCGAATTTTTGTTCCTTACCTGATTTCCAAGATTTTTGTATCACCTTTAAGTCCTTAATAAATCCTTTAGAAAACATGCATGCATGTACTATTTCTCTAATATATTCTTTGAGATATATTCATTTGAAATTTCAACAGTCTCAACATTGCAAGATGTTGGTCAAGTCTTTTCCATATATATCTCAAAATTTTCAACCGATTTTATCATATTTTATGCAGTTTATTGAAGAATAAAGAAATTTTGAAGCTGATATCTTTATTGAGTCAGAAAATAAACATTAAAATTCTTTAAATAAGGTCTGAAAATTACAAAAATATATTATTTTTTGACTTCTTGACCAATATAAAAACTAAATCTAAATATTAAAATATTAATATCACCTTTCCTTAGGACGGAAATTACCATTCTGCCAAAAAAAAAAAAAAAAAAAAAATCTTAAAATTCTAATACTAATTTTTTTTACCTAATAATCAATAAAAAAAAAAATAAAACGTAATCATTAAAATATTGATATTACCATTCCCTGAATTAATAGCCATTTTCGACCTCTTTTACCCCAATGTGCATTGGAGCAAACAATAGCCAATATGCGGCGTTGGCAATCAATGAATTGCCAATAGTTTAAAAAAATATCAAAAATTAATTGCGTGCTCAACAATTTTCAAACTTGAAAATGTAATGAATGCTTTGGAAAACAAGAATTCCCTTTTAAATATTCAAAGAATTATTCTTGAGCTATACATAGTAGCAGTGTTGCCACATAAAACATTTTCATCCTACCACAATTTTCTAAAGAATCTACCAAAATCGATAGAAATATACCAAAACTTAATTTTGGAGAAGAATTGTTGGAATACCACTCCCAAATTGATTAGTTGAAAATATTTAAGAAAACTAAAACTCATTCTTTACCCTACCAGTGATAAAAAATTATAGGCCTAAAATAGATTTTTCGTAACAGAATAATAAGATAGCGAAAATAAGTTTATAAATGATCATAGTTTATCCCACAATATATCAATAAATAAATCGATTGAAATGCAAATAAAGGTTTCCCAAACTTGGGAAAATATTAGCAAATATTTAAAGAAATAAACTTTTTTAAAAATATTTTCAACAAAAACTTAATATTCTCATCTGGAAAGTTAAATATAGATTTTATTTGATTAAGGAATACTTTTTTTTTTTTTTTTAATCAGAATATAAAATTGACAGATATTATATTTTACCAAATATTTTTGAAATTCTTTAAGTTGAGTTATTCTTTTGGATGTATTCAATCTGTAATAAAGCGTCAAATCTATTGCCAAATTAATCCTCATAACTAATTAATCTTAACAATAATTTTTTAAATTTAAAAAATCAAACTCATTGTTTAAATCTACCAAAATTCGATTCAGCCTACCTCCTACCAAAGGAATTTCTACCATTTGGTAGGTATTTCTTTCATTTTATTATACCCTTCACCAACGGTGTAAAGGGTATATATAAGTTTGTCATTCCGTTTGTAATTTCCACAATTTTCGTCGGACCGTCCGTCCGTGTGTCGGTTGAAATGGAGTTTATGAAGCCCACCGATAACTGGCATATATAATATATATATCAAACGATCGGAAATTCTTTCGTGAATTTTGCTATTGGAATTCAGCGATATCGGTTCATACATTGCGGAGATATGCTTAAAAAACCGGTTTTCCAGTTTCTGAAGTCTCTGTATATATTTTTTTCTGATTTTTTTTTTTTTGCTAAAAAAAATAAAATAAATCGGTTCATAATAACTGAGATATCGGGCGAAACGCATTTTTGAATTTTTGAAGCCCTTGTTTAAGCTATAGATATTTATTTTTATATAGATCGGTCATAAATATTTGTATAAAATTTCGGTTTTCTTAATTAACCAAATTCGTTCATAATCAACAGAGTTATGGCCCAAAAGCTAAAACAAATCTGTTAAGAATATAAATACACACACAAACATGTACATTAAGCATTGTAATGACTATTAGTGGCGTTTTTATCTATAAGACAAGTAGTTTAGTTAGCAACAGCAGTAATATAATGAATAACAGTGTTGTTGTTGTTCTTTGTAAATGCAGCCAGTTTGTATATACACACATACAAAAGTAAATAAATAAATAAATATGGAGTTGTTGTTTATTTTTTAAAAGCAAAGCTTGCTATGTTTTTTTTTCGTATTCAAATGTTCGTAGTTTAAAAAAAATTTAGATTTATAAATGCGAAATAATGAAAGCATACGTTAAGGCGAAAATTTAATTATTTGGTAAGATGGTGGAGGGTATCAAAGATTCGGCACAGCCGAATCTTTTTTTAATTTCATTTTTGTATAACTTGAAATACATAGAACGGAATACAACTTTAATTTTAATTTAAAGATTATCCTGCCACTTTCTGAATGTAGGCGAAAGGCTGAAATCGCCCACATTCAGAAAATGGAAGGATTCTTGCAAATGTACAAATGATATGTTAAAATTTGTAAATTTTTTCGGATGTTAAATAGCGAAAACTCAAAATGAAAAACTAAATATACTTATTATTAGTATATTTTTTCTCGTGTATTAATTTTATATCGTTACTGAAAATGCAAAACAACGTATTTTTCCAAAATACGTGTGATCACAAATTTTCAGACATGCAGCTAAAAAAAATAAGGATTATATTAACGAAGGCAATGATTTTCTTAAGTCAAAATAACGTAACATCACATTTGTTAAAAAAATTAAAAAAATTTTGGTGTAAAAGTTATTTTTAAATTAGAATTTTTATTAAAATTTGTACTGATGTTACGTCTTTTTGACTTCAGAAAATTGAATCTCGAAAAACGTAACCCACACAACTTAAAAATATTTAATACAAATATTCATCACTATTAGGCGATATTTAAGGATGTAATAACCCAAAAATCTTGTTTGTAGGACAATTTGTTTTGATGTGAGAAAGTTTTTTGTGCCTCCTGTAAAGTTATAAAAAGTGATATTACGTTGTTTTGGATTTTTGGTGACAATATACTTTTATCAGTTGAAATCTGTTACTCCGACAAAACACATTCTTATTTGGAAAATATTTATGTATCAACATGTCATTCAACTACTCACTTGAAATCATTTATCTCTATCTAGTCCTCATCATCTTTAGGATTGATGCTATGAATACATGAAATGCAATAACCAGACAAACGTCTATATGAACATTGTCCTCTCTATCCATTTTGTTAGCAGCAAATTTAGTTTTGGTGTTATCATTTTTTGTGCTTGTCATTGTTGTTACTATTGCTACCTCTTTATGCCTTAGGATTTATTGATAAAAAAAAGAAAGTTAATGCGATGAAATCGTTCAACAACTTTATAGTCAGTTAGTACAAAACAAGTATGGAGCACTAGAGGACTATTTCCATTCGTTTGGTTTGTGGGTTCAAGTTGTATGTATGTATTTTTTGTTGTTGTTGTTAAAAATCTCTGTGTGTTTTAAATTCATTAGCGTGTAACCTACATTTTAATTATAACAACCCACAACTATACCATCCTCTATTCATGTATATTAGGGTAAGTCCAAAATGTAATCAAATATCTGTATTCCCAACTCAAATTAAAATAAAGTTTATTTTAAGATACAGTTTATCAAAAAAATGTCGTTCTTTCATTATGCTTTGGCGAGTTATATAAAAATAAAAAAAAAAAATCTTGATTTTTTATATCGTTGATTCCACGAGAGAACGCCCAAAAATATTTTTTATGTCTTCCGATTTTGCTAATATTTAGCATACGCATTACCTATGGAGCCATTTTAATATCTCCATTTTTATTTATTTATTTACGATTTTAATTTTCCGAAGTAAAAAAAAAATTAATTTTTGTATTTTTTATTTTTTTGTTTAAGTTTATTTTAAAAATAATTTTAATCATAATATTTCTTAATTTGTTATTTGTGATATAATAGCTTTTTGTCCCAAATTAAATGCTGATGTATTATGTAATAAACATATTTGTCTTTAATATTAAGCAAAGCAAATCAAATCAAAAGAGTAGACATTTCTTAAAAATGCATCTGAAAATTGCATTCTTGTTGTGAGTACATTATTTGATGTAATAAACTTTATACTAGTTTTTAAATCAATAAAATCCCACTTATATTTCAGGAGTTATAAATACTAAATGAGGATGGACAAAAAAAAAATTAATAAATAAAAATAGCAGATTTTCTTGTCCCAGAACAATTGTTTTTGCATTTTATAGTAAAGATATTGCTTTTTAATATATTAAAAGTTAATTAAAATCGAAGGGGTAGAAATTTTCCCAAAGTGCATCCAAAAATTGCATTTGTATTTTAAATGCATTTTTAAATTATAATATTATTTTTAAATTACTACATATATAGAGCACCTATACATCTCCCATACGCAATTTAAATCACTAAAATCCGTTAACAACTTATAGAGATACTGATGCTTAAAGTTACATACATTTCCGATTTTTTTTTTTTTTTTTTACTTTTTGGAAAGTGAAAATCGTGAATCCAAAAATTTCGAACAAATTTGGTCCGAAATTTGACATATATAATTAAATTCGCCTTCCTGAGACTTTTCTTACGACACCAGTTCGATTTACCTTTTGAAAGGATAGTAAGTACTAGGGCGAAAATGTTTAGTAAACTAAATGAGAAAATACGGTATTGATGTTCGTAGCTCAAATACAAACATCAATACCGCATTTTCTCTTCATATAAAAGGGGCCAGCATAATGTATATAACGACTATTATAGGATAAATGGATGAATGCTTGGATGGTTGGATATGTGGATGGATGAGTAAATGAAAGAGGTTGAAAATATGAGTGGATGGATGATGCTACTATGGTATGTTTTGCTGACTTTTTAAACATTATTTTATAAAGTCGTTTGAGGTTAAATGTAAATTAATTACTCAAATAAATAAAGTGTCTTTAGTATAAATATGGAGGATGGTATTTTATATTGTTTATAAAAAGAAATAAAAATATGTATATGTTTATAAACACACATACTTATGTATGTATATCTAATACAAACACCACTCTTATGCACATTTGCTTTCTTTTTTTTTTTTATTGCAACAGACACCTAGTATATAAAGGTGACAGATACATATGTGATGTGTGCATGTGGAAGTAGATTTAAAATAAAATATTATTCTGTTTATATTTTTTCCTTTACGGTATACTATAAATTTAATTTGTAAAAACATTTTATACCTACATTTTAATTTGATATTACGTTTTTATAATTTGCATATTAATTTGTTACATTTATCTGGGTCAGATCTCTTTAACGTTGGCTTTTAAACGGATAAAAACATTTGAAAATATTTGTAAAATGTTGTTTGTTTTGAAGGTCTAAACACTTTTTTTAGAAAAAAATCTGCAATTTGATACATAATGGATGTACATTAGGGTTGCCCGACTTGTATGGAGAGAAAATAAGGTATAGATGCACGTTGGGCTGAACAGTACACAAAATGAGGATTAATTAAAAAAATAAAGTGTGTTTATTGTAATAAATTTTATATCGGGTAATAGAAAACAAACTGAATTATCATAATCTGTAAAATTTATTGTTCTATATTGTTTACTTTTTTTGATACACTCTCTCAAAGTCCAATAATTTTTCATAAATAATATTATAGTAGCAACAAGTGAAAATTTCAAATTTTCAACTGGAATTTTTGTTAGTTTTTATAAAACGATAATTGTTTTTTTAAACATGTGGATTAAGTTCAGAAGTGGACTATATTCTAAAATAAAATTTATTCGAAAATATATTGTATAATTATTTTTAATAGTTTTTCAAAAATGATCCTAAAAATGGGGTATTTTCGATATATATGTAGAGTTTTAAAGAGTTTTTGGGTACAATTGGGTAAAAATGTTTATATAGTGATAAAATATAAAATCTTAGCTTGTGTAATAAAGAAAAATATTTTGCCAATATATGCCTAAACGAAAAATATTTAATTTTATATTAAAATAAACCAGTTGAAATTATGCAAAAACCACAATATATTACACTACCAAGGGAATCACAGGAAGTTCAAAATTTAAAACAACTGTAGCCATTAAAACTGCAATAAAAACTTTTTTACTAAATTTCTCATAAGTTTGGGTCTGTAAGTTACCTAAAATATATCTTAAATGAAATTTTCGTTTTTTTTTAGATTTTTTCGGATTTTTTTCATATTTTTGTCAAAGAAACAATATGAAAATTTGGTATCGCAAGAAAGGCCTTTGGGACGTTCATTTAATGACATAACCAAAATTTAGGAACATGTCCAAATAAGTTGAAATTTTTACACATAAATATATATCGACCATTCCAGGAAAGAACGCCCAAAAAAGGGTATTTTTTTACTTGATGGCTTTCAATTTCGATAAAAATTTGTATACAATAACTCCATTAAGCTTTTTATCAATTTCAGTTTTCAGTTTTGTGAAATTGCAAAAACTCGCGATTTTATTTCGCTTTTTAATTTTTTCAAAAACCAAAAAAATTTCAAAATTATGTATCTTTGAATAGCAATATCTCTGGAAAGACTTTGTGAATTTTAATGATTTAAACGGCCTTAAAATTTCGTATATGGCGGCTTTAAGACGAACATTTTAAAAATAAAGAAGATATTTTAAAAATGCATTTTAATGCAATTGCATTTTTCAAATGCACTTTTCTTTAAATATGCTATTAAAATTTTTTAATTTTTTAACATAAATGAAAAGTTTGGAATCTTTACATTAAAATAAAAGTGTCAAATTTTTGGGACGCGAAAATCTTATATGCATAATCCAATTTTTATAAAAACATGTTTCAAATTTTTCATATAAAATTAAAATTTTTTCTTGTTTTTGAAATTTTCTTTAAAATTTTTATAAAAGTTAACAAAATATAAAAAGTATGCAATTTTAAAAATTCATATCTCTTGAAATTATTGATGGATTTCTGTAATTTAAAAAGTATTTAAAAGGCCATTGTATATTTTTTGCTTAATTTAGTCAGCATTTCAAAAACCACGTCTTCGATCCATAATATTTTAAAAATATAAATGCTGTTTTTAGATGCATTTTTGTTAGTTGCGAATTTATTAAATTTTAATTTTTCAAAAGTTTTAAATACACTTTGCTTTATTATAAATTAAAACAATAAATAGTCTGATACATAAAGTTTTACTATTTTTCAGGATTTTTTAAAAAAATAACACAATAAATTTTTTTTAACGAAATACGTAAAGATACTCATAATACCAGATAAATATAATTTTTATATGAAAAAATTTAAACTAGTTGAAGAAAAGGGGAAATTATGCGCAGTACATGTGTGCGTCCCAAAAATTTGAGATTTTTATTTTAATGTAAAGATTCCAAACTTTTCATTTATGTTAAAAAATTAACAAACTTGAATAGCATATTTAAAGAAAAATGCATTTAAAAAATTCAATTGCATTAAAATGCATTTTTAAAAAATATTTTTTATTTGTAAAATATTCATGTTTAAGCTAACATAATTACAATTCAAACGCCGTTTAAATCACAAATTTCTGCAAAGCATTCCCAGAAATATTTGTATTTAAAGTTGTATACTTTTGAGATTTTTTAGATTTTTTCAAAAGTGAAAAAGCGAAATAAAATCGCGAATTTTCTGAATTTAGCGAATCTGAAAACGGAAATATTTATAGATACCCATAGACCTTATACGTATAAAATTTTATAAAAATCGGAGGACACTTGGTATATTTTTGGGCGTTCTTTCATGGAATGGACGATATATAAAAAAAATAGAACCAAAATATTTTTTTTTTTCTTAATTTGATCGTGTTTGAATTTTGTTAGAAATGTTCAAAATATTTAGCATCAAAATACACGTATGTATTTTTATAAGCCTTTTAATGATATAAGTTATATCATATAACATTTCATAGTTTTATAAGCAAAAAATTAAATAAATTAAGTTACTTTTCTTAAGAAAAATATATGTACATCTTGAAACAAAAAACAATTTCTGAAAAAAGAAATTCATTTTGTTCTGCAGCCCTTTCGATTCTCATAACAGCATTATAACTGATTTATACTCGTTTAAATTTTTTATAGACTTATAATTTTTAAATTGTGTGTAATAAAAGCATTTTTGCTTTTTAATTTTTAAAATTGCTGTAATTAAAAAATTATTTTTTTCCTCTTTTTTTTAGTATTTTCTACGTCAATGAAAAACAAAGGAAGCTGTTCACCAAGCAGTAGTTCAGATTCACCAGTACAATCACCAATAAGTATATCACCTACTTTTAGTAAGTATTCATTCATGACCGATGTTATCATTATTTGATTTGTATCTTGTCAATATTTAAATCGATAATTTTTATATTCGTTGTTTTTCACAAAATACCAAAAAGTTAATTAATTTTTATTTGATTTTGCTCCAATCATCAAAATAATAATATTAATAAGTATAAAAATTGGTTTTTATTATTACTGCTTTTTTTTAAATAGATATAATGGGTGGAAAATTATTTAATTTACTTAAATTAATTTTATTTAAATATTTTTACAGACAAATTTTTCATTTTTCTTCATATTTTATTAAGAGCTATCAATTTATTTATTAAAACAAAATTGTACACCAATTAGAAAATTAATTATAAAGTAATTCCATTTTAAATTTTAAAAATTTGATCTCTCTGAAATTTTGTCTATAGTAAGTATACCGATAGAGCTTCCTGCAAAAAAAATTATAAAAAAAAATTAAGATGGACGTTTTAAGATAAACGTCTTTAAAGATAATTTTTAGAAAAAAATGTGTTGAAACTAATTTTTGTTAAATTTTTATATGACATCTTAAAAAACTAACTTTGACAAATTTATTGAAAAAAAAAAAAAAAAAAAAAAAAATTATTTTGATATCTTTTATACAACAAAAGTTTTGGCCATTTAAAAAAATCAGTTAATCACACTTAAAGCTATAGAGTTGCCACAGTTTTAAAAATTAATAAAATTCATTTTACATGATTATGAGTCCTCCACTATGTATGCACCGAATTTTATGCAAATCGGTAATCTAGGTTCAAAATTTCTTAAATTTAAAATGGAATTACTCTATATTAATAAATAATATAAGTTAATTCCAATATAAAGTTAGTTAATAATTTTATTACAAAATGATTTGAAATATTTTTTTCTATGTATGGATATAACAATAAGCAATGAGTGAAGTAAATTTTTTTTTCTATATAAATATTTGCTTAATATAAATTAAATTTTTGAAATATTCCTAGTTGGCAAATTACAAATGCTTATTAGAGTTTTTCTTTTCCTGGACTTATTTTGCTCCCCCGAAATCGGGATTGATTTTTAAATTTCCCGGGATCCCGAGAATTCAGATGAAAAATCAAATATTGGTTTTATTTACAGGATTATAATGTACTAATCCAAACTACATCTATACCAAAAAATTGCATGTTCACATCTTAAAAAAATTACATCAATATTGACAAAATATCGTAACATTATCTTCATAAATGAAATAGTGGCAAAATTTGTTACATTTAAGAAAAATTGTATTTGTGTTTTTATGTTTTATCTATTTTTCATTAAGGGAAAGTTTGAAAAATTTTACTTAATGGTTTAATTTTAAAGCAAAAAACTAAAAATTGTGGTTTCTTTTTTCATTTATTTCTGCGGCAAACGACGTTTTGCATATTCATTTAGACATTATTTGCAATAAATTATGATTTTATGGAATTTATTTGTTTAAAAGTTGCCTAATTACAGTTCGCTTCGCTCCGTTTTCTTAAAATTACTTACTAAATTTAGTCATTTTTCGTACGCGAAAAAATTATCTCTTAACTGGCTAAGGGTCAGACTTCTTTCGACAGTGTTTTTATTAGCGATTTCTTGAGGAAATTTTAAAATTTAAAAGCATATGTTGAGGATACATATGTTGGCATGTTACTCCATTTAAAAACGACGGGATTAACTTGGGAAAATTATGTTGGTGGCCTGCCCTCGATCCTTCGAAGTACCCAACCACTTTTTTTATATGACTGATGAGAATGTCGCTCTGCTTGTTGTGTAGAATTTTTATGCCCTTTGTTCAAAAAAGTTGTAAAGATTTGTAGGAATCTGTCGCCATTGTGTTGTACCAAAAATCATGGGCTCCATGATCATCGAGACTGTCTTCAGGACATAGATAACTGGGACAACATCTGTTGTTAGGTATCAAGTTTTCATTTTCTCTTTTCTAGTATGAAGATTTTTTAATCAAGTGTAAAAGTCAAAATAAAATTAAAGAACTAGATTTTGCTTAAAACCAGAAAACTAAAGAAAAGTAAAGATGAAATATGAACGCAAACACGGATGAAAATGAGATGCATCTTATTACAAAATATTTGGTACATTTCTTTTACCGTTTATGATTTTTGTCCGGCTAAGAGAGGCGGACGCTTTATTCATTCTAAAAATTCCAATTAAACCATGGGACCTAAAAAATTGAAGGAAGGTAGGAAGCCAATATCCCGAATATATTCAAAACATAATAAAAGAATAACCTGGCAGGGGATGTGCCCACAATAAATAAAAACAAACTGATTTTTATTCTTTGTACAGGTAATGTTCAAGTTTTGAATTCGTGGTCCAATTACAGTACATCAGGTTATGCTTTACCAGGATTACGATTTTAAAACATTCGGGATAAAAATTCATCTGTATTTTGGTGACCATTATCGAATAATTTCATCAACGCAAAAAAATAGATTAAAGGAGGAAATAATAGTTTATGAGCCAGTTGGTAATTAAAAGTGAATTAACTTGAATTGGATCAGGGCGTCTGTATGAAGGAAATGCCAAAATGCCAAAGTTTAGCGTTCCTAACTACCAAATCTAAATACTAACCAAGATGATGCAGAATCAGTTAATCAAATTCACTGCTTCTGAATATTCCAAAAACTTAGATGTGTAACATATTTCACAAATAAAAATTATTTATTATACATTATAAGAAATTATTTGCTAATAAGTCTTTTCGATTTTATGATCACAGGCAGTAATAGTCCCAATACCAGTTTCACCACACGCAGAGAAAAAACATGATTACAGCATGACCACCACAACTATTCAATGAATATATAGCCGTTTTTCATTGATTTAAATATACTGTGTTCATGATAGCAACGTTTATGATTCTGTTTAATCATTTAATGATTACCCACAATCAAAATTTTAATATGGTTCACTGAATTATAATATGTATTTAAATATGTTTATATGAAATCATATTTATGAATAAAACCAATCATTTAGTCAATTCCACAACAGTTTAGTTAATTACATAACCATTCATTTCATTTTACAAATTTGGTTAATTCTACAACCATTAAGCCATTAACTTTTAATGCCTTTTTAATACACATTTTTATGTATCAGTCCAGTAGTTATAATTCTCATTTAGTTCAGATATGAACAAATATAAATTGACAAGTTTTGTTTTTATTCAGTATGATGAATGTACCACATATCGTGGTACAAATGAATATTAATATGAAAATATGGGATCATATATATGATAACATGGGATTATACTTATGATGGAATTAGTTCATATATATGATAGAATGGAATAATATATATGATAAAATGGAATTATATATATGATGAAATTAGTTTATATATATGATAACATGGAATTATTAAATGATAAAAACATGATGAAATTGAAAGCAATACTTAAGAAAAGGTTATAAAACTTACTAAAAGTTATTAATAAGGTTATGAACCTTACTAATAAATTATAAATTGGAATCATAATAATGATTACGTACAAATATACATATTGTAACCTGGAATCATATATTACAATCATAGTATGTTGCTCTTAGTTTATGATCACAGGAACCATATTTTTTCTTTGCGTGCAGATACCAAAAAAATCTCCAATTACATTGGATGTAATTATTCAACGTATTTAGAAAAATTTTATTTAGAGAAACAGGTTTTTGAAATACAACTGTCCACGAAACCTTTTTAATTCAAACCAAAATCAAACCCAGGCTAAAGTTTACCCTGAAAATGGTTGATTCTGTCTAGAAATTTTATCATGTAATGTATTAATTTTCAAAAGTGTCACAATATCTATGGACATTATAATAAATGATAAATATTGTTAGGTTGATTTATTAACAAAAGAAATTAACAGAAGATAAGTGCAATTTTCTTTAATCTTACATTAGTCTATGCTATGTATGTAATATAATAAGGAAAAGGTTTTCCCTACTTTTTCTATAAAAGAAAATTATTAAATTTTTAAGGAAATGTATTTTTTATACTTTGGAAGATGAGTATAAAAGGTAACAATTTACCCGTTGTTTTATCATTTCATTATTATATCCTACTAAATTCATGGCCAGAAAAAGAACATTTTATACTAACTTGTATTTACGAGAGAATATTTTACTGTGGTTTTCTATTAAATACTTATACAGTAAGTGGAAAAATTAAATTGTCAAATATAATGCATGGAAATATTTATTAGTATACAATTATTTCTTCTTCACTGTAACTTGTTTACAAATTATTTAAAAAGTACCGTTAACATAGATAACTCTCATATTTTCTTATTCCTCTTTGTTACGCATTTCTTATTTTTTGCAGTATTTTTTTAAAATAGTCTACGGTAAAGTGTGGCAAAAATAAGTTGTCAAGTGATTAAATGCAATTTTAGAGTAGCCAAAATTAAGAAACTAAAATTTTTTAATAATTTTAATCTCTAGAAATTGTCTAAAACAGATTTAAGAGTTCACTGAGGTAATAAAGTATTTTAATTTTGCTTTATTTAGACATTTAAGCTAATTTTTAAACTAAATTTCAGCAGTGTCAGAAATGGGAAATTTTAAACAATCGTCTAATGAAGTGCGTAAAATAATAATAAATTTATATAAGGACGGTCATACACAAAGATACATTGCAGAAAAATTGAATAAATCCCAAACTTCTATATGGAAAGTTATTACGGCATATAAAAATGAAAAGCGAGTTACCAGGAAAACACGATCTGGACGTCCAAAAATAACTACTGAAAGGGTTAGTTATTAGAAATTTCAAACACTGATCCATTCAAATTAGCTCCAAAAATTAGAGCTCAACTTATTAATGAGGGCAAAAATTCCCCTCAGCATACACTATTCGAAACTGGTTGAGACAAAATAATAAACACGATCGCGTGGCTCGCAAAATACCTTTCCTAAGTAAAGCAAACAGGGAAAAGAGACGTCAGTTTTACGATGAACATGTTTTAAAGCCAAAAGAATTTTGGAATAATGTGTTGTGGACTGATGAGTCATTGATTAGATTAAAATATTCACACGGTATGGTATACGTTTGGCGCTACCCGATAGAACAACTGTCATGCAAGTGCACTATACCCACCGTTAAGAGTGCAGAAAAAGGTTTAATGGTATGGGGATGTTTGTCTTCTTGTGGAATTGGTAACATAGTGTTTTTATATGGAAAAATTACTGCTGATGTCTACCTTAAAATATTGCAGGAACATGCAATTCCTAATGGCAGACGTCTCATTGGGCCGAATTTTATCTTTCAACACGACAATGCGCCTATTCAAACAGCGAAAAAAGTCATAAAATATCTTCAAAACGAAAACATAAACGTTTTAAAATGGCCTCCACAAAGTTCCGATTTTTCACCCATTGAAAATGTATGGGCTATTCTAAAACTTCGTATAGCCGAAGAGAAGCCCCAAAATCTCAACGAGTTGAAGGATTGCATTCTTAGAAATTGGAGTAATATTACCATATCAGAGTGTTTGAAGCTAGTGGATACTATGCAAGATAGACTTGGTAAATTATCTGCTTCTAACTATGGACACAGTGGATATTGAAAACTTGACAACTTATTTTTTCAATAAACATTTTTTGGCATAATTTGCTTTTTATTTTAATTAAAAATAATATGTATTATTTTGAGAAATTTTCCTTTTTGGTTTATAAGTATAATTTGTAGTTAAGACTTCTGTAAACAAATTTCGAATATATAAAAGAAAATATAAATATTATTGAACCTTCTTATAAAATCTTACTCCTGACAACTTATTTTTTTCACATACTGTATGTACTAATAATAACAACAACAATTTTAATATTTATTTCATATCCTAGATTGTGGTCCGTTGGTAAATCTTATTTTTTGACCAAATTCTTTTTTGTTTTTTTTTTTTTTAACTTATTTTTATATTTACCTTATTTATTGTTTATAGTTGTTGCTTATTGTTATATCCATACACAGAAAAAAATATTTTAAATTATTTTTTAATAAAATTATTAACTAACTTTATATTAGAATTTAATTATATTATTTATTAATATAATTAATTTTCTAATTGGTTTACAATTTAGTTTTTAAATAAATTGATAGGCCTTAATAAAATATAAAGAAAAATTAAAGATTTGTCTAGAAAAATACAGAAATAAAATAAATTTAAGTCAATTTTCAATTAAAAAAAAAAGGTTGTAATAATAAAATCAATTATTCTAGTTATTAATAATATAATTTTGATGATTGTAGTAAAATCAATTAAAAATTAATTAATATAAGCAATTTCGTTATTGAAGTTCATTTTTTACTTTTTTCTGTGTATAAACAAACATACATACATATACATGTATGTATATGTATATATATATTTGAACATTTATTCATTTTATTTTATTTTGTTATTTTTCATTGCAGGCATTGGTGGTAGCCCTGGGAGTGTTGGCAGTTTATCGCCTGGAAATGATTCTTTAGTTTATGGTGACACTAGTTTAGTATCCCCTCAAAGAAGGATACATCGTAGATATTTATGAGATGATATTTTGTAATTTATTTATATTTTATGAAAAACCAAAAAACAAAACAAACAAAAAAAATAAAGACAAACAGAAACTAACTACCACTGCCACACGCACATGTTCATGTACACAAACTTAAATAAATACAATTTGTACACGCGAGAACTTTGTATAAATTCATTTGACTACTATAACAGGATGTAATGTTTGTCTGTCTGTCTGCTTGTCTGCCTGTTTCTCTATGGAACATGTTGGTTCATTCTTACTGTCATTTTCATACAACTGTTACTCTCTTTTAGAACTTTGTTTATATTTAATATATGTAGATGTATGTGTGTAAAATATTAAAGGACGAAAAAAATCTAATGTACACAAACAACTAACAGACTTACGCATCCTAATACCTACATCTAGGATTTATATTTAAATTTAAGAATTACATATTTTTTTTCTTTGTTTTTGTTTTTCTTTTTTTTTCATACTTTATTACTCGTATTATTATTATTTTTTGGTCTTATTTTTATTATTATTATTGTTTATAAATATATTTTTGTTTATTTTTCTTTTACTTTCTCCTTCTTTGCAAAAACTGTTGTACTTTTGTATCCTTTAATTTATGTATTTAGTATATAATTTTTCAACTGTAAGTTTACTTTCATTCATTTGTACATTTAAGGATTAAGCGTATAATAATAATTAATTGGCTTGTTGTTTGGTTTAATAAAATGAATTCTTATTCCTTATTTTTTTTTACAAAACTACATTATTTGTTTATTTATTTTGTATAAGTATATTTTTAGTGAGAAACACTCGATTCAGGAAATTAATGATTAATAAAAAAAGGATATAACTACATAAATACAAACATATTTATATAGGATTCAATAAAATATACATATGTACATATATTAATGATTTATATAAAAACCTTTAGAAAAAGTTTTATAAAACAAATATACATATAAAGAATAACAAACGATTTAACATTTTCTTGACGTTCTCGTTCTCACTTACAAACAAAAATAATCGAATTATTTTCACTTAAAAATATGTAAGTGAAAACAATTCGAATGCATTTTTTTTTTTCTAATAAATAAAGACTAATTGTAAAATAAAACGACAGATAATGAAAATTTGAATAGTCGTTTATGTAAAATTATTATTTTTTTTTTTTTTAATAATAATAAACCATTTTTATATTAAAAATTTAATTAAAAAAAGCCCTAATACACTGCCGTTCAACAGATAGATTCAAGATTTTCGTTACATTAAACCTCTTATTTAAAATAAAAATGAAATTCACCTTTTTTCATAATAACATTTAAAGTGCTCAATATTTACAAGTAAAATAAATTTAAGTAATAACTAAGTACGATTTTTGTTGTTTTTTCCCAACAAGCGAATTTTTTAGGTAAATTTTTTGTTTCATTTGAATAAGTTCAACATTATTTATTGAATAAAACAACAAGATGTATTGATTAAGATGGTACTTTTTTGTTTTATTATTTATTCGGAAATTATTAATAATGGGGCTACTCTCATTTATTAAGTTTAACCTATAAAACTCTATTTGGAAGGGATTTATAAAGATTTTCAATATGCAACAAAAACAGTTTGCTTCAACCTTTTCCAATCTCTCCAGATAATGAACTTTTGTCCTCGTATTGTCTGTCCGACTCATAAGCATACGTGAAAGCAATTTCCACACATTTCATATCATATTAAGGTCGAGAGAGTATGGTTGCCACTCCGAAGTAGTAAAATTTTGACTTCTAATTCATTATTTTACCGCTCCTGCGGTGTGAATAGGGGCATTGTAGAAGTGGAATGTCTATGGAATGAATTAAAATAGTGTATAATTGTTTTTCCAGTAAAATTTTGTAACTTTTTTCCGTAATTCTATGCAAAGAAAATCGAAGTTCACATGTCTCATAATATGAAGTTGCACTCTACGCCATGAACTTCCTTCGCAGCTTTATGGGATACATAAGTAATTATCATTCTTCTTTTTTTATCCTATAGAACAATATGTTTCATTCCTTTTTTGGAACATGCATTCACGGGAGTCGTTTTACTTCACGAATGGTGTTTAGAGCTGGGTTCTTTAAAATTTTAGTCTTCTTAGATGCACTGAATTTCGAATAACAATGTTGACAATATTTTGATTTCGCTCAATTTTTTTTCGCCACATTTCATAGATTAAGTCTGAATTTTCCGCACGCCATAATTTTACTTTTCTCTTATATAAAACTGTTAAAAATGTTAGGAAAACACAATTATTGGCGAATTCAAAATATTGTCACCGAAAATGCAAAACAACGTAACATCACTCTTCATAACTTTACAGAAGGTATAAAAAACTTTATAAAATCACAACAAATTGTCCTACAAACAAGATTTTTGGGTTATTACATCCATAAATATCACCTAATATATTGGTGATGAATATTTTTATTAAATATTTTTTAAGTTATGTGGTTTACGTTTTTTGAAGATTTAAATTTTCTGAAGCCAAAAAGACGTTTAATACAAATTCTAGAAAAATTATAATTAAAAAGATTTCTGATAACTTTTACGGCAAAATTTTAATAGTTATTACATTTTTATTAATTTGCAATCTAAATTCCTAACAAAAAGAAAAAATATATATCGTCCATTCCATGAAAGAACGAACAAGAATATTTTTTATGTCGTCTGATTTTAATAATATTTGGCATACGCATACCCTATGGAGCCATTTAAATATTTCCATTTTTATCTTTTGAATTTTGAAAAATTCGCGAATTTATTCGTGATTTTAATTCTTCGAAAAATCAAAAAAATCGCAAAAGTGTCTAACTTTAAACACCAATATCTCTAAAAGTTGTTAACGGATTTTAATGATTTAAATTGCACATTTAAGATGAATGTAGTAGTTTAAAAATAATATTATCATTTAAAAATGCATTTATAATGCAAATGTAATTTTAGTATGCATTTTTGAAAAATTTCTATCTCAAACCTTGATGACTATGTTCAAAAAGACGTAAAAAATATTTTTTATTAGGCAAAATAATCGATTATGTTAATTCATTAATAGAGATGCTGAAATTTTTTTTTGAAAAAAACTAAGATCGGGGAATATGAGATTCCATTAAAACCTATCAAATTCATTAATAGTAGAGCTAGTTTTCAAACTGTTTCCAAATAACATAAGAAACATGAAATTATTTGACAATGAAATTGAAAAAAAAAATTCGGCTGTGCCGAATCTTTGATACCCTTCACTATCTTACTGACAAATAATTAAATTTTCGCCTTTATTACATGTAAATGTAGATTTATAAATTATTTCACATTTATAAATCTACAAAATGTCCGAGAATTCTTTGTAAAAACGAAGTCCCTAGTATATACAGAGGCTTCAGAAACTGGAAAACCGGTTCTAAAAACCGGTTTTTTGAACATATATCCGCATTGTATGAACCGATCCTGCTGAATTCCAATAGTAAAATTATCGAAAGGATTTCCGATCGTTTGATATATATATTATATATGTCAGTTATCGGTGGGCTTCATAAACGCCATTTCAACCGACACACGGACGGACGGACGGACATGGTCCTATCGTCATCGCTACTTACAAGGATTTCGAAAATATTAACTTTTTTGCTTTCCGACGAAAATTGTGGAAATTACAAACGGAATGACAAACTTATATATACACTTTTACACCTGTGGTGAAGGGTATAAAAACCACAAATTCTGTAACTATTAGATGATAGTTTATGAACCTTTTCAATATCTTGAAATCTATTAATCTTGGGTCATAGTAAACTGGAAATGCATTTTAATAGTAAATGGCGATCGTAAACTAAATAGATTAGAAAATACTGATTTTCTTAAGGTTACAAAATAAATGTTCGACTTGTATTGCTGCGCTATAAAAACTTTAAAGTAAAGGAATTGTTATATAGCGAATTAGGGAGGTTTCTCACATCCAGATGTCGGTCCGATTGGACTAATTAGTGGAATTATGTCTTAAAAAATATCCTCAACCTTTCGTTAAAATATGTTCAGATTCTGAGAAGAAAATATTAAAAATGTACCCCTCTAGAAATGAAGATTAGTATGTTTTTATATGATGTCCAAAATATTACATCTCAATCTTAAAATTTACGTGAGCTGGACCATTTTCAAAACATCTCTTAATTTACGTATTTTTTTTTCATATCATTATCAAAATTTTAGTTATAAGAAAATTAACTTCAAAATATAATGGAGGCATACTACGACATTCAATATTCATTTAAATAAATACTACGTGTCTTTTCAGTCGCGAAATATTTAGATTTTAATTACATTTTTTATGATATTTTCTATGTTCAAACTTGTAATTTTATATATTTCGGACATTTTTTTCAAAAAATATTAGGTTTTAATGTACCATAGGAATGGTCTGTCCTACTGCTATTGAAGATAACACGTAATTAACCCATTAAGAGCTAGAGGGTAAATTTTATGCATTTAGTTCCCAAAAGGCTAAATTAGTAATTTTTGCAAATAAATCGCATGGAAATACTTATTACTCTTATATATTGATAAATTTATGAAAAACATAACAAGTTTATTTAAAACCGCGAATATAATCGAATGAAAATGATTTTTGAAATTTAGCCTCAATTTTACGCGAATTTAATGTTTTTTTGATCAATTTATGTTTTTGGGGACATTTATATCCTTAACTTATCATTTAATTGCCGTTAAAATTAACTTTTTAACCAATTATAGACCGGAAATCCCAAAATATTATTTGTGCAACTAAAGGGTTAAATGAATGCACATATCAATAGTATTTAATGAGAGCTTTCCAATGATACTCTAGAATATAATTTACGATGAAAAATTTCCAAAATATTCAAACTTTAATAGAATACTATTTAGAATAAAATCATTGAAATTTTTACTAAAATTTCAATTTCGCGAGAATGAAAACTAATTTTAAATTATTTTTTATTCAATATATAGTAGACATCGTTTTTCTATCACATGTTGTAATTTTTTTTTTGACAAAAAGTTAAAAACTATGTATACAATCGATCGAAAACCATATTTTTGGAGGTATTTTAAAAATGGTCCAGCTCACGTAAATTAAATAATTTAACCGAAATATTTTGAGAATGAGTTTAAAATATCAATCTTTAATTTTAGGGGGGTACATTTGCAACTTTTTTTGTCCCCATACAGATCAAGGCACTGTAATATACATAAAAGTGAAATTAAAAATCCTGGAACATCAGCCAGACACTATTTATATTTATTAACATCATGACTTGTTAAACTATGAAACAAATTTGCGAAAAGAAAGTGTTACATTGCTAAAAATATATTTTGTTTTAATTTTTCTTAAGTGGTGCAAATTTGAACACTCTTTACTTCAAAACATTTTAATTTTTTGCAAAAACTAAATTAGTTTTAACACTTTTTATTCTTCATTACATTAAATAAATTCATTATGAATTAATACTATTAATTACTTTTTGTTATACTTTAGATGATAAGAAGATATCACCTAAAAACATAATCAGTTACAAAAAATTGCTCACTTTTGCTCTATAGTGTAGATCTGATTTTATTATACATACATATAAAATATATTGAACTTCCAACAAGTAAATATATTTCCTTACTACTTGTTAACTCAAACAGCAAGTATTTTCAGTTGTTTCCAAAAATTTTCTTATATTTTAAATTCAGAAAAAGTAACAAAAGTAGGAAATTTTGTGATATTTTTTGCAAATTTTTAAAACCGGTTAACCGACACGAAAAAACCGAATAAACCGGTTAACCGAAATAGAATATTTCATTTTGACCGGTTCGCAAAAAACCGAAATTTGAAGAAAAAGCCGGTTTTTCTGTTAACCGGATAACCGGTTTATAAACACTATTCAAGACATTAGAAATCAAGAAGAAAAAAAATACAACTATCTTTATTATATTAAAAATGAAATTGAAAAAAGATTCGGCTGTGCCGAATCTTTGATACCCTTCACCATATTACCATCTTATCGACATCATATTACCATATTACCGACAATTAATAAAATTTTCGCCTTAACGTATGCTTGCATATTTTCTAAATCTAAATTTTTTTCAAACTACGAAAATTTGAATATGAAAAAAAAACAATCATAACAGGCTTTGCTTTTAAAAAAGAAACAACAACAATTCCATATTTATTTATTTTTGTATGTACAAACTGACTGAATACACAAAGAACAACAACAACACTGTTATTCATTATATTACTGCTGTTGCTAACTAAACTACTTGTCTATACAAAAAACAAAAAACGTCACTAATAGTCATTACAATGCTTAATATACATGTTTGTGTATGTATTTATGTATATTCTTAACAGATATGTTTTAGTTTTTAAAAATAAACAACTACAATTCCATATCTATTTATTTTTGTACAGACTGCATATACAAAGAACAACAACAACAACACTGTTATTCATCATATTACTGATGTTGATAACTAAACTACTTGTCTATACAAAAAAACAAAAAACGTCACTAATAGTCATTACAATGCTTAATATACATGTTTGTGTATGTATTTATGTATATTCTTAACAGATATGTTTTAGTTTTTAAAAATAAACAACTACAATTCCATATCTATTTATTTTTGTACAGACTGCATATACAAAGAACAACAACAACAACACTGTTATTCATCATATTACTGATGTTGATAACTAAACTACTTGTCTATACAAAAAAACAAAAAACGTCACTAATAGTCATTACAATGCTTAATATATGTACATGTTTGTTGGTGTATTTATATTCTTAACAGATTAGTTTTTGGGCCATAACTCTGTTGATTATGAACGAATTTGGTTTATTAAAAAAACCGAAATTTTATAAAAATATTTATGACTGATCTATATAAAAATAAAAATCTGTAGCTTGAACAAGGGCTTCAAAAATAAAAAATCCGTTTTCCCTGATATCTCAGTTATTACTGAACCGATTTATTTAATTTTTTCAGAACAAAAATTCAGAAAATAATTTTCGAACCCCCTTTAAAAATTCGAAGTCCCTGGTATATGCAGAGGCTTCAGAAACTAAAAAACCGGTTCTAAAAACCGGTTTTTAAAGCATATCTCCACCATTTATGAACCGATCTTCCTGATTCAAAAAACCTAAATTTTATAAAAATATTTGTGACCGATCTGTATAAAAATAAAAATCTATAGCTTAAACCAAGGCTTCAAAAAATAAAAAATGCGTTTTGTCCGATATCTCAGTTATTACTGAACCGATTTATTTCATTTTTTCAGAACAAAAATTCAGAAAAAAATGTCCGAGAATTCTTTGTAAAAACGAAGTCCGTAGTGTATACAGAGGCTTCAGAAACTGGAAAACGGTTTTTTGAACATATCTCCGCATTGTATGAACCTATCTTGCTGAATTCCAATAGCAAAATTCTCGAAAGCATTTCCGATCGTTTGACATACATATTATATATGTCAGTTATCGGTGGGCTTCATAAACGCCATTTCAACCGACACACGGACGGACGGACGGACATGGTCCAATCGTCATCGCTTCTTACAAGGATTCCGAAAATATAAACTTTTTTGCTCTCCAACGAAAATTGTGGAAATTACAAACGGAATGACAAACTTATATATACCCTTTACACCTGTGGTGAAGGGTATAATAACGCAAGTTTTTTGACCGGCAATGTATTTCACATATATGAAAAAATAAAAAACAAAAAAATTTTAACTCTATTTTTTTGCCAAAACATAGTTTTTGGATTAAAAAAAAAACGGTTTGTGGTTATATTCTGTATCTGCTTTCTCTGTCGAATTTTAAATAAAATTCAAAAATAATCATTATTTGTTGAGTTTTATTTTAAAACTCATAATAATTACGGTCCTTGTTTTTTTGAGATTTGGTTTTAAAAGACCCGTCAATCGATTCGTATTAAATAGCTGAATACGGAAAAAATATTCAAAAAATTACAGTGGTTTCCCGGTTCAGCGAATACTCAGTTTAACGAATTCGCGATTTAACGTACTTCTAAATTTTTAACATTGAGTACCTTATATTACGAACAATCTGTATATTTTAGTATTTAGAATTTTTCCAAAAAATATGATTTGAAATCTATACAAATAAGAAAAAGTAAATAAAACACATTTCTCAACCTATTAAAATAGTACTACTCTCCGCTTCTATGCAAAAGGAAGAGAATTATCGATTTTCGTTTGGGCAATATTTTTTCATTTGAAAACTATTTTCTAAATAAAAAAGCAGGAAAAGAACAAAGTGAAAGTACGTTACAAAGCTGTTATTTTACTACTTTTTAAATATGCTTTCGTTTGTATTTTGTGCAATGTCATTTTATAGTGTATCACCATACATATGTGATGCATTTATGTTAAAAAGTTCGCTTAAAGTATCCATTCAATTGAGAATTACTTAATAATCCGATTTAACATTATAAACAGTTTAGAAAAGTGGAAATCAAAGACCTACTCTCTAGTATTTGACAACCATAGTAAAGACTTTGTAATTTATCAAAAAAAAAAAAAAAAAATGTTATTCAAACAAAAAATAATTAGTTTTTTAAGAATTTTAATTTCGTTAATTTTTTTTCATTTAAAAACTGAAAATATAGACTTTAAAATAAATCTTTTAAAATATATTTTGTTAGTAAAATATATTCGCGATTTAACGAATTTTTCGATTTTACGAATAGGCCTGACAACATATCATTCTTTAAACCGGGAAACCACTGTATTAAAATCGATAAATCATTATTCCATCATTTGCAATAAAATCATTTGATCAAAAACATTCTTGGAATTGCATTGTTGTAGCAACAGAACCTGGTCCAACAGAATCTTGTGACAGAAGCAGAACCTCAACTATCGTTCGAAGGTATTTTATTTACCAAAAACCTAAATATTATAAGTTCAAAAAGTCGAGCATGTTCTGCATGAAAACTGTCTGAAATGTCAAAAAACTCAATCAAAATATTGTTTTCGTATCTTTTGTTCATTCATATGTACCCAGCAAAAAACGATCAAGCGCTTCCAAAAAAGAACAATTTCACCACTTAAAAAGTAGAACAAAGTGCATATTTTAAACTTTTTTGGTAGTTCTTTATAAAAGTGAAAATAAATGGATTTTTAGCGGGAAAAAGGGTTAATAATTTCTAAGAAAATTAACATTTTAAAAATTTTAAAGCATTTTTATTATATTTTAATAATGCTAAAACTTATTTTTTTTTAAAATTGTATAAACATAGTTTTAAGGTAAGTACTTCAAAAGAAATGAACAAGAAGTATAAAAGAAGAACATCCCTCCAATGACAACCATGTGTTAAAAAAGAACATCTGCAGCTCTTTTTCACTACTAAGTACTTCCTTCCAATAACAACATAATGTTAAAATCATAACTTTTTCAGCTCCTTTTTTTGCTGGGATGTAAAGAAAATTTGTAGAACTTTAACAAAACAACTCTAGTAAAATTAATTTTATTTGTACCTGTGCAGTATTTTAAGAATGTAAAATCTAAAAGTTCTTGTTACGTCTAGATTTTTTTCGGAAAATTTTTACAAAATATTCTTTGTTAAAAGTATGGAGATGTTGGAAAATGTCTCCTTTTTAATAGTGGTACAAAAAAATTAATATTAAATTTTAAAATTAAAAAGTTATAACTGTTCAGATCTCCGTAAAATGCAAAAGCTTGTTTAAGCAATGTATCACTTTTGAAGATGAATTTAAAATATTAAAAATCGTAAGGAGAGAATAATTGTAAAAAATGCATCTGAGAAATGCACTATACTTTTTTAAAAAAATTTTCATTATAACCATTATAGCAGTTTTTACTTCAGTGAAATCGGATTGCAACTAAAAAAGTTACGAATATTTAAACCTAGATATTTCGTATATTATTTAAAATGTTCCATAAACAAAAATTTCGAATAAAATCACGAGATTTCGCTAGTAGGTGTTCATCTTATTTCAAAGCATAAGTGAATGCATAATTTTAAGAAAATCGGAAGACCCTCATGAAATTCATAATATTCATGATATAGAAAGATTTATCACGAACACAGTATCCATATGAAGTATAAGTTACTTTAAATATGAGATATTTTAAAAACTAGCATTTCTTAAAATTTTGTATAAACTTTTTCTAAAAAATTTAAAAGAATCGCACCTCGGATTGTGGCATAAAAAGTTTTTCCTAGTTTGGCTTAAACCAAAAATTTTCTACGTTTATAAATAGGTAGATTTAAAATTTGTTTCTTAATTTATTTTTGAATTAAAAATACGCACAAGTATTTTTTAAATTCACTTTAAAATTATAGAATTATTTGAGAATTGGAAAATTTAGAAAGTAATAAAAACTAATTTTTTTAATCTTTAGATAGAATTACACATTCATATAAAACGACTTAAAGTATAAGTATATTTGTCTTTTTTTTTAATAATGAAGTCACATATAAAGATTTAACGTACTCAACAGCCACATGTGCAAATATTTAAGTAGATTTAGGGTTGTTCCATTTAGTTAGCGAAATAATTCGCATAATTTTTCTGATGTAATTTTTTAAATTTCCTACAAAGGCAATACCTGGTGTCTATAGTTGGTATATTGTTTATTTAATAATTGACTATGGACCTCGTATAATTTTCTTTAAGAAAACACCTTTGCGCTCATTTATCCAAAATATGTCAGATACAAATAAGTTTTATTTAAAATATTTATAACAAATTTCTTTATATTTAAGTGAAAATCAATCAATTCCTTTGGTAGTCACATAAATTAAGGATTTTTTAGACATTTTAAACAAAGTGTAGTATAATTAATAAGAATATCCCTAATATTCATATACATACATACAAATATGTATGTAAATATTTTAAATTCTACTAGCAAACATAAACAATAATTGTACGTACTTAATTTATATAAAAATGAACTACATTGAAACAAAATATAAATATGTACAAATATATTGCACGTGTACTTGCGTGTGTATGAGTGCACATATAATCTTCTGAAATGTATCAGGATTCTAAATATGAAAATAATACGAATTTTTAAACAATGTCATGTGCTAACAAATATAGCAAATATCTGTATGTACTTATGTCTACGTACAACCACATATATTTATAAATATTCTTCCTACAAGTTCTTGGAACACTGGGACTATAAAGAAAATTACTTTTAAAAATTGTCCTAAATACTTAAGTACACAATACATACATGCATTGCATGTAAAAATGTATGTATGCATGTGTACATATACTTAAGACTAGATAGTGACTCGCAAACTCGAAAACAGTTTGCCCGATTTAGGTACATGTAGCACCAAAAATGTGTACCGGATTACCTTGGTCCATTATTTTTTTCTCCTCAATAGTTTCGCAGGTAGATAGATATAAATCCATTGATTAAAATAATACAAAAATTATGTCCAAAAGTTTTTCTGGGAAAAAATTCGTATGAATTAACGTAAATTTTTGGCGATGAATTATTAAATTCTGTAATCTATTACATAAGAAATTACGTAACCTGTAATTTATAATTGTAATAACATGTAATTGAAAATTCCATTTATAAATTAAATTCGTAATGAATAAATTGTTTTAATAAAGAACGACTGCAAGACGCATACTGTCGTAATTTCATATAAAAGTTGGCCAAAAATAAAATTTGGTATATATTGCTCTGGCCCAAGGACATGCCCACCTTCTTTATGTCCTGATTTATCGAAATCGTCTATTTTTAAATTTGTAATTCGAATTAAACAAAATACTGAAAGAAAATTTTGTTTGTTGTTTTTTTATTCTTATTTTCGTTTAGGTACATATTTTTGAGTATCCCTAGAATCTAAAAATAACTACATGAATTCGTGGACAACTCGAACAAAAAAAAGAAAATCGTTGATTTGAAATTGAAATAAGTATGTGTTGTTTTATTTGGAACAAACTTATCTTTATGATTGTAGAATAAGAATTTAAATTTTTGACATTTTAGAATTTTTATAATTTTTTGAATTTTTTTTTTAACAATTTTGTATAAAATATCATTTTTTTTTCAGGAGACAGGTTTAATATATCCATAACTGTTAATCATATTAAAAAGTAATATAAGAATGACTTAAAGACAATTTTAATTACAATTTTTTTTATATTTTTTAATAAAATCAGACAAGTAGTATGGTTCAACCTCCTTAATTTTACAAATCGCGATTTGTTGCGAGAACAAGAGTTAATTCAAAAAAGTGGATTAGAATCTTAGTACTTAGTACTTAATACCATGTTTCCAAATTGAGTGAGAAACCCTGCGTCGCAGAATTTGTGCTTCCCTGTGTAATGGTTTTATATTTTAAACATTTCGAAATGTAGCTAATAACTACAGTTTTAAAATTATATCTCAAACGCGAGTATTTGCTCCAATTTTGCATTAATTTTTTAAAGTATAAAATTTTATTTATTCACTTCTGCACCAATAGCATTCTTTGTAAATACACTGAACAAAAAAGGTACATAAATACAATGACAAATATCGTTGATTCAATGAATTTGTACTTAAATTTTTGCCTATTGTACAGGTATGTTGAAACAATGTATTACCATACATTAAAATATATACCGTTTTAAAATTCAACGTACATGAATCTGATTCCCTCATTGTTTTAATGAACACGTTAGTTAAATAAAATAATTTCATTTACCAGTACATTGAATTGAAGAACTAGTAACTTGATTTTAATGAACCTATACATTGTCCGAATGAAACTAAATAAAATTCTCCATATAGAATTAAAGTAGGTGACATAAATATAATACAATTAGGGATCGCAATTTCTCGGACTTTTTGATTTCCCGGGAAACCACTACTCTCATTGGTTTAACAACCCACAGGATTGTAAATGAAGCAAGAAAATGAAATTCGACTAATTGGTTAATCTACTGAACAATTGAATACTACCAATCGTGCAGAGTTTTGTGGGTATTGACTAGGGTTTGGGGTATCCCGTGATATTTTGTTTCCCGGGAAACGGGAATGAAAAATTCGATTTCCTGGTAAACTTAAATTATAAGAAAAATGCAATGCTTTTTTACAGAGAATGTTATTATACTCACCATCAAAAAAATGGGGGGTATATTGATTTTGTCATTCCGTGTGTAACATGTCGAAAAAATCATTTAAGACCCCATAAAGTATATATTTTCTGAGTCCTGGTTAGATTCTGAGTCGATCTAGCTATGTCCGTCAGTCTGTCCGTCGGTCCGTCTGTTGAAAGCAGGATAGGACTCAAATGGGACAACCTAGGGGGACCAAATTTGGCTTAAATATTTGTCTTATATAAGGTTTGTTTGGTATTGAAAATGAACAAAATCGGTTAATAAAAAAAAGTTATGGGCTAAAAACTAGAAACACTGGGTGTCCGTTGTATCTTCACTTCATACTTTTCTGCTGATGTCTTTCAAAGAAATGCATGTACGATAACGAAATTTTGTACTAATAGTTCGAGGGTCGATATAAACTCGGAAACCAATAATGGGCGTTATCCGCTCACTTTACCGCCACCTCCCATATAAGGTGAAACGTCAACGAAATTTTATACAAATAGTTTAAGGACCAATGTAAACTCGGAAACAAAAAATGGGCGTGGTCCACCCACTTTACTGCCCACCTCTCATATAACGTAAAATTTTAGAAAGATAATGGTGGGTATATAGATTCGGCCAAGCCGAATATAACATTCTCGCTTGTTTAATTCGGCTCCGTTTCTCCTGTCCGAGATCTGATAAATTTTTAGTTTCACAATTTTTTTGACATACTTTGACTTAATATTTTTTTCATTATTAAAACCACACTTTAAAACAATCCTTATTAACCGATAATTACAAACTTGGTTAATTTCTCTTTCTTTTACGTTTTGGTTTACTATATTTTCCGTTAGAAAACAATGGATAAGTCGATGAATTTAACATAAGTTAACGAACTATTTCATTGATTCAATGAGTTCATTGAGTTAAGCTTCTTCTTTCTTAAATCAAAGTATTAGTTCATTGCATCAACGAACTTTACGTAAATAATTTTTTTATGTATACTATATTTTGTAGTTTGTTCCTTTTTGTTCTTGTAAATAAACGTAGAATTTCATTAAAAGAATGCACAAGTTCTTAAGATAAATGAAAATTTCTTTTGTTATTAAAAATAAAAACGTGTTTTTTTGTTTTAACTAATACGCTGAATAAATGAACTGATTTATTTTATTAAAGAATAAATTTAACGAATGGTTTGAATGTACCGATCCACAGTGGGAACAAACGCAAATTTTTTTTTGTAATAACTCCGTATCTCCTAAACTACTGGTCGGCTTAAATTAAAATGTATGGAAGAGATAAATGCTGTGCACTTATGTATATAGAATTTACTATAGAAATTAAGGAAAATGTGCACATTTCGCTGAAGGTGGATCAAGTTTCAGTTAGTTTTTAAACGATTGTGTAAAGTATTTATGCAAGTATTTGGTATCATTGGAAAGGTTATTACTTGAAAAATAATAATATATAAATAATTAAGTATTCGAACTAAATTTTTTCATCAAATTGATTAAAAAACGAAAAATTTTTGTATTTAGTGTTATTTTCAAAAAAAAAAAAAAAAAAAAATAATAAAAAAATAATAATAAAAAAAAAATAATATTTGAACTTAAATAAAATCTACATTAGTTAAGTTATCATTGTGAAATTTTAGTATAATATAAAAAAATTTGTCTTTAAAAGAAGAAAATAAATAGATTTCCATTTTTTACTCCGAAATACCCAACATTCCAGTTCGGGGAAAACTTGCTTCAAAAATTTATTTTTTCCAGTAATAGGGGTCGTGGCTTATTAAATATTTTTTATGTGTTTAGCTAACATATGTCGATAAGTTTTCATGGTATTATTTTTTTACTTTCAGCTTTGACATGTTTGAGCTCCAAAAAAAACTAAAAAAACAAAAATAAAAATTAACAAAATTCTGAAAGGGCTAGCGGGAAGACTGTTACCCCAACTGCCCTCGTTTTTATTTTATATGCATTTATGTTAAGTATTCTTTTAGAAACATGAACAAAATGTATGGTCCAGAGGAAAATAATGGATTTTAAACTGAAAAAAAAAAATGTTACAACCTTTTTGAAAAAAATCACAATTTTTTTCAAATATTCTACTTCAAAATAATATAACTTTTTATCTAAACCACATAAGTACATGATCCTTGCACGAAAATTGTTTAAAATTTTATATATTTTAGAAAAATTTTAGGACTCAAACTGAGCCCGCTAAGTTAAAAACACTAAAAAAAACATGTCCAAAAATGGGTCAAAATTTTACTTTGGTCCAAATATTTCTTAAAATAAAAGAGATAACCCACACATGTAAGTGTATTTTTTATTGCGAATTATAATGACTATCTATGTGCAATTTTTTTTTCAATAAAATCATAAATGAAATTTTGGCGATTTTTAAAAAAAGTTTCATACCCGAGGTGACCAACTTTGGAGGTCCACCCCCCGTCCCCCAGACTTCCTAACAAACCTGTCATCTTCCAAATCAAAATTTCATTCAAATACATTAAACAGTTCTAAAGTTACAGAATTATTTCCAAAAAAAATTAGTTTTGGGACCACTGTGCAACGTTTGCCAGGGCCACTTTCTGTTGTTCATCCAAAAAGGTTAATATACAAATATACATATTTTTAGTTATAGACATTGTAATCAAATTAAAAAAAAAAAACAGATAAAAGTTGGGAAACTAGAAGAAGTTTTTCGTAAACTGTAACAATTATAGAACCTGCAATTTTAAAAATTAAGTCTTCGCGATAATGGGTAGTCGCGAATACCGAGCTTGCACTATATTTGTCTATTGTAATGACAATTTTATTTTTTATGACAACGCTTTTTTGTTTATTAACAAAAGAACAAATATCGAATAATTGGCTTAAAAGTAAAAAAAAAAAAAAATTGTGAGAACAAGTGGAAAAACCTTCTTATATTTATATCATGCATGCATGTAAAAAATCAGTATCAGTCCAGTGTATTTTGTTTTCTAGGCGCAATTTTATTTATCTATTACATATTACAAGAATTTTTGCTAACCTAGGAAATTTTAAAATAAATCCCGATTTCAATGGAAACTGAAAACCCTTAAGTGTAGTATAAAATATAAAATGATTGGTAAAAATGAATTCATTAAATCCTCTTAAATACAAAATTACATACATACGTATACAATTGTATGTATTTATGTATGTATGTATGTATTGTATTTCATTTTGCTTTTTTATTTATTTATAAGATGTTATTGTTTATTAAGTGAATTTCATGTTTTTATTGCTTTGTTGGGCTTTTCATTTTTATTAGAAATATTCAAAATTGTATTTTTCATTTATTATTTTTCATTATTATTATATTTTTCTTTTTAAATTAAAAAGCTAGGTATGATATGCTATAGATGGATTAAATTTGCTGTTACCATTATGATGTTGACGTATTATATTTTTTACTAAAAAGCTTTTATTTATTTGTAAAATATTATTTTATTTTTTTACATAGCTTCAATTATAAATTATACGGTCAAATATAGGGGTTAGACCAGAACTGTTAGACAATAAATATATTTACATTAATATAAGTACTAACTTCCAATAAATTAAAGTAATGCACTCAAAAAATTATGTAAGTAAATTTAACAGAAAAATCTGTAAAAACAAATATTATTTCATTTAAAAAACGGATTACTTACATTTCATTTGAATCAAAGGAAAATTTCAATTATTTTTTAATGTTGATTTTTTAACTAACAACAACATTAAAAATTACTGAATATTTTGTTATTTTTACTAACATTATATAACATACCAAATCAATAATACCTACTAAGGAGTGAGATCGAAAAAATCTTAACACACATTTTGCCTCATAACTTTTTTCGGAATCAATATTCAAAATTTTTTTTGATTTAATTATCATGGAAAAATACTTCTTAAATACTTTTAATAACAACCATGTTAATTTGTCCTTATTGTCATCAAAATAAGTGACGAAAAAGATTTACGTCCAACAAGTTATTAAAAAATTTCAAAAAATCCTAATAGGTCTTACAAATAATTGGCCATAAAATTAAATGTCGTCCGTAAAACCATTTCTAATGTTATTGAACAGTAACAGGAGAATTTGACTATTGATGTGAAACCTAGTTCGGTAAGAAAAAAGGACCACATGATATTGGGAAGGCCAGAAAATTGAAGGCATATTGAAAGGAATTCCAAACACATCTGGTATAAAATCAGCTCAGTTTTCTCAGTGCTTCGACTATTTGGTGCGAAAATTTAAAGCTAATGGGAAAGTTGATAACATATAAAGTTCAAAAAATTCCAAACTGGAATTCTGCAAAAAAAATTACAAGCCAAAAATAGGACTCGGAATTTAAAACCAAATTTCATACAAAAATACTCAAGCTGTATAATTGACGAAGAAACGTAGGTGCTAGCAGAATCTTCGCAGCTTGTGTCTCAAAAATTTTTATTGCTAATGCTCGAAGCAATGTTGGAGATAAGTTTAAGACCCAAAAGCAGCAAAAAGCATTTGATACATTCGGATCTATAAATACCAAAATATGCATAAAGGAATATTTGCAAAAAGACTTCTTCTTTTCTCAAGAAAGCACAATGTGTCCACATATTTTTGGACCCATTTGGTATCATGTCACTACAGTAAGAAAGCTCTGGAGTGGTACCAAATCAATAACATAGTTTTAGTACCAAGAGAGGTCAATTTTCAAAATTGTCCATAGCTTAGACCAGTGGAGAGATATTGAGCTTTTGTGAAAAGTGAATTCAAGAGGTGTCTCAAAATACCGAAGATTTTAACAGAAGATGTGCACACTGTTCCAAAAAAGTGACTGAAGTAACTATCAAATCTCCAAAGAAAGGGTTTTCAAAAATGGTCCACAATTTTATAATTAGTGGTTAGAACCATAAAAATTATATATTTCTGTGATCTGTGCTAAATTATCAAATGATTAAAAAAATAATGAAAACTCTAAGATCAACCGTTTCCAAGTTATTGAATATTATGTATGTCAAGAATTTTTCGATCTCACTCCTTATTTTTTTCATTCATTTTAAACTATAAAAAAATAACCTACTAAATTATTAAAAACTACTGTTTTTTACATTTTTGACATAAAATATTTTGTGTATTTCTTCTTTATTTGCATTACTTTTACATAAATACATACATTGTGATATAACTGGAGTTTTTTCATTTCCCGATTTCCCGGGAAATTGATGCGGGAATTCCCGGGAATATTTTTTTATTTATGTAATTAAAATATTTCATTTCTTTTCATATGAATGTCAATGGTAATAAATTATCATGAAGAAGAACATAAATAGTTACAAAATTATACATTTTAACAAATCCAATTACCAATATGCAACAAAATGTTCAGTGATTGGATATGCAGAAAATCACTTTGAGCATCTTTTTGTAAGATTCAAAATGGTAGAAGTAAAAGAAGTTAAATTTGATGAATATGTTGACTCAAATAAAAACATATGAACAAACATTAAATGTTACAATTAAAAAAGCAAATATAGCTTCCAGAATTATCTTCAAAAGTACCAAGAAAAACTTATTAAAAAAAGACTTAACGTTTTTTGAAGCGAGTGAAAAACAAAACAAAATATTGAAATTTTATAAAATGCCATATTGAAAATTCAAACCACATCTACTGAAAATGACGAGCTTTTTTCTACGACCTGGAATTTTTAAATAAAATAAAAAATCCGATGAAACAATCAATGCTCTAACTGTGCTAATAAAGCCTCATTTTTTTTTCTACAAAATAAGTAAAATTTATTTTATGCACAGAAAAAATTATTACCATACATTTTATAATTAACAAAGTTGTTTAATTTTGTTTCAAAACTTAACAAACATATTCAAATAAGTATCAAATTTCAGTAATATTTTTTACTCATTTTAGATTTTAATTCATTCAATCACCCACTTAATTGATTTGATTAATTTTTTAATTGGGAATTTTTTCACGTTATTTATTTTTTTTTAATTTTTTGGTAATTGATATAATCATTTTGCTGAGAGGTGCAAATTTAAACAAGTTGATAATTGAATGAATTATTTACTAACATATTTGTTGATTGATTTTATTTTTTGAGTTTTCTGTGTAGTTTTGTAAAATGTTTACTTTTGTTTTTAATTAAAATTAAATGATTTTTAACGTTTTTTTTATATAAATATATTAATAGGTATTAAAAGGAAAGAATGAATTATTATTTATTTTTAATAATTTTTTTATAACAAATACATTATCTTTTTATTTGAAGCGGAATCCCGGGATCCCGGGAAATACATTATTTTTTCCCGCTTTCCCGGGAATGTAAAAAGCCCGGGAAAATAAAAACTCTAGATATAACTTACAATTAAATGACCTTCGTTCTAAATGTTGTTCCTTAGATGTAGTAATGCTTGTCAGTGTAATATAACCTTAGCTTATACCAACCCTCTTTTCATTGGCTTCTTTCTGGAGTTGCAAATTCGATTGAAATATATGAAATGTTAAAGTTAGTTAATACGTAAGAAATGATTTTGGATTCAGCACTTACCATTTTCTTAAAATAACGTAAATTTTCCTTCTTCTGAGCAACATCTCTGACCAAGCAACAACTATAAAGGATCATGATCTGTATATTTATTATGGTGATCGATTATTCGACTTTTTTGAGAAACCGGTTTTCGAATAGTTCGAATAGTTGGTATTTTAAAAAAACCGGTTGCACTTTTTGAAATTCAGAAAAAACCGGTTAACCGGTTTTTTGCAGAAGTTAATATTTATATCAAAAGACTACATTTCTTTGAAAAAATCAATTCTTATAATTAAGTTAAAATTTATCAAATACAAGCGTAAAAGCCTAACAATGTCAGAAACAATAATATAATAATGAAAATATGCACAAACAAATCCGAAAATTAAAAGAAAAAAATATGAACAACATTTAGACACCTTCCTCTTCCTAATCGAAGTCAATTATTTGAAGCCGTTCAAATTTATTGGAATTATATTGATTAAAGTTTTAAATTCGTAAACCTTTCAAAATAAAAAAAAATCGTCGTAAATGCGCTCCCTGGCCGAAATACAGAATCAGTTTTTTATACACAGAGAAAACAGATTAATTGTGGCAACCGAATTTATTGCCAATCGAATTAGGTCGGTTGCATATACTATCACATGATTCGGTTGTAATTACCGAATGAAGGTGGTACATATAACCATATAATTCGATGATTAGAATTAAATGTACTAAAGATTATTGTGAATGATACACATGAAAAAAAAAAAAATATTTTTAAATTAATTTTATTGAAAAAAGTTAAGGCTATAAAATACAATGAATATTATTAAAATATGTGTTATACATTGGTTTAATTTATATATAATTAAACTTGTGCTTCATTTGCATTTACAGAAACAAGTTTTAACAACCTTTAATTTCACTTTAAATTTTAATAATTGTAACAATGATAAAATAATATTTAAATGGTACCAGGTCCACATGAAAACTCTGTTTCAAATTAACTATATACTAACTAAAGCCAAAAACAGTTATATTAACTTCCAAAACAAACATTTTGAATAAATTTAAGAGCATTGTGATGAACATACTGTATAGTATACATATATGAAGCTAAAAAATTTTAGATATGGAATTACTCGAAAAATTCTTTGAAGGCATGTGGAAGTCTAATAATGTGGAATTTCATTAACATTAGAAATTAATGATTTATATTGATTAAGAAAAATCAAAGGACCTGGTATCATATCCCTATAAAAACTTTTCTGTCATGTGCTATTAAATTACACTGCATATTGTTATGTTTTTCTCCCTCGTAGTTTAATAGCCATTTATCTTCACTCACATTTTATTAGAACAATTTTCTGCTATAATTAAATTTTAATGTGTGAAGTCACCTCTGCCGTACACACCTAAATCACGAAGTGGCAACTTAAAAACCAAATATATAGAGCTGGTCAATACCAATAAGGAGTTTAGATTGTTAATACATAAAAAATGCTTTAAATATTAGATTATACTTACCACGACTTTGCATTTGCTTGTTGCGCTGACTTAACCCTTCGTCACATAGGTGTTTCAATTGTCACATTCGACAGATTGTTAGAAAAAAAAAAATTGTAGAAGGGTACCTAAAATTTCAAGTCTCTATATTAATTATAAATATATGAAAACAACATTTCAATCTGCAATTGGTCTGGTCAGATCAGTTTATAAGACGAAGGGTTAAATATCGGAATTATGAAACTTGAAATCAAATCAAATGGTGTTGGTGATTACCTATAAAGAATACCAATACGCTTAACATTAAAAGCATTTCTTAAGACATTAATCATTTAATCACATAGACTTTATATATACATATGTACAAATGGGGAAAACACATTAATCCTTTATTTCGCATCTGGAATAAAAATATAAACCATTTATTGTTCAAAACCTCCTTTAAAGTCGTCAGCATCATCAGCGTTATTTTACACCAAATTCCTTATTACTGCAAGCAATATTTGCACCATTATTTTAAATTATTTTTTAAAGATATTCTTATTTTTTAAATTTTCTGCACAATATATTTTATTTTTTATAATTTATAATTAATTTTTTGAATGTCACAATAATCTACCAAATATTCGGTTGTGAAGCCCGAAATAAGTTTTCTTTTGATAATACCGAATTTTAAAAATATTGGAACAAATTTTTGATTGCAACTATCAACAATTTTATACTGAGTTCTTATATATTAATTAAAATTCGATTGACTCCTTCAAATATTATAAACCAAATACGAAACGACAGAATTAATTTAGACAACTGAATTCACTTTCGTGAAAGTTCTAATTCCATTACAATAATGTTTTATACATTATAAGCATAGAAAATCCATTCAAATATGAATATTTTTATAATCGAAATGAAATATTAGTTATGATTACCGTTTTCTAACCAATTTATTTTCTGTGTGTAGGATTTGGAGAGCAAACAATAAGTATAGCAACTCAAAAGTTCTTAATAACAAAACAGAGTTTTTGGTCCCTGATAGAAACATCTGGCGCTGTTAGAATTTGTTGAAAGAATAGTTTTATAAGTATGCCGATTTTTAGTTTCTTACGTCGTCTGGGAGCTTCAGAAAGCTCTGGAAAGGAAACATTGCTTAGGAGAGATATATTTAAATCCATATATATAGATCCACGTATTTTCGCTCCCTGATAGAGATTTCAAAATCTGGCTCCGTTAGAATTTGTAGGACGAATAGGGTTATAATTAAGCTGAATTTTCTATGTCTTCTGGGAGCTTTATAAAGCTCTGGAAAGAGAAAAAATTCTTAGAAAAAGACACATAAATCCTCTTATATCCGCTCCCTGATAAAAATTTCAAAATATGGCTCCATTAGGAATTGTTGGACAAAAAGTTTTATAATTAAGCCAAATTTTACGTCGTTTGGTAGCTTCAGAAAGCTCTGAAAAGAGAAAAAATGCTAAGCAAATTATATACCTAGATGACTAAAAGATAATTATGTTTCAAAATTGTAGAAAAAATCATCTAAATTTTAGTTAGCATAAACAGAAACCATGGCTTAATATGGAGACAGTATATTAATTAAGTCTCAATTGAAACGATTCTGCAGATGAAACTTTTTTAACACAACACCTTTAAAAAATAAAGGAAATATTGGATCAAAAAAATTAAATTGGGTCATACAGGATAATTATTAATTATTTATTTGTTTAATATTACAGAATAAATTCCAATTTAGACTTAAACTATATTTTAAAAACATAAGAAATCAGTCTTTATATTTAAAAAATTATTCCTAAATTTTCAAATATCACTATCACTATTTAGAACGTGTTTTCTGAAATAAAATGCTACTTTTGAAACCGGTTTTTTGTGTTTAAAAAAACCGGTCTATTCGACATTCGAAAAATGAACATTTTAAAAAAACCGACAGCACTTTGACTGAAAAAACCGGTTTTAAAACCGGTTGGAAAACCGCGTCGATCACCCTAATATTTGTTTAGCACAATTTGGAAATAATACTTACCAGATTATATTCCTCTTATTTTTTAATTTTTTATTTTATTAATTTTTCTTGAAAATGAAGGCTATAAACTTATAGTTAAGTATTTCTGTTTTAGTTTGGGATGAGGAAACTACTGAAAATATTTACTGTAACTAAAAATACTTTTATTTGATAGTTTATTTTTTGAACAACGTGTATAAAAAGCTAAAAAATAATTTTTTATGTGAAATAACAAAATTTTCTTTTCTTTTCAACATAAGTGAAAACTTTTTAAATAAACTACAATCAGTAAATGTAAATTTTTTTTGAGTGTGGTAATCGAATTCAATTACAATTAATTACATTTAAAATAAACAACTCTTAAATTGAAAAAAAAAAAAAAAAAAAAAAATGATAAAATGCCTTTTTAAAAGACGAAAGGACATAAATATATACTAGACATAAAATATTGCTATATTTAAGGCATTTATGAACACTTAACTCCTATTCCGGGAGAACATTTGTATGGGAGCTAGGCGAAATAATGAACAGATCATAACCAGTTTCAATAGGCTTCGTTCCTGTGCCAAAAAAACTATTCGTGCCAAATTTCATCAAGATATCTTTAAAAATCCGACCTATACTTTGTTCACAAGGTTTACATGGACAGACAGACAGCCAACTAACCAGCCAGCCAGCCAGACGGACGTACAACGTTAAATCAATTCAGAAAGTGATTCTGAGTCTAACGGTATACTTTAAGGCGGGGGTCTGAATATTTTTTCTGTACGTTGCAAACATCAGCACAAACGCATAATACCCCAACCACCTATGGTGTGTAGGGTATAAAAATACAAAAAAGTTAGAAAATATAAAAAGGTAAAAATTTTTCTTAATGCTGATGACATCTCGAAGATTTAGATACTGTGGTCGTACACAACTTGATAGTTCTATCGGGCTCATTTATGACACTTTATTGTAAAGTGCGTTGGAGTCTGATTCTTAAGAGTTCTTATGTTCGACACACTTCATTGGAATAGAAGGGATAGAATAGAACATATTTTGGATTAATAGTTTCTTCGGAAAACTCTCATGTGCAAACATACCTTTAAATTACTTCTTTAAAAGCTTAGGCAGACTAGCTCTGTATGCAGCAAATATGTATGTGTTGTTAACAATAATCACCGATCCTCTCATTTATTAAAAATCCAATATATATACAAAGGCCGAAAAGAGTATTGGTACAGTACATAAATTTTTATAAAATTGGTCACTGTATTCAAACAACTTAAGTTAGAAATCTGAGTGTTAGTTATTTAATACATCCTTTATTAATGACCACTAAACTTCTGTGATTAAGCATAACATTTGCAAGAAAATTGTAAAATTTAAATTATTTCCCAATATTTTTAGGAAAAAGGTATTGGCACAGGAAAGTAAAAATGTATTAAAATTTTGAAATTAGTTCAGCATTTTAAAATTTCCAAAATGTAAAGGATTTCGCTGAAAAACAGGGTGTCCAATAAAACTCATATAAACGAACAGCATCATTTCAATGATGTAATGAAGAATCAACAAAAAACAACCTTTATAAAGAAAGTTGGGATACTAAAAAGTCTTTAACACTGATTGTATCCAAATATGGGTGCAAATCTCTTTAAAAAATATTAGGTATATTTCATGAATATTGATTTTTATACATTTTATAGTTTTTTGTATGGAAATTTATTAAAAACTCCTGATCTTTACCCAGCTATTTTCAAACTGTTCCATCCAGATATTGGAATTGTATTATCAGATGTTTTATAAGAAACTTTCATTAAAAAGTATTTTTTCTAATTCCTCCTTTCCGGGAAATTCTTTAGATTTTGGAAATTTTAAAATACTCTTAAGCGTGTAGTGACTACTTTTATTAACTGCATTTATTTCTGACCGATTTTGATATTAATTAAAATTAATATTAATTAAAATTTGACAATTTTCTTGCAAATGATTTGCATTACCGCAGAAGTTCTATATTCATTAATGAACTTACACATGGATGTATCACATACATAAAACTAAAGCTTCCAACTAAAGAAGTTTAAATGTAGTGACCGATTTAGTACAAACTTATATAATGTACCAATACTTTTTTCGGCCTCTGTACATGTAAAATGAAGAGGAAACAATTGAAATAAGTTCAGATTTCCAATAGAACGTTAGCTTCTTCCACAAATATGGAACGTACTTCTTATTTCTGTTAATCGATCCACGAATGTTGCCTTTTATGGAAGTATTTCTTTTAATGATTAAACATTTTTCATAATTTTTTTTTATTTATTTTTGTCAAAATTGTTGACCATATTTAATATTTTCCGTTTGGAAACAACGAATTAAATATTTTTCTACATAAATAATATTTTTGATTGCTCTAATCAATATATGATATTGAAACCGATTTTATTGAATTAAATTCAGTTGTGACCACTAAGCGGCATTATTTAATTTTAGTATAGGTATGTATCGATAATAGGAACTAATTATCTATGATACAAATAGAAATTTCTTTATAAGTAATAACAATTTTACAGTTTTAAATATAAATTTTATGTCGTGTTAATGAAATTCTAATAATTTTAATTAAATATTATATTAAGGACTTATATTTTAATAGCTGTAACCATTATCCAATTAATCTTTTTTCTGTGTGTACAATCATGTGTTTTATAAGAAATGTAAGTTATAAATTTCTTTTTTTACTTTTATTAGTAATACGCCAGAAAAATTTGACGAAAAAAGGACTCAACTGCATATTCGTTTGGTGTCTTATACATAATGTTATATATGTATATGTGGACTAGATGGAATTTGACATGCTCAAAACATGCCAGAAGGTCGAAATTTTTTTATGGGCGTGTCTAATACTTCCGCCTAAATAAGCCGATTATATTTCACTTTAACTCGGGAATGGTGTGCACGATTTATATAAATGATACACCAAAATATGCGCACAATGCCGATCTTTAGTTATTATGAAATATACTAGAGCAATGGCCTTATTATGGGCGAAATATTAGATGGGAAATAACTGAAACTGTAGAAAATTTCATTTTAAGCACCTCAAACTTCATCAAGTATTCGTATCAAAGGGAGTATTTTTTGCCGACCAGTATAATCATATGTACGAGTTATTCGGTATTAAAAGCTAAAAAATAAGTTTTTTTTTGTATATATCTCGTTTATTATTCACTATACATGTTTTAATTCTATAAAAACATTTATAGAATAAAAAATTTCGTAAAATTTTGTTGAAAAATCTTTTTATCATCATCAGATTATGTTTTTAAGTATCCAATGTATTTAAAAATGACATTGTGATATTGTAACGATAATTATACCATCCATTAGTTATAGATATTTACTCGTTTATTATGCAAATCGTCGAGAAGGCGTTTCCTAGCAAAAGTGTCCGCGAGTGCAAAATTGTTAATGTCGTTACAAAAAAAAAATAAATAAATTCACCGTCATTCTGAAAATTGTCCTTAGGATGTGCTTAGCGAAAACTATTTTTATTTTTTAAATTCCATAATATGTGTTATAGAATTCTATTTTTTTCTGTATTTTTTTCTGATAATTATGATCTTTAACTAACTAGGTAAAAATTTTAGAAAATCGGATAAAAATATTGGGATTTATATTGAAAAAACTGGACCAAGATTTCAAATGCAAATAACTACAAAACTACAGTAGATAGATAACACATGCAAGCGTGTTTTTCATAGCTCATATCAAGGATTTAAGAAAATTTAAAAATATTTGAAATCGCATAAGAAAAAAAAAAAAAAAATTGAGAACGATAAAAAATTTTCTTTGTCAGATGTACCTGAATGGAGCTCTGCTACGCCTGTGTAAAATTGCATGTATGTAAATCTAACCAGCCAATTAGAAATTACAGATTTATTTCCAAAAAATTTCGATTCTGCCTCACTGTGCAATAGATAGATATACACTCCCCAAAATATTTATAGGACCAAATTAGTTTTTTATATTTCTTTGGATCTACAGGTGTAATTCATTTAAATAACGGAACTTTTACTTTACTTTCGAATGAAATAAATATAGGACCAAACATGAGGAACTAATTTAAACATTTTTAAAAAATTAAAAATGTTCAGAAATTTTTTTAAATTTTTGTTCGTATTATTAATGAAGTCTGACCATAGTTACATCAAATGCAATTTTTGGTACAGTGGGTCAAATATATTTTTGAGATATAGTCAATAAAAAACAAAAAAAAAAAAATTCATCCTTAGGCTCAATTAAATTCAATTTTTGTTGGTAATTAAAAAAAAAATAAAAAATAGGGGAAAGTGCTTTTTACTATTGTCCTTGTAATTTTCGACTACATTAGGATCAAAATATGTAAAATTAATTTATTTATCTACGTAAAAAATTTATTTGTAGCCATACATTTTTGAGATATGGAATTTCTTGTTCGGAATAAAACAGAAAATCATATCTTAATAAAACTTTTGAAATAAATTATAATCAATTTTTTAATTTTTGTGTCAGAAATTGCGTAAATATTATTAATTCAGGATATTCATAGAAATATAATTCAGATAAAAATCCAATAACAATAAGTACAAGTCTTACTATGAAATTCATTAAAATGTACCATTTTCAAATTTGCTAAAATCAGTTTACTAGATTTTGTGTACCAAATTAGCTATTAATACATATGAGTCATTCCATTTAAAACCAACCAGCTGATTTTCTCACCTCTTCCGAATTTGATAATATTTGGTACAATTATTATTCTTGTCAAAAATAAGACTAAATCAAAATTTCAGATAATTTCATCACGATACTTACAGGCTCAATCCTCTACATATATATTTTTCACGAATTTAAAAATACCACTTTTTGAAATACGCTACCGCGAAATTTAATTAGCAAATTATCCACCAATAGAATTCAATATAAAAACATGTTTCAGGTATCATTATACCCTACACCACCAAAGGTGGTTGGGGTATTATGTGTTTGTGAAAAAGTTGTAACGCATAGAAAAAATCTTCCGACCCCCACCTTAAAGTATACCGTTCGACTCAGAATCATTTTCTGAGTCGATTTAACGATGTCCGTTCGTCCGTCTGGTCGGCTGCAATTTTGAAGATAATTTGATGAAATTTGGTACATATGCTTTTTTCAACACAAGGACGAAAACTCTATTCCCGGAATAGAGTTTTAACACTTACAGATGCCTTAAAAATAGGAATATTTTAATGAAATTTAGTACAAATAAGTTTTATATCAGCAAAAATCCGTCTGCCAAATTTCATGAAGATCGGTCCATAACTGACCATAGCTCCCATACAAACTCCTCTCCCGAAAATCACTAACGTGCATAAATCCCATAGAATAGAGTTTTAACACTTACAGATGCCTTAAAAATAGGAATATTTTAATGAAATTTAGTACAAATAAGTTTTATATCAGCAAAAATCCGTCTGCCAAATTTATATTTAACACAAGTAAGTTGTATGTGTAAAAATAAAATTATGTGGTTCGAAATGGTGTAGGGTATCATATAGTCGGGCTTGACCGACTATATCTTCTTATCTCGTTTTAAAGGTAATTTTATTACCTTTAAATAATTGCCTTAATTAACGTTGTAACGTAAATATTTTGGAAGATATTTGTATTTTTAAAAAGACAATTTTCCTCATTTTTGAGATATTATAATTCGCGAACTATGACATTAATCAAACTGAAACTCGGTACTTGCATTTCTAGCGTCAATATTAATATTCTTGCCGAATTTTATTATAGTCGGATGATTTTTGCAAAAAATTTGCTATTTTTCAATTTTATTACAAACAAAACAATATCAGTTGCAACAAATATTTCGTATTTATTATGACATTTATTGTAATAACTCCTAAAATATTGCGAGTACCAGAATACCACTTACCACGCTTATAGAAAACAAAAAATATTTTATTTTTTTAAATTTTAAATTGGTACCTCATGTTTGGTCTTATATTATTTCATTCGGAGCTCAAGTAAAAGTTATGTTATTTTTACACAGGAGTAAAGGAACCAATTTTTTATATATAAAATAAAAAAAGCTGCTTTAGTTGCCTTCAAATGTGTATCAAATATTTCTTTGATTGCACTTGTAGTTCCATAGAAATATTAAAAATAATTTTGATCCAATAAATATTTCGATGGGTGTACTCTTATAAAGCTTTATATCTGCACAGAAAAAATTATGACTAGTTTTTTTTTTTTTTTCATTAAAATCATTATTTGTTTTTTAATAAAATTTTATTACAGTAGTTATTAAATGTTAATATTTTGTTTTATTGGCTATAAATTTCAAAACCAATATAAAGAACAAAAACAATTTCCTATGTATTGACAATTTAAGAAAAAATAAGAAACGGTAATTTATGAACCGATCTTTATAAAATGTTGCACTGTCATTTATACTTATAATGAATTTATTTGTTTCGAATATTAAGATGATACTAAAATTTTTTATGAGATTTATGCACGTTAAAGATATTTTCGGAAGAAGTGTTCATATGGGAGCTATCTTCAATTACACTGGTCGACAAAAAAATCCTCCTCCAGACCTGATGGAAATCCTCAGTTTTTTTCCATCAGGTCTGGATTTTTTTATGGGCGTATATAATATTTCGCCCATAGTAAGGCCATTACTTTAGTATATTTCCTCATAACTAAAGAACGGTGTGTACGATTGACATAAATCATACACCAAAAGATGCGTACTAAAAATATCTTCAAATCATCTAAACTGTTGTATGTGCTCAATAGTTTCGGAGTTGTTTCTAAACTGTTGTATGTGCTCAAAAATTGCAGCATACCCAGAAGCTGCAAGGGAGAGATAAAAGAACTCTCCCTTACCAACCTGCTTCAAGAAGGCATGATTTTTGTTCGTGATATCCCACTTGGTAGGTCTCTTTACTGCGCTACGTATTATATTCATACATGCCTTTATTATGCGCATTTTAAGGCATCATAGATGTGATGATATCATGCCTCTTTTATGTGCATTTTTTAAAGATCCCAGAAGCTGTGAAATCATGCCTTGAATTTAAATAATGCATTTATGGAAACTATTATTTTTTTTTTCTAATTTATTTGATTTATTTTATAAAATAAAAATTAATAAGAAAAATCAGACATTTTTTAAATCAGTTCATCAACTAAATTTATTTGAGTCAAATGGCCTTTTTTAATGGGGTAATCCTTAATTGTTTAATCTACAAAAAAAAAAAAAAAATAAAAAATAATAATAATAAATAAAAATTGCATATTACTTAATAGAAAAAAGAAAAATTAACACAAAAAAAAATGGAATATGTTATACGTATCGTACATTATATATAGAAATTTTGGGTAACCCATAAATAACCCATTGTTTTTATACCCACCAACAAAAAATAGGCGTGGTCCGCCCACCTTAATGCCCACTTTACCGCCCCTTCCCATATAACGTAAAATTTGAAAAAGTTGATGGTGGGTATATAGATTCGGCCGGGCTTGTTTTTTTTTATTTATTTTTTCCCTAATCGTATAAAAACAAAAACACAAAATACGTTACAAAACATGTCATTTCTTGTATATTACAAGGAAAACTAAAAACTATATACATATTTAAAGCTTTAATAATTTAATAAATAATTTTATTTTGTTATTATAAATAGTTATTTAAAAAAAAAATGTAATAATTTTACTTAAAATTTTAATAGGTTTTTTAAGTATATTATTATTTTTTTCCGACTTTCACGAACAAACTTACTTCTTAATACTTTGAACAATCGATCACAACTAATCAACGCAGTTGAAAATATTGCATCATCTAACTTTGCAGAACTTTTTGTTTTAAATCGTAAATAAAAATTGGAGAAGGAACTCATTCGCTTACAATCCTGCATCCACGTAAGTGAGAGAGGATGCAGGTTGTAGTCCGGTAAAAAAAATTTGAGCCTAACGTAAATTTCTAGCTTCTTTTAATAGCTTCCTTTTATGCGCATCAATGACGTGCTATCGACACACATGAATAATTTTGTACTGCTTGCCAGTACCTAACAATTTTTTGTTGGGTATATATATATATATATACATATACTTAATTTCTTAAATATTATTTCCCCAATCAACTTTCCTGTTTTTTAAATTACAATACACATTTTAATATAATAATGTTAAAATATTAACATCATTTAACATGATATATTTTTATATTTGTTTGTTATTAGTTCAAATTTGTTTATTCAATAATATTAATTAATTTTCTAATTGGTTTACAATTTTGTTTTTCTAATAAATTGACAGCTGTTAATAAAATATAAAGAAAACTTATAGATTTGTCTTTAAAAATACAGAAATAAAATAAATTTAAATCAATTTCCAAAAATTTTCAGCTCATTATATTTATTTAAGGAAAAAAGTAATAATAAAATCAATTATTCTAGTTATTAATATTATCATTTTAATAATTGGAGCAAAATCAATTAAAAATTATTTAATATAAGTAATTTCGTAATTGAAGTCCTTTTTACTTTTTTTCTGTGTAAATTGCACCGACAAAATTGCCTATGTAAATATTTTTTCATACAAGTTAATATTATTATAGAAAATAGTAATATTAAAATTTAAACATAAAATATTTAATATTGTATACTTATGATATGCCGCCTGAAAGTGTATTTCTGTCCGTCTGTCTTTCAGTTTCAGATTATTATTTATTTATTTATTTATTTATTTAATTTGCCAATGAAATATAATTTCTTACAGGCTAAGGTACAATATATATATTAATTTAAAATTCATATAGGATTACAAATTTTATAAAAACGAAAACTTAAAACTAAAAAGAACTCATAGGTTCAAAAAGTTACGAATTTTTTCTTTGATAGCATTTACATCATAGGAGAAATCAATATGATCGTATAACATATTAAAATCATTACACATTCTACGAAACGGATCAAAATTGGAGTAATTGTTACGGAAGTATTGTAGTTTAAGCGGGATGTAGTTCCTTGTTGGACGAAATGGGATATGGAATTCAAGTTTATGAACAAGAAACTTGGAAACTGTGACCCCATTTATTAAATTTATAATGAATGAAGTGTTAAGATAAATTCGTCTATTCTTAAGTGTGGGAAGTTTAATTAATGCTAAACGACTTTCATACGGGGGAAGATTTATGTTTGGATTCCAAGGAAGTGATCGTAGACAAAACAGCATAAATTGCTTCTGGACTGATTCAATTTTCTTTACGTGAACATCATATTGAGGATCCCAAACAACATATGCATATTCCAGGATAGGTCTTACAAGGGATACATAAAGCTGTCTTGTAATATAAGGATCTTCAAATTCCTTTCCCCAACGTTTTATGAAACCTAAAACTCCTTTTGCTTTATTAACTGTTTGCGATATGTGAGAGTTAAAACTTAATTTGTTATCAAGGAGAACCCCAAGATCAAGAAATGATTCAACTTTCTCTAACTGATGATTATTAAAGGTGTAACTACAGAGTACTGGACTTCGTCTGTAAAATGACATATATTTACATTTATTCAAATTCAAATCCATCAAATTGATATTGCACCAATTAAGGAAATTATTTAAATCCACTTGAAGTAGGGAGCATTGACTGGGGTCTTTAAAGCTAAGGAAAAGCTTTACGTCATCAGCATACATTAATATTTTTGAGTATTTGATGCAGGATGGTAAATCATTAATAAAAATAAGGAATAGTACTGGTCCTAAGTGGCTACCTTGAGGCACTCCGGACGGAACTGGAATAGATTTGGATTTATGATTCCTGAACAGAACGCATTGTTGTCTATTTATAAGGTAGGTTTTAATCCACTTTAGAAATAATGGAGATAATCCTAAAGTATGTAGCTTATATACAAGAAGATCATGATTCACTTTATCGAAGGCCTTGCTGAAATCAGTGTAAATGGTGTCAGTTTGCATATGATGATTGAAAGAACTTATAATATTACTTGTGAATTCCAAAAGGTTTGTAGTGGCGGAGCATCCTTTTCTAAATCCGTGTTGGGCAGGAGAAAGGGAAGATGATATTTGGTGTGATAAAATATCTGTTATTATTTTTTCAAAAAGTTTGGGAATGACGCTTAATTTCGCTATACCCCTATAATTAGAGATATTGGACTTACTTCCAGATTTAAACAGGGGAATAATAAATGACTTTTTCCAAATCTCTGGAAAATAGCCATTGGAAAGGGACATATTAAATAAGTATGTTAAAGTTGAACTTAATGGGGCTATGCATTTGATTAACACGCTTGGAATACCATCGGGACCATATTTTTCGGAGAATTTTAGATTTTTTATTTCATTCATAATAGTGGATATATGTAATACCGGACAAATAATTGGAGTCGATTCTGTAATTTTATATGGGTAGTTTGAGAATTTACAAAATTTTTTATTAGAATATGAGGAGGAGAAAAAGTCTGCAAATATGTCACAAATTTTAGTATCCTGTGATGACTCGTTATTTTCATATTTCATCATAGGTGGATAACCTGAAACTCTGCGTTTTGAGTTGACAAAATTGTAGAACGACTTCGGATTGAGTCTAAAATTTCGTTTTATTCTGGAGAGATAATTATTATAGCATTGGTTATTTGTGGAGTTATAGATAGATCTTGAGACAGAATATCTAGAATAGTCAGTAGTTAAGCCAGTTTTTCTATATATCTTATAATGTTTATTTTTTAAGTTTTTGAGCTTGGATAGATATTTAGTATTCCATGGAGGACCCTTAAGAACAGTTTTCTTCACCATTGGGATTGATTGTCTAAAACAATTAAATAAACCATCATAAAATTGTATAATAATTGAGTCAATTTCATATGGTTGTAGATTGTTAGTTGGATAATGCTGGAACCAATTATTTGTTGAAAGAAGTTGTGTTAGTTTTAAATAATCAGCTTTCTTAAAGTCGAACACAAATTCATCGCTTATGGAAGTTTTTTGAGCAAGGTGTGTATTAACCAGAATATTGATTTCAAGTGTTGGATGATAATTATCTTCTGGAGTAGATACAGGACTACAGCGGTGAATACTAGTATCTGAGGGTTGATCAACAAATATTAGATCTAAAAATTTTCCCAATGAGTTTGCTACTCTATTAACTTGGAAGAGTCCTAGATCAGCGATAGAATCTAATAACTGTATGTTCGTGTCTGTTGAAGGATTTAAATAATTTGAGTCTGGAGTTCTGATCCATGAAACATTTGGAAGATTGAAATCACCCAGTACAATAATCATATCATTTGGTTTAGATTTCTTTACTACAAATTGTATAGCTTCTAAATGAGATTCATAAATATCCTTGCTTGATGCTGGAGGAATATAGGAGCATGTTATAAATATTTTAATATTTATAAGTTTAACACAAGTAGCAATGAATTCAATATTTCGAAATTCATTTGTCACAATTTCTTCCGATGGTAAAAGAGTCGAAATTGCTATCAAAATACCACCACCATCTTTTTCCACTCTATCTCGCCTGTATATTTGAAATTTATCACACATTATCTCGGAATTGTGGATCTTCTTTGCTGGTTTATCACGGAGCCATGTTTCAGTCAGAACTATTATATTTTGTTCAAGGCCAAAACTTTGGAGATAAAAAGATTTCAATTTCGTATTCATACCTCGAACATTTTGATACACAATGGATATTGTGGAGATATTTTTATTAAAAGAATGACGAATTGGGTAAACATGATTGGATTCAGAATGCTTATTTAAAGAATTTAAATAAAAATTTTAAAATTTATTTATTTTTCTTAATAATCATGTCCATGATATCTGAGCGTTACTTATTATATGTTGGACTTCTTTTAATCAAAAATTTAAAGTTGTATATGGTTAGGTTGTGTGGGCAGCTCGCAAAGATTTAGCGAGATCACTCGGAGGCCAGATGTGGCCCATTGTGGTTCCCTGTATAAAAGAAAAACCCACCATTACTGATTGTCTCTCGTAGGTGCCTCGAGTACACGATTTCTACTAAACCACTGTGTACTCTGGATAAAACCTAAAAGATTGCCTAAAGATACATCTCTCAAATCGTCAAGATTCTGAAAGGATCGCTTGCCCAAATGATTGAGTCTGCGCTCCTGCAGTGCCGGACAATCACATAAAAGATGCTCTATAGTTTCTAACACCTCCTCATCTAAACAACTTCTACAGAGATCAGTCCGGGAAAAGCCTATGTATTCGGACCTACATCCTATTATACAGTGTCCCGTAATGATGCCTATTAGAAATCATCTTTCTACTAAGAGTCAAAAGTGTCATAGTTCTTTGTTTATCAATTGAGGGCCAAAGGGTTCTAGATATCATGCAAGTGGTTATGGTGGACCACATACGGGACCTTTCCTTAAGCGCCCAATCTTCTATCAGATTCGACAGTTCAACAAGAGGAATATCGACTTCTGTTAGGGCCTCTCTTGCACACTCATCCGCCTTTTCGTTTCCAAGAATGCCTTAGTGCCCTGGAACCCATACTAGTCTTACACCTTGCGTGCGCAACAGGGAAAGAGAACGATTGCATTCAAGTATACATTTCGATCTCACCACATACGAATTCAGAGCCTTAATCACGGCCTGACTATCTACAAAGAAGTCAACAGTAAGGGCTTCTGAAATAAGTTCTCTGATTCGTCTAGCAGCTACAGTTATAGCATATATCTCAGCCTGGAATACTGTACAAGTATCCGGTAATCTCAGAGATATTGAAAGTCCTAGGTCTTCGGAGAAAACTCCTTATCCGGTTCCAGTATCTGTTTTCGACCCGTCAGTGAAGACTGAGATTGCACCTTCCTGAAAAACAGAATTTGCCGCCCAGCTTTCCCTGTCAGGGATGCTGATCCTAAAGGATTTATCGAAATCCATCCTAGGGATGATATAGTCCGTTCGGACACTCAGATTGCTCCCGCCTACCATTTGTAAGATTCTGCCATGCCCAATACGATCATGCCTAAGTTCGCCTGACTCCCTGAGCCTTAGAGCAGACTTGGCCGAGACATATTTGATATAGACATCAAGTGGAGCTAAGTCAAGCATAGTCTCTAAGCTAGCTTGCGGAGTCGAATTCAACGCTCCAGTAATTGCAAGACAAGCTAGTCTCTGTACCCTGCCCAGAATGGAGAGATAGGTCCTTGTATTGACAGCACTCCACCAGACAAGTGCTCCATAGGTAAGAATTGGTCTAATTACCGCTGTGTACATCCAGTGTACGATGTAAGGCTTGAATCCCCATCTCTTACCAAAAGTCTTCTTACATGCATAGAAGGCACATAAAGCCTTATGCATCCTGCTCTCAACATTACGTCTCCACGAGAGCTTTGAATCCAAAATAACTCCAAGGTATTTTGCCTCTCTGGAGAGGACCAGAGAAGTACCTTCCAGCCTAGGAAGCCTAAATGCTGGAATCTTATACTTCCTGGTGAAGAGTACCAATTCGGTCTTTGATGGGTTTACTCCCAGACCGTTCGCATTTGCCCATCTAAGTAGTTCGTTCAAGGCCGATTCCATCAAATCACTCAGTGTGGGGAGAAATTTTTCCCTGATGAGGAGCACAACATCGTCCGCATCAGTAGTTGCATACTTTGATACCTTTTCTGGAGAGTTGAAAAAGGATTTCATTTACGACGAGGTTCCATAGAAGTGGAGATATTACACCGCCCTGTGGAGTGCCTCTCGTCACAACCTTTCTTGTCATACTCAAACCCAAGCTGGAATTAATGGCCCTGCTGCTAAGCATGTTACCAATCCAGTTTGTTATCTGTTGATCTACCCTTAAGTTCTGAAGGGCTGATAAAATGGATTGTTGAAGGCACCCTCTACATCCAAAAAGGCTGCCAGTACAAATTCCTTTTTGTTCAAGTGTATCCTCAATAGTCCCGACCACATCATGTAGTGCCGTTTCCACCGACCTACCTTTTTCGTAGGCGTGTTGTGCCATACAAAAGTTGATTGATGAGAGATTACTCCTGACATATGCATCCACAAGTCTTTCCAGAGTTTTCAGTAAAAACGATGACAGACTCATGGGTCGGTAATCCTTTGCGGTGCTATGATTTATTTTTCCCGCTTTGGGGATAAATACCACTGTCACCTCTCTCCATCCTCTTGGTATATAGCCTGTTACTAGACTACCCTTGAAGATTAAACTCAGCCACGGTAGAATGGCAGGGATCGCATACTGCAATAAAGCGGGAAAAATGCCATCCGGCCCTGCTGACTTGTAGGGTTCGAAGGACCTCACCGCCCACTTTATCCTTTCAGTGTCAACTATAGAATCTACCAGGGCCCTAGGCTGAAACTCGGTTGCTGCAAGGAGCTCTACTTCAGAGTCCTCATTATCATCCCTGCAGCCCGGAAAGTGCGTTCCCATGAGCAGTTCCAAAGTTTCCGTACTACTTTCGGTAAAGAGACCGTCTGGTCTCATCAGGAAGCCTGGTGCGCTCGGGTCCTTAGCCAATACCTTTCTCAGCCGAGAGGCTTCCGTGGTGCTGTCCAAGTCGCCGCAGAAGCTTTCCCAAGATTCCCTTTTCGCCCTTCTGATCTCTTTCTTAAATTCATTGAAACTACGACGATAATTGTCCCAGTCCAATGAGCTCTTCTCTCTCTTCGCTCTGTTAAAGAGTGTTCTACACTTCCTTCTTAGCCTCATTAGCCTAGGTGTCCACCAAGGTTGACGGAGTTTCCTAGCACTGTGCCGCTCCCTACAAGTAGAATGATAGGCATCGATTAGAAACCTAGACAGAAAAGATGACGAGTCTTCCAGATCCTGAACACTGGCCAACGTTTCCGTCTCCGGTGTTGACATATTCTGAATCATGTTCGTGAAACTACTCCAATCTGTTCTTCTAGAGTTTCTGAACGGCCTATCTCTATCCATAGTAAGATCTATCATGAAAATAATCCTATTGTGATCAGAGAGAGAGTTCTCCAAGGAGACTCTCCAATCAGTAATCCTAATTGAGTCAGTATTTCCTACCAATGTTATATCAATAACCTGCTCTCTAATCCTATTGAAAAACGTTGGTCTATTACCTTTATTACAAATACTTAAATTTGAAGATAAGATATAGTTCAATAATGACTCACCTCTCGTGTTGATATCTGTGCTCCCCCACAGAGTATGATGGGCATTAGCGTCACATCCTATTACGACGTCATGGCCCCTAGTACGACACCATTCCACCAAGGTACGTACGGCACGTGGAGTTCATCTTCATCATACGGTAGATACGCCGATGCAAGGATAATTGTTGGTAATCCTCGACGTTCAAGCGCTGCCACCGTTAAATCACACGAGCTGTAATTAAATATAAGAAAAGCTTTAATGTCTTTTCTGATCAATATGCAGCTTCTGATTTTACCTTCTTGTGTTGGAGAAAGAAGCACATATTTTCGTGACCGGATGCCTTGAACTTTACTGGCTACTATCCAGGGTTCTTGGATTAAGGCCACGTGGATAACTTCCTTCTCCATGAATCGCAGCAAGTCATCCGTCGCTGCTTCGGAGTGATGCAAATTAATTTGGACCACTTTCAGGCCGCTTTGGATCCTCACTGCATTTTTCGGGGGGCAGAATTAGCCTCAGCTGGTTCAGCCCGTATTTTACCACTCCTTGGCAGGAACGTAGAAGACGGAGTGACTCTAACTAATTTTAATCCAGAGATCTTTACCATCTCCCTTGTCCCTAGAGCGTCCTCGTTGTATCGTCCAATTTTCTGTACCAAGTCCCTTGTTCTGACGTTTAATGAGTGTTAGTATGGCTTCATCCTCCAAGATAGGAGGAGGGACCCATACTCGCACTGTCGTCTGAAAAGGAACTTGGTCAAGAGGAACGATCTCTATTTTTGCGTTGGGCCAGAGCTCGCCGAGCCCTCTGTTTTTGAGAAAGTTAAGAGCTTTTTCATTGCCACATACGATGATCTTGACTCCCTTTAACCATTTGGCGCCATCGAACGCAGTGAAAGAATCATCTTCATAGTTCATATTTTAATGAACTTAAGAACCTGCAAAAAGAAAAGCAGAATCATATCTTAATAAAAAATTGCTCAACAAAATTACTTATGTAAAGTTTTCGTTGATTTTTAAAAAACGCGCCAAAAATTTCATTTTTTTCATAAAACACATAGTTTGTGTTACTAAGCCTATTCATTAAATTCTCGGAAGATATAGTATAACCAAATCAATCTTCGGGGACCATCGTCAAGTATGTAGTTGCCTCGTGCTAAAAACGTATATGGTTCACATGCATATATTGCTTTTGACGTCCAGTTGGGCATATTCGGTTATATTTTGAATGAGTTTTTCTGTTTTTAATATAACCACATAATCACATAACCTGATAACTAGCCTATAGTGTATAACCTTATTATTATTATTTTATTTATTTTATTTAATTTTATTAATATTTTCAAATATTCAAATTTATAAATAGGGTAATTCCAAACCATTTCAACCCAAAATTACAGTTTTATTTTTTTTTTTTTTTTTAAATTCAGGGGCGTATTAAACTAGTCATTGTGCATTTTATGGCGTCTGAATCAGTTCTATTTCGTTTACGGTTCTTATTTTATAGACCTTTAAAGTGATGCACCTCGGGCTTTTTTGTCAAAAATGAACAAAGTTTTAGGTTTAATAACTTATTTGATTCATTAGATTTTAACTTAATTGGTGTCAATGGAAAGGGCCGAGATTCCTCTTCATCATAAAATCATACAAATTACACATTTTCAAATGAAAAAATATCCTTTATCCTAGGATATCCTGAGAAAGTGTTTTTTAATTTTCATTATTTGTTTACACAATATTTACAGTCATTTTGTCATAGTGTAAAAATTTCAAAGTAGGATCTCAATGGGATAAAAAGTTATAGAAGTTATCTAAAGCAATTAGTACAATTTTACTAAGAAAATAATATCTATTTTAAATATTTTTTTCTATATTCCGCTCATTTATACGCATCCTTGCAGAGTCTTCCTGCAAATTTTTTTCTACGAAACACTCTAACCCAACAAAAAAAGAACTGAAAAAGTTATGATTTTAACATTGTGTTTTCATTGGAAGGAAGTACTTAGTGGTAAAAAAGAGCTGCAGAAGTTCTTTTTTTTAACACATGGTTGTCATTGGTAGGATGTTATTCATTTAGACTTCTTGTTCATTACTTTTGAAGCACTTCTCTTAAAATTATTTTTGTACAATTTTTTAAGAAAAGTTCTATTTTTGACCTATTAAATAATAATAAAAATGCTTTCAAATTTGTAAAATTTAAATTTTGTTAGAAATTATTACAAATTTTTTCCCGCTAAAAATTCATTTATTTTTACTTTTTTGGAAGTAATTATTAAGAACTTCCAAAAAAGTTTTCAATATGCACTTTGTTCTACTTTTGAAGTTGTGAGAATGTTTTTTTTTTTTTTTTTTTTTTTTTTTTTGAAGAACTTTATCGTTTTTTGCTGGGAATGTATATATATACTCAAAAGTTGTCCAAAGAAGAAAACGGACAAATTTAAAATTTTATTTAAAAAAGCAGCTTGGCGAGTTAGAAAAATTACTAATTCAAAACACAAATTGGTTTATTAAACCTTATATTAAAATTATTTATTAAAATTGTAAAGAATAAAATATCCAGGGCTTATTTTTTTTACTTGATGGCTTTCAATTTCGATAAAAATTTTTATACATAAACTCCATTAAGCCTTTTATAAATTTCAGTTTTTAGTTTTGTGAAATTGCAAAAACTCGCGATTTTATTTCGCTTTTTAATTTTCTGAAAAACCAAAAAATATCAAATTTATGTAACTTTGAATAGCAATATCTCTGGGAAGACTTTGTGAATTTTAATGATTTAAACGGCCTTCCAATTTCGCATAAGGCGACTTTTCGACTAACATTTTAAAAATAAGAAAGATTTTTTAAAAATGCATTTTAATTCAATTGCATTTTTCAAATGCATTTTTCTTTAAATATGCTATTAAAATTTTTTAATTTTTTAACATAAATGAAAAGTTTGGAATCTTTACATTAAAATAAAAGTGTCAAATTTTTGGGACGCGAAAATCTTATATGCATAATACAATTTTTATAAAAACTTGTTCCAAATTTTTCATATAAAAATATTTTTTTTTTCATGTTTTTTGAATTTTCTTTAAAACTTGTGTAAAAGTTAACAAAATATAAAAAGTATGTAATCTTAAATATTTATATCTTTTGATACTATTGATGGATTTCTGTAATTTAAAAAGTATTTAAAAGGCCATTGTATATTTTTTGTGTAATTTAGTCAGCATTTCGATAATCACCTCTTCGGTCCATAATATTTTAAAAATATAAATGCAGTTTTTAGATGCGTTTTTGTTAGTTGCGAATTTATTAAATTTTAATTTTTCAAAACTGTATTTAAAAATGCTTTGTTTATTATAACTTAAAACAATAATTAGTCTGATACATAAAGTTTTATTATTTTTAACGAATTTTTAAAAAAATAACACAATACATTTTCTTTAACAAAATACTAGAAGCTACTCATAATACCAGAAAAATATAATTTTTATATGAACAAATTTAAATTAGTTAAAGAAAAGAGGAAATTATGCACAGTACATGTGTGCGTACCAAAAATTTGAGATTTTTATTTTAATGTAAAGATTCCATGCTTTCCAAATACGTAAAAAAATTAAAAAATATTAATAGCACATTTAAGGAAAAATGCATTTAAAACATGCAATTGCATTGAAATGCATTTTTAAAAAATATTTTTTATTTATAAAATATCCATGTTTAAGCTGATATAATTAAAATTCAAACGCCGTTTAAATCATTGATTTCCTCAAAACCTTCCCAGAAATATTGTTATTTAAAGTTGTATACTTTCGAAATTTTTTAGATTTTTTCGAAAGCAAAAAAGCGAAATAAAATCGCGAATTTTTTGAATTTCGCGAATCTGAAAACAAAAATCTATATAAACATCCATAGACCTTTTACGTGCAAAATTTTATTAAAATTGAAGAACACTTGGTAAATTTTTGGGCGTTCTTCCATGGAATGGACGATATATATTTTTTTTTTTTGATGAAGTATTTAAACTTTGTTTTTGTGTCCTTTATCAATGGTATAACTTTTGAAAAAAAAAAAAAAATATATATATATATATATATATATATATATATATATATATATATATATATATATATATATTATATATATATATATATATATATATATATATATATATATATATATATATATATATATATATATATATATATATATATATATATATATATATATATATATATATATATAATTCACATTCACACATTTTTTACATTTTTATTTTTGGGCTTATTATTGGAAAAACATAGCCCGTTTTTTCTTAATAATGCACGTTTTTATTCGATTTTCAAAGGAAAGTAATGTAAAAACTCTATAAACAGCGTTTTTAAATTTTTTAGTCACATTTGAGTCACAATTTTAATCAGTTTAAAATTTTTTTGCAAAAAATGTTTTGCACTTTTTTTCGCATGTAAATTTTTTTACAATTTAAATTATGAAGACATTTTCGTTCTTTGGAGTGCTCACAATTGCTATTTTACATTTTTAATGTTTAAAAATGGTCCATCTAATCAGCAAACTACGATTTTTTTATCTCTTGATTTGTAAGATATCATAAATTTAATATAGTGTCTAATTTTTACAAAAAATGTTATCTCTTTATTTTCGATAAGCAAAACGGGCTATCTGAATATTTTATAAAAAACATTGAAAATATATTAAGAAAAAAGGGCTATCTACCATAACTTCGCGAATAATGAGCTTAAAAGAATAATTTTTATATGTAAGGTTTAGTAGACGTATTATTAAAAAATCGTAGAATCGTAGGATTGCAAAATGTTGAATTTCGAGTTTTTCGCGAAATAGGTTTCCAGCAAGGAATTTCAACATTTTTGTGGAAAATTACTTTTAAATTATTCGCCATGGGATTTAGTTTCGTAAAATTACTTTTTAGCGCACTTTAATGAACAATTTTTTTGAAAACAATTTATTATAGTTACTACCAAAGTATATTCTTTACTACAATTCAACTATTTAAAATTTTAACTATAAAAGGAACAAAATTATAAAATGTTTATTTAATTTACAATATAAATATCGAACTTTTTTTCATGATGTAGTAAAATCACGGTTTATGGACAAACATTTTTCCGAAACTTTTTTTTAATAATTTTTTTGTAACTGGCTCAAAATTACGAATTTGTAGATCTATTTTAAAAATTGTGTAAGCATTGTTTAAGATTCTTGCTACAAATTTTTTTTCTACGGGACAAACTTTAATGCACATGAATATTCAAAGCTTTCATTGACAATATTTTTGTTTTCACTAATTTAAAAGTTTTTACTTTAACTTTGAAATTCTTACACTTGACCAATATACGGATTTATATGCAACATCAGTTTACGAACAAACCACAAACTGGAGAATATTTATAGAAACGTATCTATGTGTGCATTTAGCATGTAAATGTGTGTGTTGGGGCCATTGGCTGCTATAGCAGTTAGAGGCAATACAATAGGTGAGTAAGTGAGGTAAGTATGTACTATGTACAATGTACATACATATAGTATTTGATTTTAGTTGAGTTGGCGAGTGGCTTTATGCAGGTTGAGTATTTAACTTTGAACAAGTTTATTGGGTTGGTAGGTACTTTACGTGTACCAGAGTTCGAGTACAAAATTTAAATATGAAGGACACGTGCTGGTTGTTGGAGGTTGAGAATGAGTGAATGAGTAAGTGAATAAATCTATGGATGGATGACTGGTTAAATGGATGATTGAATGCATGAGTGAATGGAAAGTTGTGATTCAATGAGTAGACTAGTAGCATTATTATATTTATTATTTTTATTATTCTTAGTATTTCATTTGGTATCGTTTTAATACTTGCATCAAACAAATACCCATTTGAAGAGTTATCGTTCATGCATTTATTAAGTACATTTCAACGTTGCGCCGTTCGGTTGCGTGCCGTCAAACTCTTAAAACTTTTCAGTTGTTGATTTTGATTTGTGTTGAAAACACAAATTCAATATTGCGATTTGCATTAAAATAAGTAAAAAGTTAAGTATTGTTAAATACTCGCTTACGTCCTTATAATCGACCATTCATACAAATGTATGTATATATGTATGATGTTTTGTATATGTATGATGTTTTGTATATGCATTGTACCTATGTATATTTTGTAAAAATGTTTTTAGTTTATGATCTTTTAGACATTCAGCTTTAAAATCTCAAATAATATTGTAAAACTAACATCTCAAGTATGTATGTATGGGCACATGTCTGACTTCAACATTCTGCATTCTAAAATTGTAGAAATTTCTACGCCACCTACTATAGAAACAAGTTATTATCAAACTATTTCCATTGATTTCATTTACATACATTTGATTACAGTATCCAGGCAGAATTATATAAATCAAGTTAACTTAGAGACTTTTAGACAAACACACAATTTTACAAGTATCCTTGTTAAAATACACAATGGTTTAGATATTATGTTAGTCCTTTACTTTTCTCCCCATATTTCTTTATCTATAACTTGTGTTGGCATGAGTGTATATGTAAATGTTTGATTTAAAGTGTAGATTAAATTTATTAAGTACGTGCGAATCGATGAGTATCTTAAGTGTTTTTTCAAGAGATCTTAAGACCAGCTAAATCTTTTGCTAAAATAAATAAAGTTTTTCAAAGTATACATATATTTGAATTGTCAAAAGAATAATGTATCTATTATTTTAATTATATTTATAATGCTTAGCATTATTATAGTTTTAAATATGCGTTTAGATAAATACGAGTATCGTTATTTAAAATACGTCTGGTCTAAGCTAACATATTTATTTAATACTGTCTTTAAATAATAAAAATATATCTATGAACATTAGAGTGTCCTATAGAAAAAAATTAGTAGAAAGATCCCTTAAACGAGCTGAACATGGATAAAATATTAAAATACAATTTAAAGCTAATTTTTAATTTCCTATTAGCGCACATAGGTTAGACAGACCACTTTTTTGGCCAAAACTATATACATATATATATATATATATATATATATATATATATATATATATATATATATATATATATTTTTTTTTTTTTTTTCGCATTGAAAATTGTATATTAATTTTAGTTTTTTTCTCAATCCTTTGATGAACAAAGAATAATTAATATCACTTTGTTTTCCGACTTCCTTCAAAATATAATGACTAAAAATTTAATTTTGTTCCATTTTCGAGTAACATTTTAGCTAAATTTTAAAAATTCATAATTTTTTGAATAAAAAATGCCTATAGACATTTTTTTTATTCGAATTAGCAAGTTTTGGAAACATATTATTGTTGTCTCAAACGCCTAACAAATCATTCTAATTTCGGTTTATTGTTTCCAGATGGGATAATGTGGAAATTTTTTGTTATTTTTCAATAAAGTTTGTGTAGAAATTTAAAAAAAATTTATTCTCAAAATATAATAAAAACATAGAATTTTTTGTCCACCAAATGGAATACGCATCATCATCTTCGATTTTCATAACAAATATATTATGGTTAGTGTTTATAAACTGGTTAAACGAAAAAACGGTTTTTTCTTCTAATTTCGGCTTTTATGAACCGGTTAATTTAAAATGCTCAATTTCGGTTAACCGGCTTATCCGGTTTTTTTCTGAATCGATTAACCGGTTTCAATAATTTGATAAAAATATTTCTAAATTCCTTCATAATGTTACTTTTTCCGAATTTAAAACAAGACAAAATGTTTTGGAAGAATTAAAAAATTTTTCTGTTTTGTTTAGTTATTTTAAAAAAATCAGAAAATTTGCATATTTTGTTATAGCAGATTTTGGAGTTTTAAGTCAATTTTAATCTGAAATTCAACATTCAACAACGGTTTCCATGATCTAAGAACGAGATGTTTTTAATTTAACATTAATTGTCGAGGCACACCCTAGCCGCTAATTAAGATTTGCGTTGATATATGCCAATCTGTAGCTGCTTTAATACCCTATATCAAAATCAATATGGCGTTCGAAAAAGAGTACGATTTTGCATTTAATGCAACTTAGAGATTTAATTAAGTGAAAACAAAAAATGTATATAAATGAAATTGTCTTTTGATGATAATGAATTTTGCAATAAATGGATGAATATGAACAAGAATTTTGCAAATTTTATGAGAAGGTTTAATAATAATTAAATAGCTAATATATCCACGCATACTTAACATATCGCAATATTTTTAATTTGTATTTAAGATACCATTGTAGAGTACATAAATGCAATCATTTTTGATTTAGGACTATAAATAGAATTTTGGCAATTTTTTATAAATTTTTATCTCAAACCTCCATAACATTGACGCCGTTCGGTAAAAGTCATTCACGCGAACAGATCTGTGTTCCACTAAAGCCAAGGAATATTAGTACTAAATAGCGTTGATATGTCATTCAAAAATTTTCGAAATTTTTTTGAACCCCAAAATTAAACGAGTTTGAAGAATTGCCTATAAAAAATATATTTAATGAAATCGAATAGGTAACCAAACACTCCATTTACAGAAGTTGGAGGAAGAATTTTTCCAAATGAAGAAAAATAATACACACTTATATACATGGCTTATGAAAAAAAAAATCAAAGAAGATACCAGGAAAGAAGAAGACATTATAAAAAATTCCCCACTTTTAAAGTAAATAATAGCAGAAAATACACTTGTAAATTTTTAATAGTTCTTCTAAAAATTTAAAAATAGATGTTTTTCCAGCCAGAAAAATTTTAATTGTTTTTCACAATTTAAACAATTAAAAAGTATTTTCATTAATTACACGGTCAAAATATGGTCTATTAAACAATTTATCAACGAAGAAAACTATTCCAATTGGATATTTTATTGTATCAATTTTTCAAAAATCAAATTTTCTAATATTTTTTACTGAAAATAAAATAATTTATCGGCTTTCAATAATTTTTCTTATTGTATAAATTAACAAATATCAAATATAAATAAAAACGAGAATAGTATAGTCGGTCAAGACCGGCCATTTGATACCCTACACCATTCCGATTCATATAATTTTGTTTTAACTTATATAAACCTTAATTGTGTTAAATATTAACATAATACTAACATTCCTGTGCTTATATATAACTTATTTGACTAAATTTCATTAAAATATTCCTATTTTTATACTCTACACCACCATAAGTGCTGAAATAAAATATCAATTCGATAAAGTTGATAAAATTCCGTTTTACCTTATTTCATAATATTAAGATATTAATAAAACACTTTGTTATAATGAAAAACAAAATTTTTGTTAAAAAATTATAGATTTTTTTAAGTGCATGTTTTTACATTTTTGGTCATATTTTTCGCTTTTTACTGCATATTTAATGCGCAAAAAATACTTTTTTTAAAGCATACTTGTGTTTTACTTGGTAATAACTAATAAAACTGATAGAAAATTATAAAACATAATTTTAAAAAATAGGCAGTTTTTTTCTAATTTAAAAGCCTATTTATACGATTTTTTAACGCAGGTTCATTTTTTAATAAGCTAATGTAATAGTACATGCTAATTCAATGAATTTTTAGTCTTATCGCTTTTGAATTCGTGGAGTTATTTCTAATTTGCAAATATTCGAATAAATACTAATTTTAAATAAAAGTTTTACCAGTGGATTGATTTTTATTTTGCGTTTATATAAAACACAAAATAAATAAAAACATTAACTTTAAATTTAACTTTAATAAAAATCAATAAAATTATTTTCATATATTTAGAATCTTTATGCAGAGTTGTATTTTAGCTGTCATATTTTTAATATGATATCATTAAAAGTTAAACTCTGAAAGCATTGAGTAGCTACTTTACAGTATTGGGTCTCGGTACACGATACATAATATTCAATACTTGCACAACACTACAGCATACATAAAACTTGCAATATAAATCATATTACCACTAAATACTTTAACAATACTCTTTTAAGATTACTATTTTTTTTTTTCCAAAAACATGTCGTGGATTTAAGAAAAATAATAATAATAATAATTACACTGTGCTCGAAAATGAAACTTATTTCTATTAACAAGATTTGCACCCATTGGGTAAAACTAAGTCGCCGACGCTGAATTTAACGGCGTTAGCCATTTAATTATCTCTTTTAGTTTAAGAAATATTTAGGTCGAAGCTAATTTTACTCTCATTTTTTACCTCGCTTTTTAATTTTTTTAAACTTGAGGGTCTTAATTTGATCCCTAATTTTTTTGAAAGTAATCACTAGATTTCTTACAAATTTTTAAATGATATTGTTGCAAGAATCATATAAATATATCTCTCCGATAAATAGTATTAATTTGAAGTTGAAACTTAAGGAAACAATGAAATTTTTGAGCTATTTTCTAAAAATGTGGTAAAATATTTTTTTTGTTCCGGACTGCAGAATTTTTGTAATGGTTTCAAAAGAAATCTTACTGTAAATTCGTGTAGAGAAAAATCGGAGCAGCTTTGGGCAATGATTTCCCCCAAGCCTTATACAAACGTTGTTAATTTTGAAAAAGTTTTTATTTTTTTTGTCAAAGCGGAGATCAACAAAAAAATATATTGGCTATATACCTTCATATGTCAAATAAAAAATATTTTCTGAGCCACGTCTTTTACAACGGGTGGGTAAATATTTTAATGAAAAAAATAAATTTTTTAATTCCCTGATATTAGAAAAAGTATATCTATATTGTGTCAAAGTTTCATTGGAATACCTTTACTTGTTTAAATTTTATTTAGGTCTATACTTTATTTCGAAAAAATATGCTTAACTACAAACGTTATGTTTTTCTGTTCATAGTACGGAGAAATTTCATTGCAGGTTTAAAAAACTTAAAAAACGAGACCAAAAATGCGAATAAAATTTGCTTCGTTCTTAATATCTCATAAACTAAAAAAAAAAAAAAAAATAACCACACATGTAGGTTTTTGTAGAGACTGAAAAGGACTACATATAAATACGTATTTTTTTATATTCAAGCCATAAATGAATTTTAAATGAATTGATGAATTAAAAAAATAAAAACAATTTTAGAGGTCTACACTCTAGCCCCGTGACAGGTTAGAGACCTGTACTTCTCCAAATCAACTTAAAACATCTCTGTTTTGACTGAATACAATTTCATTTAGATATATCCCACAGTACATAAGGAACACATTTATTTACAAAAAATCTATTTGGGACCGCACGAAAAAATCCGTGTATGCTCTTGGTCTTACAACTTTTGTTGTGGTGAAAAATAAATAATTCTGTTAACTGGTTTAAATTTTTCATTATACTCACTTGCAGTGTGCTAAATTTCATGGTAATAGCAAAACTAGTTTTTCTTAAAATTGAGATTTAACAAAAACATCTAAACACATAATTCAAATTTTTCATGAAATTTTATATCGGCCATATAAAACAATTGCTAGGAAGGCAGTCGTGTCACAAAATACAGTTTCATGGATCATAATATTATACAAAGAGCTCATGATCATTGAATGGAAACCTGGTAGTTGAAAAAAAAAAAATTAATCTTCAGGCTGTATGACTCAGACAAAATATAAAGGATTTTGATAGAAAATCCTCTAATCTCTTGAAGGAAAGTGTCATAAAAAGTTAATTGCTTTGAATCTTTTTCAGAAAAATTGAAAGGAAATCTAGCCTGAAGACGTATAAAGTAAGAAAAAAATCCTATTAGAAACTCAAGCAAGAATTTGGAGGAAAAAATAACGTGAACGTAATTCAGGCGATTTTTTTTTTTATAATTATGATTAGTGTATAATAGACGATGAAAAACATTCGTACTGGCTGATTTTTTTAAACTTTCTTGACAGGAATTCTATTCTGCAATGGTAGAGGAAATATAGCAGCAAAAGTTCGTGTATCAAAAAAATAAAAATTCCCAACAATGTTTTTGATTTGGAAAGTCGTATGCATATGCTGGGAAAAAGCACTTTGTTCTTAAAAATGGTTCCATTAACACAGAAATATACGTGAATGTGTGCCTTTGAAAAACATTTTTCCTTTCCTAAGAAAATACAGTGTATTACAACAACAAAACAATGGAGCGTTAACAAAGAAATTGTAAGTGTTTATACCAAAAGAGGCTAATTCATCAAATTGTCCGTAACTCCGTGAAATTGAAAGATATTATGCTCTAGTCAAAAATAATTTTAAGGACATTAAAAGCACAGCATAAAATGAAATCGAGTTTAAAAATAAGTAGACCTATTTGAGGAAAAAAGTGACCGAAACACAATAAAACCTTTAATTAGAATAATCCTGGAAAATATCAGATATTTCCTTAAAAACCATCAGGAAATCATTTATTCTTTTATGTTTAGAACTTGAACATAAAAGTCCATAATAAAAATATAACTTTAAAAAAATTCACCCATTGATTTAGTTTCTATAAGCAGATTTGCAGGCACGGTTTTTTTCGTGCACAGTCCTTATGGGTAATTTTTTCCTAATTCTGTCAACACTGGATTACACAAACACTCAAATACACTGGACTATACATCATATTTAAAATTACACACAATTAAACACTGGGAAAATAATATTATTTGTTTTTAATTGTATCATTTATTCAATTGATACTCAGCACTGCAGTGAAAAACACTTGGATACCTCTTAAATAGACAATTTTTCATCGCATGCCAAATTTTTGTTTCTCGTCCGATTTCTTTTAGTTTTAAACTTCTTTGCATTTGTTAGTTAGTTAAAGATCAAAATTATCTATCGAACAGAAAAAAACTAGAATTCGATATCTCTTTCGAGTCTAAAAATAAATGATTTTGAAATTGAAAATTGCAAAAATTATGATTTTTTGTGTTTTTTGGCAAAAAAAGTGTCTTAATATTTTTTCTATAAAATAAATATCCTAACGAATAAATTTCGGATTAAAGCCTTTTACGGACATTGAAGTCAGTATTATTTGTAAAATAATTTAAAATAGCTTTTCTAAAGATTTAATCAAACGTCTTAAAGTTAGAATAAACCGGAAAGTTTCCGGCACATATTAAATTTTTTAAATATTCAAAAGTCAAACAAAAACATTTAAAGGCAAATACTTTATTTTAGAGATTTTTGCATTTATTATTTATTTTCAAAAATTATTTTAATGATACAAGTGGTGTGAAAACCGAAGATTCTGAAATGTATGACGATGGTTAGTTAACTAAACTCAATCAATCAATATTGATGATAATTGACTTTATTTAAAAGGAACAGAAAATTAGATTTGCTTTTAATCAATATTTAGTAAGTGACAGGAATTTTCCACATCTGATTTATTAAAAAAAATAATAATCGTTTTAAAGCCAAAAAGCTTAATTATATTCTTTATGAATGATTATTTAAAAAGAAATTTACATGCCTATTCATAGAAAAAGTCTTAAAAAAGTCATCATTTTGTTAAGACTAAAGGCGCCATAGACACTTACTGCAGAGAGATACTGCCGATGAACCCCCTATACGTGTGTGATTGACGATTTCACTACACATTGATCAATCAAATGTTGTTTTTTTGTAAAAAATTTCGAATAACAAGAAACAATTTTAAGTATTTTAATTATTTTTTCTTTCAGTTTAAAAATTCAAACTGAAATTTTTATAAATTAAAAAAGAAAATTTCAAAAATTAATTTATAATATCTGTTTGCAGTACGAGTTCATTTTGAAATCAAAACGATTTTGATTTTTCATACTGCATTGTCGGTGTGACGCACACATTCAAAAGCTCTCTCAATTTTACTAATACATACATATTGCAGGAGCTCCAAGCATTTTTTTCGGTGTCAATTCCCCCGCTTTTGTACAGTAAAGTTCATTTGTGACTACCCACCTAATCATTCAAATGTGTACTTTTTTTTATTCACCCTAACTTCGCATATTTTGTGAGCGATAGTTAAGCTATCGCACCTTTTATTGACTCTTCAGAATGCGTTGAGGTGGCGATAGCACCTTTTATTGACTCTTTAGAAAGCGTGGAGGTTGCGATTTATACTTTATTGACCCTTTGGTGACCGTGGGCGGCGATTGGTTTTTTTATAAGTCACAAAAACGTTAAAAATATAAATAGTTCATTCATTGGAAGTACAGGTTGGGTTACTTAACTAACGGCAATAAATACATGGTAGAACATTTGGCTTTGATGCATCTTTTTCAGACGTGTGTAGTGTCAAATATTAATTTATTGGCTCCTTTAGTGTTTTACTTTGTAAGAAAAAAAGTTAATTATATTTTTTTTTATATTTTTTTGTTAGTGTACTACATTAATTAAATGGGTTTTTAACAGAGACCATAGAGTAGCATATAGAGACGAAATTCTCGATTGACATTTAAACAAAATTGTTGTTTTGTAAACAAAAATGTGTTTTTATTTTCTTTTGGCAACAACAAAATGTATTTGATTACATGTATTTTGTTGTTGCATGAGTTAGGTTTTTGACAACCGACTTAGGTTTTTGACAATTAGTTTCGTCTCTTGTTACTCTTTGACAGAGACCATAAGTCTTATACGTTTTAAAAATTAATCAAATTTTAATTGTTATTTTTATTTATTTTTATTTTATTGTTTGAAAAATAACAATTTACTTTATTTTATCATACAAAAATAAAAATTTTCATTCCAAAGCTTTGACTCATCGTTAATAACAAAAACTATGGTGTACACAGAATTTCTCTAACTAATTTCCTTCATATTGATGTTTTTGATACAAAATTACACGAATAATAATTATTTTTGGTCTCTAATTTTTAATTTAAACACGTGGAATACATCCACTAGAAATGGATTACCTCTAAATTATTTTATATAATACAAAACCCAGTCTTGCTAATTAGAATTTTCAATTTATTAAAGAAATCAATTATTCTGCATTTGTGTTTTTTTAAATTGACTTTTTCGTATTAGTCACGATATCGCCACTTTTTGGTCCTGGGGTTCAAATAGACTTCCTCCTAGAATATCCCCATGTTAAAGTTACTAGTCACCTAATTGGTAAAGTGACCAGTTAAAAAGATTGTCAGGTGACTGACTCAATTTCACCAGTAAAAGGATTCCTATGAATTGACTTTTTCGTACTAGTCACTATATCGCCACCTTTTGGTCCTTTGGTGCCAATACACTTCTTCCTAGGACATCCCCATGTTAAAGTGACTAGTCAGGTGGTTAGTGAAGTGACTAGTAAAAATGTTTGTCAGGTGACTGACTCAATGTAACTAGTAAAAGGAACGACTTCCAAAGGGTGACTAAAGTGGAAGCAATAGCCACCTCAGCTTACAAAGGGTCAATAAATCAACATGCTCATTAAAACAACAAATAGTGCAATGTATGTAAGAATGCTCTGTGGCTGAGTGGTTAGCGCGTATGTCTATAAAACATAACGATGTGAGTTCAAGTCGGGGGTGCCGCCATAAACAAAAATGTAAAAATATAACAAGCGCGAATATATTCGGCCCGGACGAATCTATATACCCACCATCAAAGTTGGCAGTAAAGTGGGCGGACCACGCCCATTTTTTGTTTCCGACTTTACATTGGTCCTTGAACTATGTAAACACAATTTCGTTGATTTTCACCATATATGGGAGGTGGGCGGTAAAGTGGGCGGACCACGCTCATTTTTGGTTTCCGAGTTTATGTCGATCCACCAAGTATACGTACAAAATGTCGTTGGCGTACGTGCTTTTATTGAAGAAATATCAGCAGAAAAGTATTTCACGGACACCCTGTGATTCTAGTTTTTAGCCCATAACTTTATTTTTTAACCGATTTTGCCCATTTTCAATACCAAGTAAACCTTATATAAGATAAATATTTGTGCCAAATTTCGTCTCCCTACGTTGCCCCGTTCGAGCTCTATAATGCTTTCAACAGACGGACAGACGGACGGACATAGCTAGATCGACTCAGAATTCAACCAGGACCCAAAAAATATATACTTTGTGGGATCTTAAATGACTCCTTCGACATGTTACACACGGAATGACAAAATCAATATACCCCCATCTTTTTGATGGTGGGTATAAAAATGAATTAAGTTAATTAATATAAAATAATATGAAAAGAAAATGAAAAGAATTATTAAATAAAATAAAAATAAAAAAGAAAAAAGAATTAAAAAAATATACGCAAAAAAGTCTTTTAATTTTTTTCTACATTCTGAAAATAACTAATTTAAAGATTGGCTTTTTCGTACTAGTCACTATATCGCCACCTATTGGTACTTTGGTGCCAATACACTTCTTCCTAGGACATCCCCATGTTAAAGTGACTAGTCAGGTGTTTAGTAAAGTGACTAGTGGTGCCCTAATGTCGTCAGTCAAGTAACTGGTTTCGGACAGTCACCATTGACTACAGGGCTAATGCAGTATGTGTCTATGGGGCGCTTAAAAGTTATGATTATGCATGTGACTCGGTCATAACTTCGTATTCTGTTAACATAGTCACAAAAAACAAATGTTATTATTTTACATTCTATGTTAAGTGAAAATTGTGACTTTTTTTTACTCATTTGACATTTTATTTAAAAATTGACAAAAAAAAAAAATTAAAAAATTTTAAATGTGAATAAAGTAAACTGATAAAAATTTAATAAAACATCTAAAAAGACTTCGCAAGAACATCAAGTACAATAAGATTTGCACAAAAAACCAATATGGGAACATATATGTACGTGTACAAATCTAAAGATATTTACGTTCATTGGCCATCAAATTTAAAAATTTTGTTGGATTTTTTAGAAAAAGTGGTGTGTGTGTAGGTATGAAACTGTAACTTTTTAGCAATTGGGTATTGCAATAATTACATATCGGTTGTCTTCCGTAACTAAATTTATTTCCACCAAAGTTCCAATAGGCATGATCTTTACATATGTTTTTATATTTTTAATTCATACCGTGATATAATAGAAGGTAGAATCATTTGGGAGAGTTGTCAAATTAAATTCTTGTTATGTCAAATAATAAAAATATGTAAAAACAAAATAAAAAAAAAAATCATAAAATTATTGTTTATATTTGAATTACAGTAGTACCTGAATATTTAGAATTACAGTAGAACATGTATAACACCTTTTTATTATAATATAATATTATTCACATTGAAAGCTAGATTTAAATAAATTTATGATGAAAATCTATCTTTTAAAATCGAACGGTTTGAAAAGTGAAATTTCAAACAATTTCAAGAAAAGTTTTTGTAACAATGTTTAATTTCCTTTACGAGATACAGCTCTATTTAAAATATATTTCCATTATTCACCCGTAATTGGCCTTCTAAATCAATAAAAAGGATTTTTGATATTAAATTTTTATAAGATAATTGTTTATTGAACAAACAATCATTACATGAATCGTACTCATATGCGTATTTTACTTTCATTTCGTCGAAACAAACAACACATATTTGTTCAATAGGAGTAAGGTCTTCCTCTTTCATTAGCGATATTAAATTTGTTTGAAGTCCACATCGAATGTTAAGTTTTCGGGCCCACCTATTTAGAGTGTTAACAGAAGGCAATGGGAAATTATCATTATAGAGCTTACAGTAAGCTCTAGGACCAGATGAATGGAGTGAAATTCCGTATGAAATGACTTCGCAACACCAGTGAACTTTTTTGTCGGGATTTCATTGTAACCTGCACATAATAATTACTATTTAAATTTAATGAAATAAAATGAAGTAAAATGAAGTAAAATTGAGTTTTGAGTGTTGTCCATATTGTTTACATCTTGACCTTATGACAAAAAAAAAAAAAAAAAAAAATAATGTTATTTCAAAAATAACTTCAATTTTTTTTTTAACAAAATCTGAATTACCAGGTAATCCATAAGAAACAAAGTCATTAAGAGCTTTTATTGGATTTACAAATGGAACTACATTTGGCATCAAATGAGCTCGTTTTGAAGACTGATTCAATTCAATGTAATCGGAGTTGTTAAAATGATACATGCAAGTTTTTGAATTTTTGTCAAGAGGTATGCCACAAGATACACTCCACAACTTTATTTTAGCCTCTGGACATTTAACGAATTTAACAATTTTTTGATCAAAGAACATTTGCATATCGAGTGCTATTTTCACACAGATTATAATAATATTTTAAAATTTTTAATGTCTTAATTTTTGAAATATTTTTAAATTTTTTTTTACATTATTTTTGTTTGACACTTCAGGGTAAAATTAATTGATAATACTCTTTCAAATGATTCTACCTTCTATTATTATATTATGATTCATACAAAATTAATTTTTATGAGAGTCACAATATCTATGACGGTCTACATATCAGGTCTTAATTTTGACAATTCAAAATTATTATATTTTACCTTGTGTGTGCCTACGGAATAATCAAGCTTGCAAATATTATAATTGATAATATACTTAAGTATAACAATATGTATCTCTGTCATGTATGATGTTTTTTATGTTTCTTTTTTTCTTATTTCAACAGATTATGTTTCCTTATAATTATCACTAGTGAAAGTATATAATTGCAAAAAATATTTTTTATAGTATTAAAATCATTCAGAACAAATTTTGGTATATGCCGATTTTACTATCGTGAGTAGGATATAAATTACTAAATACGAATGGTTAATTTGGTCCCATGTAAACATTTTTCGTTGTTTTTTAATTTTTTTCGTTTAGGTACATATTTTTGAGTATCCCTAGAGTCTAAAAATAACTACATGAATTCTTGGACAACTCGAACAAAAGTAACTAGTTATTCAAACAAAAAAAAGTAGTTTACTTTTGTTTCCAATTATACCTGTTAGCAAAGTTTTTTCTGGGTTATGTTGAAAAATCATGGCAATAACAAAATACACGTCAAATTATAGGATTTTATGAATTTTACAACTTTGAAAAAATTATAAATGCCATTTTCATACAAATTCTACAGAAAATAAACAATGAATATAAAACCTGTGTTAATGATGTCCTTTATCTTTTATACGAGTATTCAATATCTATATAAAGTATGTATTATTAAGTATAAAGGAAACCTCTTAATATTTCTTTAATCTAACTATTTTCGTATCACACACAGTCATTAAAAGTGTCAAATATTACAACACTTTACTTGCCACAAGATGTTTATAAACTAAATTAATATTTCACTTAAATTAAGTTGGGTCTTAGCAGTTAAAATTAAATTGTTTAGTTTTAAATTGACCTTTCAATCGCAGATGGTTTGCTTTCTTTTAAAAGTGAGAAATTCTTTTTCAAATTTAATCGATATAACTAGTAGTAGATACACTGATGTTGAAATGTTTTCATACATACATACAACTAATGCTTGTAATTTTAACAAGTATAAATCTATCACTTTATAAATATGTATGTACATTAAGGTGACTCACTCCCTATGCACAGTGTGATATTTTCGCAATCTGAGGTCTATATATGTATAATTAATAAAGCTATATTGAAGGCCGTGGTTGGACAACTGACACGCCCACTTTTCATATAATTTGACGAAAATTCATTAAGGAGGCGTATGTACATTAGGGTGGTACAAAATCCCTTTTTGCGAGATACGTTTAAACGTATATAAAATTAAGAAAGGGAATGTCATGTAGAACATATTTCCAAAATTTTAACTTCCTAAGATGATAGGAACAGGATGCTACAGGGCCATTTATGTTGATGAACCTAGAACAAATCTTACAATTGTTTTCTCACCAACAATAATGATTTATACATCAGACGATAGCAAAATAAATATACCCATAATAGCTTATAGGAAGGATAAAATCGTTATTTTATTAAAAATAACTCATATTAAAAAATTACGTAGGAATAAAAAGTAAATCTTTACTAACAATTTTTTTTTATTAAATGTCCTATTTTTGTTTATATTAACCTTTTTCGAAAAACTACGAAATATGGGTGTACTAATTTTTTATTAGCTATCGTTTGATGTATATGTCAATAATTTTGGAGAGAAACATTTTTCTATGATTTGTTCCGGAATCATCAACTTAAATGACCATGTAGCATCATGTTTCAACCATCGTATGAAGTTGAAATTTGGCAAATATGTTCTCTTTCATAATTTGAGGTACGTTTAAAGGTGCGATTCACATTGTTTTTTTTTTCATACAATGTTAGATTACCCTAATGTACATATCGTCCATTCCATGAAAGAACGCCCAAGAATATTTTTTATGTCTTCCGATTTTAATAATATTAGGCATAAGCACATCCTATGGAGCCAATTAAATATCTTCATTTTTATTTTTTGAATTTTAAAAAATTCGCGAATTTATTCGCAATTTAGATTTTTCGAAAAGTCAAAAAAATCGCAAAAGTGTCCAATTTTAAACGACAATGTCTCTAAAAGTTGTTAACGGATTTAAATGTAGTAATTTAAAAATAATATTATCATTTAAAAATGCATTCATAATGCAAATGCAATTTTAGTATGAATTTTTGAAAATTTTTTACTCTTTCAATTTTTTTTTCTTCTTCTGATATAAAAAACCTTATTATGTTTGCTAAAAATTGCAATATATATTGTTCTGGGACAAAATGGTTCACTAATTTAATTTCTTTTTTTTTTTTTTTTTAATATTTCTTAAAATTTTTTCATACAAAATTTTTTTTTTAAATTTTTTTATTTTAAAATTTTTGTGAGCTTATTTTAAAATTAATTTTAATCATAATATTTCATAATTTGTTATTTGCGGTAGAAAACCTATTTGTCCCAGATTAAGTGCTAATGTTTTAAAGAATAAACGTATTTGCCTTCAATATTAAGCAAAAATATTTAAAATCAAAAGGGTAGAAATTTCTTAAAAATGTATCCGAAAATTGCATTCTTTTCGTGAATGCATCATTAGCAAAAATATTATATTTGATACATACAATATAGTTTACAATATGTATCGTAATAAACTTTATACTAGTTTTTAAGTCAATAAAATCCGACGTATACTTAAGGAGTTGTAAACATTTAAAGCTACATATTACTAAAAGAGTATAATCAAAAAAATTAAAAATCTAAATTTTTTGAAAAATTTAAATTTATTACTTTTTAAAATATTAAAAAAGATTTAAATCGAAAGGGTAGAAATTTTTCAAAAATGCATCCTAAAATTGCATTTGCATTGTGAATGCATTTTTAAATTGCAATATTATTTCTAAATTACTACATTAAAAGAAGACATATTCATCTTTTACATGCAGTTTAAATCATTAAAATCCGTTAACAACTTTTAGAGATATTGATGTTTAAAGTCACACACTTTTCCGATTTTTTTGACTTTTCGGAGAATCAAAATCGTGAATAAATTCGCGAATTTTTTAAATCTGACGGTACCGTGAAATAACTACAAAATGAAATAACTCCCAGCAAAAAAAAAAAAAATACAAATTTTTTTCCATACAAATTGAATTTTAAGTTAAGTCCAGCTATGCAGGGAACTTAACTTAGCGAAGCCAGTGTTTGAAAAACCACAGAGGAGAAAGTCCTTTCTGGTATTTAAAAAACATCTCACGCAACTCCGAAACTAAAACTTATTAATTATTTCATTTGATAATATTAAATCAGGAATTATTTCATTTCAGTGGTGACTTATTTCATTTATTTTGGGACTTATTTTAATGAAAGTTATTTCACTAAATGTGGCTCTTATTTCCTTTGTTGTGATAAAAGTCCCAATTGTTGGAAATTTTTTCATTATCTCTTTGGAAGTTATTTAATTTTTTTGATTTGGGAGTTTCTTAATTTTTGTTGGGACTAATTTTATTGGGTCTTATTTCATGGGACTTATTTATTTATTTCATTTGGTAGTTATTTCATGGTACCCAATCTGACTGCTGTCATATTTTTACTTCTAACTGTACATGAAAGTATAATTTATTATTTTATTACAAAAGACTTAATGTATACAATATGGTCACTCTTCTACAAGTATTCATGTGTTAAAGTATTTATTTCAAAATTAAAATGTCATAAATTAATGTTTTTTTCCAAAATATAAATGGTTAGATAAAAAGAAAAAGAATGAGTAGAAAAAAAAAAACAAAAAAACTTTAACAAAGTCTATTCTACCGTAACAATAATTTTAAATCCTTTTTATGCTTGATTGAATGTGTTTGTAGGCATTTTTAAAAGTGAACTTGTGTGTATTTTCAAGAAGCTGTAGGGGGGTTGTTGTACAATAAAGGAGTAGTAAACGATTTTTGCACATACATCATCTCAAAATAGTATGTTGGTTTAACATAAACTTTGTAACATTATTTTCTTAAACAATATTTATGAATTAAAATTAGGGTACAATAACGAAGATCGATATCATACAAAATTTGCGAAGCTCTAGTTTTACAAAAAAAAATTGTTTGCCTTTGTTTAATCTTTCAAATGGTTTGTTAGAGTAAACAGCGTCAAACAAGATTCGGTAATATGTTAGCTATGATTAATAATAAGTAAAACACATTTTCCCATTAAAATGGAGAAGTTAAAAAATATTTTATATAGTGATTACGTTATTTTTCACAAATATTTGACTAGTCTGAACATACATTTACTCATTCCTGAAGATGATATCCAAAGGATGTAGAAATTTTGAGTGTAAAATTTAAGAAAATTCAACATTATTGAAGTTTCAAGAAACTCCAGGTCTTTCTTGGTTCGAATATTTAATTTATTGTAATATAGAAAATATTTTATTTCGTATTATTTTTTTCAGTAATGACTAACGTGACCAGAGGGCTTTTGTAAAAAAGCGGGACCCGAACGATTAAAAAGCGGGATTCTGAAGAAAATTGTATGGGAAAAGCGGGATTTTGAAAAATCAGCTATTCTCGCTAACTATTAGTTTACCACCAATGTACACATCGCTTTATGTAAGGAAAAAAAGGCATGATTTCGTACATTAAGAAAATAAAAATCAGTCCATACTTATTTTTATCAATTAAAAAAGTAAAAAGAAAGCTAAATGAGTCATAAACTTATTATGTTAATTTCATAATTATATTACTATATAAGCAATAATAATACTCGTAATAATACATAAATTAAAAACTAGTTAAGTTTTTTAGGTAATGTTAATCAAGGACTAATATCCTGCTCATCCATTCCTATTTTGGTAAATTTTCTGCATTTGTCTGGGCATACTAGACATCAAATTCTGACAAGTTTCCAAAGGAGTCTTGTGCCATATTTTTTTATGTATTCCCTTTTAATTCATATTGTTTTTTTTTTTTTGAAAACTTCTTCGGATTTAGATCCGAAGATTGACTTGGGGAGCTTATAACACGGAATTTATTCTGGGAGAACCTATTATCAACCGAATTCGAATTATGTTTGGGATCTTGCTCGAATGTCCAAAGTGAATGGCATATTCTGTACGGCATATAGAAATATAACAATTTCCAATATAACCTCGCACCTTTCTGCGTTCATTGATTTATCAATACTATAAATAAGACCATCAAAATTCAAATAAAAGCATTCCCAAATTTTTATGTCCTCACTTCCCTGTTAAATAGTCATAATAGTGAATTGAACGTGGAATTTTTTTATTTTAGGGCGGCGGACAATTCTTTGGTAGTCGTTTCCAAACAAATTAGTTTTCGTTTCGCCACTAAATAATATATTTCTCCATTATTTGTTTTTCGCCTTCAAATTCGGACTAAAGTACATATTTTTTAACAAGTTTTAACCGTATCTTAAAATTGATACGAATTTTTCAATGATGGAATTTTTCAGGAAATTTATATTTCTTTCCGGAATTTTATCTTGCGCAAAACGAAGATGGACCTTTTTGCGGACATAGTTCATTTAAAATTTTACCTGAAATAGCCTTTAAAGAAATCAAGGTGTTCTTTTTTGCGAATACAATAGGAGTTATTTTATGAGGTCTACCACGAGTTTTATCGATTGTTTTTTAGATAAGACATATAACAAGCAACGACTTTACAGTTTTCTCTTGTTTTGAACAATTTCTCTCTCCTATTTGGTGCAATGATTGTTTGTTCCCAATTTCTATGTCAGAATACTATTTCTTTACAATATTTTCAACATAAATGCAACTGCTCTTACACTTTTACGTTAAAAAATTAAAAAAGGACAATAGAATTCTATTTAATATAAACAAAATTGAAAATTAATTAACTGTATCTATGAGCAAAAATTTTTGGTACTTGAAACGAAAACGTATACGTGAATCAATTTGCTTACTAAAAGAAAAATGCTTTTAGTATTTTTTAAGAAGTTTTCGTCACTTAAATATCATCCTATAAGGAGTTTCTATTATTTTGAACAGATGTGTATTTTGAAGGAAGTCGGAAAACAACGTGATATTTGTATAAGAAAATATATGTAGAAGTTTTTGACAAAAAAAAAGTGGTCTGAGAAATTTGTAACAAATTTTTAACTGAAGATATGTTAAAAAATTTGTAAATATTTTGCTTAACAATTCGCATCGTTTGGGAGGTCTTCCTGCATCGAAACCAACAAAAAATACATAAAGGTACATTTAAGATCAGTAAGTAGAGAAGATGATCATCGTAACAAAAAGTTTAAAACTTTTAATTGTCAAAAAAGATTAAAAAAAAAAAATTATCAACTTTTCAGTGGAAAAAATTTCAGTTACACTTAAATATTGGTAAGAATGTTTTAGAAAACATAAATAAGGAAATAAAAAGCGGGAAAAATATTTTAGGCGTAATCGAAAGCGGGACGTCTGGTCACGTTAGTAATGTTTTTAAAATCAATTAATTATGACAAAAGAAGCTGACCTGATTATGTAACAGTTCTGTACAATCAGCTCGGAAACTGAAAATTTAAAAGAAAAATTCATTGGTTTTATTTTGATATTAGAAAAAAAAAAAAAAAACTAAATTGTAAAATAATTTTAAGTTTTTAAGTTTAAGTATTTTAAGTATTTTAAGTTTTGTGTTAACATTATTTCAAGCAAACGGGTAACAGATATGAACTTACAAGACGTGAAACTAATAAAGTGCAAACTCAGTAGGTATTGATAGTAAGTGTAATTTTTGTAAAAATTATACATAGAATTGTAGTTTGTAAAAATGTATATATGTGCTACCATCGTTGCCAGAATGATGATCTTATCATATTTTTGATTTTTTAACACAAAAATTATGTAATGATTTTTTTAAAAACATATGATTTTTATATAAATAACATTAGAAACATTTTTTTAAGACTCATCATGATTTGTTAGAATACGTTTATAAAAATCTGTATAACTAATTTCAAAATCTATAATATAATATTGTTTTTATTTAAAGTTAAATGGCAAGTATTCAAATTTATTTGATAGAACTACATGAAAAAACTACTTTTAAATATATTCATATAGAAAGCATGTAAATGAAAGTTTGCAATAGTAAATTGCCTTGTTGTCTCTGTTTTACAGTATTTTTTTACAATTAGAATGGAATACCCACTTCAACAGCATTAGTGGGGTCTTATCAATAAAGGATTCACCTCCAGTATTACAAATAGAGTACTAATGGCCCATTTTTGTACCTCCAGCACTTTATATTTATACAAATGGATTTTAATGTGCCACCAAAACAATTATAATTTAAATTTTACCAAAATTTGTTTATCATATTAACATTTTTTACAAATTTATATGTGATTTGGATCTTGGTTTATTGTTGTGTTTTGTCAAGATTTCATGTTTTTGTATATTAAACGTATTTAAATACGTTAAATACAATGGATTGATTCCTACTTGCATGGCCGAAAGCAACGTGTAATATTTCGTAATCATCTTTCCAATATTATAAATGTTACATCTGGTGTTCCTCAAGGCAGCCATCTGGGACCTCTTTTGTTTACGCTTTTCATTAACGATCTTCCTTCTTCCCTCCACTACTCGAAGTGCCTAATGTATGCAGACGATGTCAAAATATTACTATCATTTAACAACAAATTTGATCAAAAACTGCTCCAAATGGATATTGATAGCTTTACAAGATGGTGTTCGACGAATTTAATGGACCTAAATGTCAAGAAATGTCAATATATGGTATTTTCTAGGTTGTTGGTAATGAATGGCAATTATACGATTAATGATAAGAGATTAGAATTGGTTCAAACATTTAACGATCTTGGTGTGCTATTGGACAGAAGATTAGATTTCCGTGATCATATATCCAGAACTGTTAATAAAGCAACTGGTATGCTGGGGTTCATCAAGCGCTGGGCAAAGGAGTTTTCTGATCCTTATACAACTAAACAACTATACACTTCTTTGGTTAGACCTATTCTTGAATATGGTTCTATTATATGGGATCCTTTCTACAATATCCACTCTGATAAAATCGAATCGGTTCAAAAACAATTTTTATTATTTTGTCTACGCGGTCTTGGATGGGACCCTAACCTTCATTTACCATCTTATAAGAGTCGTCTGGCTCTTATTAAGCTACCAACGCTTCACAGTCGTAGAAAAATGCTGAACGTAACATTTCTTCTTAACCTTATAAACGGCAACTTACATTCTGAATTTCTCTTAGAAAAAATCAATGTAAATGTTCCTCATCGCATCTCGCGTTATTATCAATTCCTAATTGTTAAATACTTCCGCTCAAATTACGAAAATTCTGATCCACTTCGCCGTATTTGTGTGGAATTTAATCAATTATATCACATTATCGACTTTAATAAAAGTTTAATTGCTATAAATAAAGATATAATTTATTATCTGAATAATTAAGCTATCTTTACTGTTTATTTAAACTTATAATTATTTTGTCTTAATGCTTATATTGTAATAGTCTGTAAGGATTGTATTTCCATAGACTGAAAATAAATAAATAAATAAATAAATAAAAAAATATCAATGAGTAAATATTTTTTTATATGTAAGACATTTTCTTTCAGCTTTCTTAAAATTTAGAAAAGTTTCCTGATGAGCTCGATTAAGCAACCAGCGAAATGCGCATCACCACAACAATAAATTTAAATTTTATTCTTCCTTAATTTTTTAACCTGAAAGCCCACGCTTATTTTTATACAGCCTTATTATGAGTGTCGTTCTCGAGACGATTATGAGTCGAAAAGCAGTCATTCTCATTTAAAGGTATTACGATTGTCGAAAACGACAAAAATACGACTGTGTTTAAAATTCTATTACAATTTTCGATACCATGAGTGTCGTTTTTCAATTACAAAATGTCGTTAAGGTTTTTACACACGAGAAGAAACAAACAAAAAATTTATATATTATTAAATATAATGTATTTAAACAAAATATAAGTATTATTTATAATTAAAATTTAACTATAATTAATGTTCCAAATTTCAGCCGTTAGGGCTGTGGGATGATGAATCAGTCAGTCAGTCAGTCATTCAGTCAGTCACGTTACTTCTTTATATATATAGATAAATATAGAGGGTATTTTTATGATCAGTATAAATAAATTTTGTACTTTATGAATGAAATAAAATTTATGTAATAAAGTATTTAGTTGCTCTATTAAACATTCTACCTGTTTATAATTATAATACGCAAAATATATACAAACTTAATATAAAATACTTTTAAACATATTTACTACTATAATATGCATAAAACTAAATCTTGAATACCATGTTTCAATAAGCAAAATATTATTTTTCCCATGTTCTTTCATTTAAGTATTTTAACGAGTATGAATATACATTAGAGTGTCCCGTAGACAGAAAATTTGTAGGAACACCCCACAAACGTTGCGTAAAAATTAGATGAATATGGGAAAAATATTAAAAAAAAAATTCAAATAAAAAAATTCGTAATTTTAAGCCATTTAAAGAAAATATATTTTAAAAAATGTTCGCAAAAATTTTGGTCCATAAACCGTCATTTTAGTACATCATTCAAAAAAATGTCGATATTTATCCTAAAAAAGTAGATAAGAATTTTATAATTTTGTTTCTTTTAAGGCTAATATTTTAAAAAATTGCATTGTAGTAATAACTGTTGATAATATGTAATTTTCCAGATTTTTAAAAAAAATTGTTCATCAAAATACCTTAAAAAGTCCTCTAGCGAACGAAAATCCCATTGGAAAAGTATTTAAAATATTTTTTCCATAATCAGTATAAAATTACAAATTTTTTGATACCCATTTCGATTAAAAAATCTGAACTTTTTTTGACCTAAATGTATGGGACCCATGATTTTAAAATTGCTGGTAGGGAACTGAAGACCAATTTTAAAAATTTTTTTAATTTTTTTTCCCATATTCAGCTAATTTTTACGCATCGTTTGAGGGGTGTTCCTACATCGAAATCTCGAAAAACGATATTCTCGGGACACTCTAATATACATACTTCAATGCAAGAAGGATGAATATTTTACATACCCTAAGGTTAATTTATTCCAAATGATTATTTTATAATCGGCTTAAATATTGTTCTTTAAATCATTTACATATAAACGTAAATATAAATTTATTGTACTGACTGAATAACCTACATCATTTAAAAGCTCTACTAGTCATATGTGTTGTATAGAAAAATTATTTAATTTAATTGTATGAAGAAAATGTTAAAATAATGGGACAGCATTATCATACACATTGGTCAAATTTCAATTTCCTACTATGATTGGAACAAGATACTACTCTGCAATTTAAGTTAATGATTCCATAACAAAATTAAAAAAAAATTCTCACCATTATTAATGATATTTATATCAAACTATAGCTAAATAGTTAACCCTTTCGCTGCAAGTTTTTATTGCGTGGATCAAATTTTGTGATATTTTTACATTTTGTTCATCTTGACTCTAGATATGATAATCAGTATTTATATTTAATATTATTTTATAAAATGATTTGAAATTTTTGTCGCATTTTTTTGAGTTTTTCGCAAAGTACAAAACGCGTTTTTGAGACATTAAAATTTTAAAACACAATATTTTTCAGTTAAAGGTGAAAAAAATCTGAATAAATTTATATGGAGATTTTAGATAAGGCTTTAAAGAAAAATAATCTGTAAACATTTTCCAAAAAAAAAAATAAAAAAAAAAATAATCCTCTTAGATCCTGGCAAATTGCCAAAAAGTGCCATGTATCCATATGGATACAATATAGCGAAAGGGTTTATAGTAAGAAAAACAGCGCAAAGAAATTACATAAAAAATATAAATAAAAAATAAAACTATTAACAAATTTTAATTCAAATATACTTTTTATTCTTTTACAAAAATACGCTAAAATTTTTAACAAAATTGCCAGAGTGGAGTTTCCATTAATTTCCTCCAAAATGTGTCGTAACTAGAGTTTTTCCTTTTAAAGCAAAAACAAAATAGATTAAAGTATTTTCTAAATACCCTGCAAAAACTTCCATTCCCAAATAATGAGTTACAACGCTATTATAATAACTCTACACTACTTAAACTTTAGCAACTTAACTCATTCTTCTACTTTTAATTTTGCTGACATATTGTCCAGCGAGTGAAAACACTCTCTCGCTTTCTATGGAGTTAGCCTTATTGTTAACATGGACTCACATAATTTTTTAATACATGTTTCCCACTATTAGAGTTGTATCCATAGATTATAACATAGATATGAAGTTCCGTTGTCAGAAACCTAAGTCGGTTGTCAAAAAAACCTAAGTCTAAGAATGTGTTAGTAAAAAATTTCATTGAAAACAAAAACAATTGTAGTACGTGTAATTTTTTTTTTTTTCAATTGAGTTTTTTTAAGCTTCATATCTATGTCAATAATCTATGATTGTATCCTCTAAAAATCTCAATCGTCGCAGCTTTCAATTCCTTCTAAATCGTTACTAAAACTTTGTGGAATCCCCGTAAAAAAACTCTAATCGTAAGTCTACTCATAGAAAGAGATGACAATAATACAGTTACAGTAGAACTAAAAAGTAATTTTTTAAATTTCCTGAAAAATTAATAAAAATCACGTAGGTAATTAAGTCATAGGTTCATATTTAAGTCTTTGAAAGATATAAAAGCCATGATATTAGAAGGGACAATGAATTCCTTATACATATATTGTATACAGTCTTACCGTTTGGCGACTTTAGTCGCCATTTGCCCCTTTTTTAAATGGCGACTTTTTAAGATAAAGTTTATGAACAGCTATTTATATCATCATATGCCGAATCTTTTTGGACTGGATTGAAAAACTAATAAAAAAGATTCGATGAATACTTATATCCCAATTTATATTTATTCCTCATAGAAATCCCTTGAGGGCCTTTTTTTACTGAATTATCAATAATAAAAAATAGTTTGTTTAACAGACTTATAGTGGAAGGTACGCTGTCACGTGGTCCATATAAAAAAAGTTAAAACAAATTCAACTTTGACGCGTGGCAGCGTGTCACAGCATTGCCAAATTAAATTTATGACAGTGTTTTCAAACTTTCCTTTGTCAGTTATATGTAAACAATTGAATGATGTTTAAGTTGGTAATAACGCTGCCGCTCGTTACCGCGTGACGCGTACATTGACCTTCTACTATTAAGACAATACTTGTGGATTCCGTCCTAAATTTGTCCAACGGGGATTTGAAAGACTAGAGTATTAGTGAAGAACTCGTACAAAAGTACAGAAGTTCAATTTATTAAATGAACATACAATTGTTAACTGTTTTTGTAAATTTTTGCAACCGTTGTAAAATAATTGTAAATTATTTATTTTAACTCGGTGATGTCACTAGAGGCAGCTATTTACAATATAAGCTTCCTAATAGGTTCTGAAATAATTTATTACTCTAATATAAATACGTATTTTATACGTATGTCGTTACCAAGTTTTTCTTGGGTATGTAATAAAAAGTTTTTAATATCCGAGAAAAAAAAAGAACATTTTCTGAAAAGTAGAATTAAGTACATATTTAGAAATTTCTTCAATTTTCTTAATAAATACTTCCAAAAAAGAGATATTAAATGTATATTTTGCAGTAAAATAGATTAATAATTTCTAAGAAAACGAAAATTTCAATAAAAATATTTTGATTTAATTATCTTTTAACAAAGCTTAAACATTTTATAAACTAATTTATAACTAAGTACTTGATACCAATGATAACATCATTTTAAAATTATTACTTTTTAAGCATTTTTCAATTATTTTTTTTTGTTGGGATATAAAATAATATTGAATTACATATTTAAACACAAAAGGCGATACAAGTATTTACATAAATTAAATGTACGTAGGTAATTTGCTGTTTTATTTTTACTCAAATATACATAGAGTGAATATAAACATTTTTAAACAAAAAAATTAAGAAAAAAAAAACTGAATTGTATATTACTACCTGCGATTTCTAAAAAATCAGTCTATTTTTATCGCTGTCTAAATTTCACGTATTTCGAAAAAAAAATGTTAAGTACATAAAATTCAATTCCATATATCCTTAAAATGTAGTTGTTTCATTTGAACTTCTCGAAAACCGGTTAATAGCATGTAATTACGAATGTAGTTGCATTTGAATAACAACAACATACTGTCTGCATTACATAAAAGTAGTCTAATAACTACTTATTTATAACGCGGTATGTTTTATTTATTTCTGATCAAATTATATTCAGAATTGCAACTTAAAAATATTAATTGGTACGCCCAAAATCTGCTATGTTTTTGAAATCTGTAATAAAAATTTATAAAAATTTTTTATATTTTAAAAAATAAATCGGCATATTTTTAAATTTTAACATTTCAATACCTATTTGTAACCTAAAACGTAACTAGTTCCAATTGTTTTCAATAATAAAATTATTGATATTGAATACCTTGGAAATAATTAGTTCTTGCAATTACAGTCATAGTCAATTATATTTGAAAAGAAAAGGATAATGAATCAATATTTGTCTTTGTTTTAAGGATATTTAAAAATGCATATCATGCATTTAAGATTAATTGGTAAATTGAGAAAAAAAATAAACATAAAAAAAACGGAAGAAGGAGGGCAAGATGATTGCCAATGTTTTGCGTAAAAAATAAATAAATTTTTTATTATTTCTTATAATTATAATTTTTAATATACGTATGTACATATAAATATTATATTTTCTCTCCTTGTTTACTTTTCTTTTTTATAATAATTTTTTCATGAATAATGATATATTTTTTTTTTTTTTTAACATAAAAATATCGTCAAAATAATAAAAAAAATGTTCGAGCAATATAAAGACAAATTTGTATGGAATTGCCGTTGCCGTCGTTGGTTGTGTTCCTTCACTAAGCATAGGAACACAACAATGACGGCAACGGGACGGTTTGCCTCCAATAAACACAGTAACAACGGCAACTGAACGACAAGATAATAACAAAAGTTTTGTGTAAAACATAAATTATTAATGTTATATTCGGCTCGCCAAAATCTTTATACCCATTATCAACTTTTTAAAATTTTACGTTATATGAGAGGTAGGCGGTAAAGTTTTATATCGACTGTCGAACTATTTATAAAAAATTTCGTTATCGTACATGCTTTTGTTTAAGTGATATCAGCAGAAAAGTATGAAATGAAGCTACAACGGACACCATGTGTTTCTAGTATTTTGCCCATAACTTTTTAGTTTATTAACCGATTTTGCTCATTTTCAAAACCAAACAAACCTTATATAAGATACATTTTTGAGCCAAATTTCGTCCCCATCTTTTTGATGGTGGGTATAAAAAAGCGAAATTTTGTGGTTTGCAGAACCATCCTTAAGCGTTAGAACTGTCAAATAACAGATGTGCTTATTAAAAAAACGGAAATGTGTTCAAAATTTAAATTATAAATTAAATTTTGGAAAAAAATTGCACAAATTTTTTGCAAAAAAAAAAAAAATGTTAAAATTGTATTAAATTACATATCAACAACTCAACTCGTTTTGAATATAAGCCCTCGATGTATTTGTTTATATTTTTATTTATTATTATTATATATTTTTTGTTGAATTTGTTCGAACACATTTTCTTTACATTTGCAGGAGTCATTGCATATTCTTGATACTGATAAGCGCTTATAATCTTTTAATGAGCGATTTTATTCCACACACACAATAATAACACAAAAAATTCATACTTTAATATTGCTTTAAAAAATGTCTTGTTTTTTTCTTTGTTTTTCTTCTTTTTAATATAGTTAAGTTTGCTCACATCTGAAAAAATCAAAATGAAAAAGAAATGATAGCGATCGAACTAAATCATTTGTATGGTCGAGAATCTGTTTCGCATTTAACAATAAATTTTAAACTTTAGAATACACTATGCAACAAATTGATGATCATCGCGTGGGGGCGGAATCATTTTAATTAATAGCTCTTGATATGATCAACAAACCCTCTAAAGGATTTTTAGGTGATAGGCAAAATTTTTGTTTTATGACCACTTAAACTTTCAGTTTCAGATAAATAGAAAAAAATAATATAAATATAATTGGAAAAAAATATTAATATTTAAACATAAATGTTTAGAACATTTAAATGACAATATTTCATTAGAAGCTTCTATTTATCTATCTCTGATTATATGGGGTCATTTCTAGTCCGTTTGAACAAAATTAAACAAAAGTCCATTAAAACTTGAGTTTAATGGGTTCAAATATTCTACAGAAATTTTTTACATCGAATTTCACTAGGGGTCACCGAAGGTCCAAAGTTCCAAAGAAATGAATTTTAATTTTATGTTATATAGCTAATACCCGGTGTGTTTCGCCACCCCCCAAAGTGAAATACATAGTAATTAAAGGATTAAAACAATATACTAATTTTTGTATTTAATTTTTATGGGAGGGACCATACCCCCAAAATCCGCTAATTTATTAGATAAATGTTTTCATGGATGTCAAAATTCTTTGTGCAAAATTTTAGCATTCCAACCCCAATAGTTTCCCAGATATACGAATTTTTGCATTTAATTCATATGGGAGGTACCATGCCCCCTACTTCTAGTCCGCCCATATTTTTCTTAAATATTAATATTGATACCAAAGTGGCTCCGACAAGATTTTAGAACTCTAACTGTTATATTTTCTCAGATATGATAATTTAATATTTTCTTTATATGGGAGGTGCCACGCCCACTATTGCTAGTGTACCAATTTTTGTCCAAAATATTCATATTGAAGCTAATGCTAGTCGTACAAAATTTGAGCTCTCTATTATAGTTTCCCATATATAAAAATTTTGGTATTAATTTTATATGAGAGATGACACGCCCACTAATTCTTTTCCGCCCATTTTTGCACAAAGTGTTCACATTGACACTTAAGTTTATTGTACAAAATTTGGGAAATGTAACTGCAATAGTTTCCTAAATTTAGGGCATTTGGTATTGGCAAGCGATATTAGGCGTAGGATGTGCCACACCCCCTATTGCTAGTTCGCCTATTTTTTTCCAGAATGTTCATATAGGTGTCACAGTTGTTCGTTCAAAATTTGAGGACTCTAGTATTACCAATTTCCGAGATATACTACTTTTAATAGTTATTTAGTAAGTGGGCGTGGCACCTCGCTCACATGGAATTTCAAAATAAAAAGTAGCCTATTTTTCCTTCCAGGCATATAGGAACACACTGTGAAAAATTCAAGAAAATCGGTTTAGCCGTTTAGGCGACTATAGACTTCAAACAAACACTATAAACTTCAAACAAACACACAATAATTTTTATATATATATAGTTTTCATTGCCTAGTTTAAGGAGTTTATATAAGAAATGTTGGAAAATTTCATAATTTTCTTTTTTAACAACATATGATAAGTCGAATTAATTTTTTTATCTTTGGAGACCCTAGTAAAATTTGACGAAGAAAATATCTGTACAACATTTTAACCCATTAAACTCAAATTTCAATCGACTTTCATGTCATTTCCTAAAAACGGACTAGAAATGACCCCTTATAAGGTAAGATAAATGAATTTAAAGTTCTAATGAAATATTCCCCGTTAAATGCTCTAATCATTTATGCAAAATTATTTTAGCTTCGAACTATATTTATATTATTTTTTTCGGTTTAAATGTAACTATCTTGGTGCAAAAATATAAAAGTTTAAGTGGTCATAAAACAAAAATTTTGACTACCAGCGAAAAATCCTTTGGATGGTTTATTACACATACCAAGAGCTATCAATTGCAATCGGAATGATTCCGCCCCCAAAATAGTGTTGCATAGTGATATCAATAATATAGAATTATTCGCTACAGGCTCTTCTATGAAATAAAAACTAGAACAAACTAGAACATTTGAATTCAGCGCGCTGTATTACATTAAGATACATTCTCATCTACTCCGATCCCAAAGTTGACACTAATTTGTACACTTGTGTTATTAAAGAAGAGCAAAGCATTTTCAGAATAAATGACGAAGAGCCTGTTCTAATGTTGACAAAAGTCCTGTACAAAACTGATGTGGGGTGATGAGAAAAAGTTCCGAAATTATTACATAGTATATATTTTATATTACACTGTATAACAAAAATCAAAACACAGCACATGATTAATGTAAATGTGAAAATATAGACTTAATATAACTGCATTTTTAGTTTTTCTTTTCGTGTTCGTGTTTCGTTTTTAAAGGAAAGATGTAGCAGTTAATAATAGTGTTATGGATATCTAGTGAAAGAGAAGAATTTTGGAGTTATAACGTACAATTTTTTGTAAAAATTATACGTTATAAAAGTTGCAGAAAAAGTTCTTAAAATATTTCATCCTTTAATATCCTGGAAAGTTTCCAACAAATATTTTCCAAAATAATATATGTTAAATATCCCAATATCTAGTTTCAAGTACCACTTACTTTAATCCATACAAACATTTTAAAATTATTCCTAAAAAAAAACAAACAAAAAAATATTAATAAAATAATTTTCTGTTTAGTGAGGCATTATGCTTGCAAAACCAATATAGTCATTTTTGAGCCATGGTATTTAAATTTTTAGTTATTCTTGTCTTATGTGTAACATTACAACATTATTGAAAACATATTTGAAAGTTCAAACGGTGGTAAGTTTAGTAATTAAATTTAATTAACTTTAAATTTATTACTTGTAATACTATGCAACAGTATTTTTGGTGGCGGAATCATTCCGATTGCAATTGATAGCTCTTGATATGTGTAATAAACCCTCCAAAGGGTTTTTCGCTGGTAGGCAAAATGTTTGTTTTATGATCACTTAAACTTTTCTATTTTTGCACCAAGATAGTTACAGATAAATTTAAAAAAAATAATATCAATATAATTCGAAGCTAAGATACTTTTCCATAAATGTTTAGAGCATTTAACGGGGAATATTTCATTAGAACTTTAAATTCATTTATCTTACCTTAAAGGGGTCATTTCTAGTCCGTTTTAAGGAAATGACATGAAAGTCGATTTAAACTTGAGTTTAATGGGTTAATATGTTCTACAGATATTTTCTTCTCCAAATTTTACTAGGGGTCTCCGAAGATAAAAAAATTCATCCGACTTTTCATATGTTGTTAAAAAAGAAAATTATGAATTTTCCCACATTTCTTATATAAACTCCTTAAACTAGGCAATGAAATATATTATAAAATTATAAGTTTTGTACAAATCGTAAACAAAATTAGTAATAATTTCATCAATTTATTTTTTTTTTGGATAAACGCTTCACTGTATGAACTTTGGATCTTCGGTGACTCCTAGTGAAATTTGACGTAGAAAATTTCTCTAGAATATTTTAACCCATTAAACTCAAGTTTTAATGGACTTTTGTTTAAACGGACTGAAATGACCCCTTATTATTAGAGATAAATGAAGAAAGTTCTAATGAAATATTGCCATTTAAGTGCTCTAAACATGTATGTAAAAATATTTGGGTTTCGAACTAAATTTATTATATTAATATTTTTTATATTTATCCGAAACTACTTTGGTGTAAAAATAGAAAAGTTTAAGTGGTCATAAAACAAAATTTTTGCCTACCAGCGAAAAATTCTTTGGAGGGTTTATTACACATATCAAGAGCTATCAATTGCAGTCGGAATGATTCCGCCCCCACGCGATGATCATCAATTTGTTGCATAGTGTAATTTTAATCTACAAAAAGATAGTAGACTATGATTTTTATGTTATATTTAATATAATTTTGTAAATAACTAACAAGAATAAAGCTGTAGTCAGTCATGCGCAACCATATAATACACTAAATTATCATGTATGCGCGTTAAAGTTATTTATAAAGAGGTCCTTATATGGAAAATATGATCATACATGGACCGATCCTTCTTAAAATTCATACTGCAATTTATACACTTACACAAAACTTATTTATGAAAAATTTTATTAAAAATCTAGCATTTTAGTGAAATTTATGTGTATTAAAGTGTTTTTCATGAATGACTCTAATATGCAAACTATGTTCAATCAGCGTTTGAAAAACTAGACTCCAATTAGTCGTAGCAGCAAAATATAACTAAAATTGGAGTTTAAGAAATGTTTAAAACTTGTAGTCGTTCATTTGCTTAAACTACAGCTACCTTCATTTTTTGGTAGCAGTATTTTTAGTTGTAGTCAAAAACTAAATTCTGAAAGTATTGTAGCTTTCGCAATTTTATTACTGCTGCTATCTTGAGATATAAGTATTTATATTCATAAAAGAAAACTGCTGCATTCTTTGTTTAGTTTTAAAAGTAGTAAATAGAAAGCAGAGGGAGCAGCAGAGGGAGTAGCAGAGGTAGCAGCAGAGGTATCAGTAAAGGTAGCAGTTGAAGTAGTTTAATAAAAAATTAAGTAGCTTAAAATATCAAAATTAAAAGTAATGTAAAAAGTTTATTATTTATTTCTTCTCTAGCTTTTATAAAGATTTGTACGTTGCCCTCCATTTTACAAATATTTTAGAGTTATCAATATATTATAAACAATATTCAAATTGTAAACAAAATAAATACGGGATTTTGTTCTTTACTTACGAAATGTAGTAAATTTCAGTTTTAAAGAATTATTTCTTTGGCGGAAAACAATATGAAAACATGGATGTTTTTGTTTTTAATTTATGTAATTTCAGTCTGATTTATAAAATTTTAAATATTGAAAGAAACTTTTTGAAACTTTTATATGTATTTGTAAAATATTAACACTATACTAAACATTTGTTTATGAACCGATTTTATTAAACTTATAAAAAACTTATTTCTGCCAAATTTCATTAAAATATTCCTATTTTTAAGGAATTTTTGTATGTTAAAACTCTATTATGGAGAATCAAATTCAATAGGCCTTGTCTTTGTGTAAAATAATGATATGTAGCAAATTTCATCAAATTGTTTCCAAAATTTCGATCTGTATTTTTCGCACAAACTTTACATGGAAAGCTGACCAGATCGGACGATAAATCAACTTAGAAAATTATCCTGAGTCGATTGGTATTATTTTTCTTATGCACAAACACATAATGTGGCAATCACCTATGGTGGTGTAGTATATACCAAATTTAAAAAACCCATGTAAGGCATATAATCCAAAACTAAAATTTTATAAATATATAAAGTAGAAAAAATTTCCTTTATATTTTAAAGGAAATTTTACAAATTAAATAATACACACACATTTTATAAAAATGGTAACCTTGTAAAATCAAAACCCAAATAAAAGCTTATGATTTAAATCTTATTACAAAAACAACGCATTATGCACACTTATGTGTTCTTGATGTTCTTTGTTTATTGCTGCTCCTAAAACTACTTTTTTTGCTACCTATTGACTACCTTCTCTGGTAGTTTCCATCTACCTCTTTTTTAAGTATTAACTACACATTGAAGGTAGCAGTAAAAATAAAAAATATTGTAAGAGAATTAGTTATAAAAATTAGACTACAAATGGAGTGGTAGTCAATTATTTTGTTTTTAAAACTACTGCTTCATTTTAACTACGTGTTTTTTAGTTTTTTTTTTTTTTCAAGTAGCAGTAGTTAAAGAAAGTGTTAGACTACAAAAAATTACAATTGCTTTGGCTACCACTACTAACAATTTTCAGTAGTTGTAGCTTTAGCCAATCCAAAAAACTTGATATCAGTTGGAGTTTTTCAAACGCTGTGTTCAATTATGAACCGATCCTTCTGAAATTTAGTGATGTCATTTATAATTATATAAATTTAAATTATTGGTAACAAAATAACAAAATAAATTATTGTTATGCCATTTATGCGTCTTAAAATGACATTCTGGAATTGGTGTTGTATAGCGTGATTATACTTACATACATCCTGCCAAATTTTATTACTATGCTAACCTTTTTAATAGCAATTAAAGACGTTAAAGTATTTGTCGGGAGAGGGCCTCATATGGAAACTGTGGTCAAATATGCACCCAACCTCTTGAAATTTTAATCTACGAATAATGTCGATAGAAAACATAATTTTTCCGATTTTTATAAAAATATTCACTTATTTAATATAATTATGATCACTAAAGCGATTTTCTGGGAAAAGTAAAATAATAGCAAGGTAAAATAATAGATCAATTTCAACCATTTTCTACAAGCTTTGTCCTTAGATATAAAAGAAACGACTAAGCTAATTATTAAATAATATTTCAAATTGCAATATATATAACAAAAATAAAATTCACATAAACACTGACAGGACATTTTTAAAATTGTATAAAATTTGAAATGTTAAAGCTAAAAGAACAAAATATGAGATTACGAAAACATATTGTAAAGTGTTTAAAATTATTATAATCTTAGAATTATTTGTTGGAAAATCTCAAGGATATTTAAGGATAAAGTACATAAAGAAAATTTTTCACATTATGAGGTCCTGAAAAGTTTAAATAAGTAATTTTGCTGGAATTTCTAAATCCTATTCTAACATTTGATACCCATATCGATACTATTGAGCAAGTGGCAGATTTTAAAATAATTTATAAACAAATTGTTATTTTTGAAATTTCAAATTCCCTTTCAAAGGATTTTCGAACACGAAATGAAAAACTGGGTACTCAGTCCTATCATAAAATATGTCTGCTTTCATATGTATATGATTTCGTTCATGTGTGAAAAATGCTGTTGTTTAATTTAATAAAGTTTTAGTTGAGATTGCAGAATCTTATTTTATGACAAAAAATGCAGATGTCAATTTTTTCGTGGACAGGCCTTAAAATAATATAAATGATATAACTAAATTTTAAATAGTATTTATTTTAAATTAATGTTAGTGTAAGCTGATTGTAATTACAATAATTTAATAAATAAAATTAAAAACTCATAGCACTTATGGTGCAATTACATAAACACTATTTATTTCACTACTTCTTTTTATCTCACACTCTTTCTTGTAAATAAAAACTTAACAATTCAATTACAAAATGCTCAAACAATTGTTAAATAAATTTTCATGCAAAACATGTGAATAAGAATAAACGGATGGAAGTGTGGAACTACTTACTTATACTATAATAGTTGTAAGTGTGATGACGTACTTACTGCAATTTACAAAGTAATAAGTGCAGCAGCATACACGCACAATATGTTATTGTAAAAAAAAGAAATTAAATAAAATGTTACTGGTTGGATGGCTACGCATTCAAGTGGGCCGTTTGTGCTTTTTCAAGTAGCGTGTGCTTTTTTTTCTCTTTTATTATTCAATATGCCCGTATGCCAGCCAATTGTGTGTATGTGTAAGTAAAACCTTTAATACCAAACCATAATTGTGGACTACATACTTTAAATCCTTCGGAAAGCAGGGACAATAAGAGCAACAAACAACAAAAAATGTGTCTTTAATTAATTGTAATTCTTCAGAAGGCAAAAAAAAATTGTTTAACATTTTTCAATTTACTCATGCGAAAAGTGTTATTTAAACCACGATTGTGGGTGAGCAAGCACACGTACACTTATGCTCTCAAATACAGATATTTACATCCTCAGCCATAGTTTAAAGCGTGTATAACACAGTAGTACAATCGGCAAAATTATTTTGAAAAATAAAAAATTGGGATCTTTTCAATATGTGTTCCTGCTGTGAAGCATTATATTTTTTTTAAAATAAACTAGAGTGTGCTTCATCCAAAAAAGGGAACGAATAAATATATGCCAGAAGGTGATTTGAAAGGATGCTTTTAATAATTTTTTTTTATTTATTTATATATATATTTTTTTTTTTTGTAAGTGAGAAAATACAATTTTCATATTGTTACTTCCCTTAAGATACTGAATATAAAAAAAAAAACACATTTTAAAAGTACCTCAGTTTGCAAAATTATTTTAAACAATCTCTATTCAATACTTTGGACAACATTGCACAGTGGGGCCAAATGCAAAATAAATGGTAATAAGTCTGGATCTTTGAAACAAATAAACCGATTTAGATGAAATTTAGAACATCAGTATAAGAGAAGCTAGGCTTTCATATTGTTGGCTAGGATGTGTAGCTGGAGCAGAAGAGGAGCTACAGAGGGCCAAAGTTGACCACCTCGAGGGTGAAAAACATCGATGCTTATAACATTTACAATATGAACCGATTTTAAATATTTTTGCATTTATGGATTTTCTTAAGCAAAACAAAGAAAAAACATGCTTACTGTGCTAAATTATCTCTTTTAGTTTAAAAGATATTTGACTTAAAAAATTAAAATTCTCATTTTTGGCCTTGACTTTTTTTGCCATATAAATTCCAAAAAAAAAAAAAAAAAAAAAATACGGAGAAATTCTCTATATTTTTCAAAATTATGCTTTATAGAAAAATTTTTAGTTACCTCAATTCGATAACAAGAAAAAAATAATAAAATTCAAAATTTCAAAACAGTACTAAAAAATTGCAATTATTTGCCAAAAAAAATATCGTTAATTTTCAAAATTACACTTATACGTTTTCCTAGGGTCCATTCTTTCAGAGAACGCCAAAAAATATTAAACTTTTTTATCAAAATTTTTTTAAAAAAATTAAAAAATTTTGTTAAAAATTTCTCTATGTTGAACGAAAATCAAAGCGAATGAAAGCAAGTCGAACGAATTCGAATCAATTTGGGTTTCTGTATTTCCTACGCTTTCGTTCGCATGGAGTTACGTCTTTTCGTATTGTTTTTGTTTTATTTTGCTTTCAGAGTAACTTATTTTCGTAAAAATATTAAAAGTACTACTAAATTGTTTTAACGAATATACAACCAAGTAAATAAACAAACAAAAATAAAATAATTTAAAAAATTAAAAAACAACAATTTTATTTAGATTTCTTTTCAAATTGTTTTTTAGATGCAAAATCGTCATTTATCGACACATAATATATGTATATAAAACAAAAAAGAAACATGATTGAGGAACATTTGCAGTGTCCTGATTAGTAATTTTAATATTTTTCATTAAAAATCCAACCAGTCGAAAGCAAAATAGCAAGTGACTGATTTTGACATTTTTGTTCTTATCGTTCGAAATACAGAAACCCAATTTTATATGAAAACACTTACGTTTTCTTTCGACTTGTCGTTCGACTCATTGTTCGCATAGAAAAGAGTTAGAGAAACCCAAATCAGTTTTCGTTCGCTTAGAATTCGAAAGAAAGCTTTCGTTCGACATAGAGAAACAGGCTATAAAATATATATACATATATATATATATATATATATATATATATATTTTTTTTTATTTTTTTTAGAAATTGTTTTTAAGGCACAAAATCGTTATTTATGGATACCAAATACATCAAAATGAATAATAAACATGATTAAGGAACATTTGCAATGTCCTTGTGAGTATTTTTTTTATTTTTCTTTAAAAAATTCAACCAAAATAGCAATTGACTGATTTTGACATTTTTGTTGTTATCGTTCGAAATACAGAAACCCAATTTTATATTTTTTTCGACTTGTCGTTCGACTCATTGTTCGCATAGAAGTGAGTTAGAGAAACCCAAATTAGTTTTCTTTCGCTTAGAAGGCGAAAGAAAGCTTTCGTTCGACATAGAGAAACAGGCTATTAATATTTTTTGGCGTTCTCTGAAAGAATGGACCCTAGGAAAACGTCCAGCAGTGTTTAAAAATGGGCAATTTTGTATTAAAAGATCAAATTTTTGAATCTGTAAAAAATTTATTGTTGATTTCGGTACTTCTGAGAATTAAATTAGTTAGTTAAATATGTTCTTAAAAGTTTTGCAAAAAAATATGACAGCCTACCAGTAAATTTAGTTACACGGGGCAAATTTCCGATAATACCCATATTTTCAGTAATAAAAATTTTTATCTTTAAAAATATATAGTAAAATTGAATATATTTTCTGATCTTTACATTTACCAATTTGTCATTAAATGTTTTATTACAACTGTAAACCTGTCCCTGAAAACATAATTTGCATTTGTTTGTTTTATTTTAAGAAAACTGTGCTAAAGTTTTAAGATACTAAAATTTGTTATACATAGTTCTAAAGAAGATACAATTTCTTTTAAAATTTTACATCATTTCATCATATTTTGAGTTTATTACGTTTCTAGTAAATCAATTTCAAATAAGCAAAACGCAAAAAAGTTGTGAAATCTTTATGTTTCCTTCTATTTTCGATAATGGAGTAATCCAAAATTGACCATATTTGACCACTGCTGGATGTAGAGTTAACATTCAGAACCTTTAAAATTACACTTACATGTTTTCCTGATGTCCCGTCTTTCAGAAAATGCCAAAAAATATTAAACTTCTTAACTAAATTAAAAAAAAAAAAAAATTAATTATATATATATATATATATATATATATATATATATATATATATATATATATATATATATATATATATATATATATATATATATATATATATATATATATATATATATATATATATATATATAAAGTTACTTTTTTTTGAAAAAAATTGAAATTCTTCAGACCAATTTTGAAATTTTGGCTTTGACAATTTTTTATACCCTACATCACCATAGGTGGTTGGGGTATTATGCGTTTGTGCTGCTGTTTGTAACGCATAGAAAAAGTTATCCAACACCCACCTTGAAGTATACCAATCGACTCAGAATCACTTTTTAAGTCGATCTAACGATGTCCGTCCGTCCGTTTTGCTGGCTGTCCATATAAACCTTGTGCGCAAAGTACAGGTCGCAATTTTGAAGATAATTTGATGAAATTTGGTACATATGCTTTTTTCAGCACAAGGACGAAGTCTATTGAATTTGGTTATGATCGGCCCATTATTTCACCTAGCCCCCATACAAATGTCCTGCCGGAATAGAGTTTTAACACTTATAGATGCCTTAAAAATAGGAATATTTTAATGAAATTTAGCACAAATAAATTTTATATCAGCTAAAATCTGTCTGCCAAACTTTATGAAGATCGGTCCATAACTGACCATAGATCCCATATAAATTCCTCTCCCGAAAATCACTAACGTGCATAAATCCCATACAAATGTTAGTATTATGTTAATATTTAACACAAGTAAGTTGTATAATAGTAAAAACATAATTATGTGAATTGAAATGGTGTAGGGTATCATATAGTCGGGCTTGACCGACTATATCTTCTTCTCTCGTTTTTTTTTACATTTAGTAAAAGTGTTGGTCTACGATTGGCCAAACGTTTAATATAAGTCTCCTTCCTGAATTTTTATGCTCATACGTAATGGTGTAGGGTATCATATGATCGGTCTTGACCAACTGTACTTTTTTCTTCTCGTTTCTTGTTATCGAAATGAGATAACTTACTTTATAAATTTTATTTTCAAATTTATAGGCAAAATCGCAAAAAAAAACTTTTGAAGTCAAATATCTTTGAAAACATACGGGATAATTTAGCACATTAAGCATGTTTTTTCTTTGTCTTGCTTAGAAGAATTTAAAAATGTAAAAATATTTAAAATCGATTTATATATGTAAAAGGTATATGTTTTTCACCCTCGAGGTGGTCAACTTTGGCCCACTGTAGGGCCGTCCGTACTTCAGCTACACACTCCAGTTAACAATATTCTGAAAGCCAATTTCCTCCTCTATCGATGTTCCAAGTTTCATCTAAATTGATTCAGTGGTTTCAAAGATCCAGATTTATTACCATTTATTTTGCATTTGGCCCCACTGTGCGTTGCTTAAAAGTTATATTTTTTAAAATTATTTTCTTAATTAAAATTTTGAAAGTGTTTAATTGGAAAAAAATATTTTTTTTTTTGTCAGTTTTTACAAATATTAGTAATTAATGTAACAATTTTGATGAGAGGTGCAAATTTGATATTTTTTTTTTATTGAATGAACCATTTTGGTAATTAAATAATTTTTTTTAATTTTTCTGTGTTAATGACAATTGAAAGAGAAATTTACTGTTAATATAATTAAAAAAAAAAAACATATTATAATTCGAAAATAAGAGTAAAATGTAGATAATGTTAGTTATATGCATGCAAGATATACATATTTAAATAAAAATAAATAATAATAAAAATTAAACATGATAGACTGCATTGGGGATGTGTTTATGATTAATAAATCCTATAAGTCCAGCAGAGTTGGATTCCCACTCAACCATATTTTCTTTTAAGTGATTTTAAAAATTTTAGTTTAATGTCATATGGAAGCCATATGGAATAGCTTTTATAAAACTTATTTAAACAAATTTTTACTAAACTATCGATATATTTAAGACATTTGTAAGTGATTAAACACTAATCCAGAAAGGAACCAAAATTTCGTCTCTGTTACAAATTTCATTAAAATATCTTCAAAATTGCATTGAAGCACGAGATGTTCAGTGGTCAAATAAGCAATAAGACTCACATGTATTGAAGTGTAAATTGTATTGAATTTTTTTTTTTCTTTAGTTTTTAAAACTTTAATTGCTTAATATTACTTATTAGACAAAACTAGAACTTACAATGTACAATTTTGAGAACAGCTATTTTAAATGATGATTTTAATTTCAGTTTCAGAAAAGAACAATTAAAGTTGAGATTTTCTAATTAAAAAATTTAACATAATGAAATCCATGAAACATCAAATATGAAATTATCATTGGTCTCCCGATTTGGTTCATATTTGGAATACGCACACTTTATACCACCAAAAAACATTACTGTTTTAATTTTTTCAAATGATGGAAAATTCACGGTTTTATTCACGATTCTAATTGTATAAAATTTCAAATATTTCATTAAGTCGTATTTTTATAAAAATTTATTTCCAATGCACATGCATTTTCTCGATGATTTTTTATTTTTTTAAATAAGCTTTAAAATTGGTAAATTGGCTGAATAATTCAGTTTAAGTTTTTATGTGACGAAAAGTTTTAGTATTTTTAATAATATGTTTTTATGATATTAAGTCACTTTTAAGATGAATTTTTTCCCCTCTTCGATTTTTATTTTTTTTTTTTTTTTAAGTGATTTACTGGTTCAACAAATCAGTTGAGGTTTTTTTTTGTAATCCAAATTTTAAAATACAAAATGTACATAAGCTCCCACTTACCACAAAATATTCCACTGAAAAGCGAAAACGAAATACAATCTGCAGTTAATATTTTCACAGATATCCTAACGCAGCTATAGTATCCACACCTTCTCGTTTCTCACGAAGGCCAAAATATATTAAATGTTGCTCAAATGTTGAATCTCTTATTAGAGAAAAAAGGTAATTAAGACGTCAATGGCAAGATTCTCGATCACCAGCCGTCAAAACTAAACTTAAGCAATGTATAAGAAGATTACGCTTCGCTTTGAGGAATCAAAAAGAATCCAAATTGAAAACATATCTGCAAAACTACTAAGAAAACTGATTATAGTCTATGGAAGGCGGTGAAAAATATGCAATGCCCTATTGCATATGAGTCTCCCATATGCCTCCAAAATGGCGAATGGGCAAAAAGTTCTAATGAAAAAGTTGAAGCATTCGCTAGTCATTTAGAACACGTTTTCACTCCAAATAATACAGGTTCAACTTTAAGACCTGTTGTAGTTAGCGACCATATTCCCTTTCGATTAAAGTTCCGGCTCTCTGCCGTGAAATTACCAGTAAAAGGTCTGAAGGCAGGAAAATCTTCTGGAACGGACAAAATTACCAGCAAAATGATTTGTTTCTTGCCAAACTTGGCTCTGAAATGTATTATATTAATTTTCAATGTCATTTTACGTACTGGCTGCTTTCCAAGTACGTGGAAGTTGTCAGAGATAGTAATGATACCCAAACCCGGAAAGGGCGTCACTCAAGTAACATCTTACCGTCCAATAAGCTTATTATCAATTTTTTCGAAATTGTTTGAGAAATTGCTCCTTAAAAGCCTATTATTACATGTTAAAAATAATAACAGTATACCTAACCATCAGTTTGGTTTTAGGAGATAACATGATACTATTGAACAAGTGCATCGAATTACAACTCTCATCAGAAGAGGTTTCGAGAGCAAGCAGTATTGCTCTGCATTATTTATTGACATATCTCAAGCTTTCGATAAAGTTTGGCACGACGGACTAATACATAAAGTGACCACGTTACTTCCATAGAACGTTCATAAGTTACTAAAAAACTATATACCAAATAGATATTTTCAAATAAGATCGAAAGATGTGATTTCTTCACGCAGAAAAATTTCCGCAGGAGCACCTCAAGGAAGTATTTTAGGGCCTCTTCTTTATACACTATATACGGCAGATATGCCCACGTGCCCTATGACTCATACATCAACTTTTGCAGATGATACTGCTTTTGTAAGTATGCATACAAATCCTGTGATTGCATCCGAAAAACTCCAATCCCATATCACTGAGCTTGAAAAATGGCTATATAAATGGAAGATCAATGTGAATGCTTCGAAATATGTCCATATAAAATTTACCTTACGCAGGGAAAGTTGTCCCCCCATTAGAGTAAACAATGTCCAAATAACTGAACAGGACAAAGTAAGATATCTTGGTATTCATCTAGACCGGCGTTTAACATGGACTCGTCATATAGAATCCAAAGTTACTCAAATAAAACTAAAATCTGCCCAAATTCATTTATTAATTGGTACAAAGTCAGCCCTAGACTTGTACTATAAAGTACTGTTATATAAGGCTGTAATAAAACCTATACATACAGACCTGGGGAACATCCTTTTCATCAAACATTGAAAAATTACAGAGAAGACAATTCAAACTCCTAAGAATAATAATAGGTGCACCATGGTACGTCAGAAATAGCAACATTCACAAGGATCTCAATATTCCTACAATTCGTGAGGATTGGAGATAAAGAACAGTAGCATCAAATATATGAAAAAAATTATCTGAACACCCAAACCCTCTTATCTTTTGAGGATCACATACGCCTAAGAAGATTGGAAACACTGGATCTTGGAAGATAACACTATTAATGAAAAAAAAATCATAGTTAGAAAAAGAAACTTATTGTGGTAAAATTTTACACTGTATTAGTTTCAAGTTTTGTGAGTTCAGATCTGTAATCAGTTTGTTTAAAATATCATTTCCACAAAAGTTATTAAGGATTTAAGTCAGTTTCAGCCAGGTTAAAAATTTTTGATAATTGCCCATATATGTAAAAAAAAAAATTTAATATTTTTAAAAATGTTTACTATTACAAATACCTACAAAATGTAATAACTTTTTTAAGTGTTTAAGCTTTTTACCTTTTTCGCAATGAGTGTGCCATTTTAACACATACATTTCAATACGTAGATGTCCGATTTTATTGATTAAAAAAAAATAAATAAATAAAATAATAATAAATTAAACTGTTCTTTAACACCTTTTAAACTAAGTTTATCAAAAATGCAATCATTATATTGGTTAATGCATTTACAATTTAAGTGCATTTTTTTTTTTTTTTTTGCAAAATTTCTTCGTCAATAAATAAACTTAATCTGAGTTATTAAGTGAATTAACCAATTTTTAAGTTTGCTTAATAAATTAAACGCTTTCCAAAGTGCATCGAAAATTTGTATCTGCATAGGAAAAATTAATTTGTCTATACTTTAAGAGGAATACGTTGCCTTTCTAATGTCGTCAAAATTAATTAAATCGGTCTTTAGCCTCGAAAGATATGTATAATTTTCTATAGAATTAGAATTGAGTTTTAACTAAAAAAAAAAAAATAAATCAGTTGTATTTATTTGATGATATAAAGTGTATGTATGCTAAATATGAACAAAATCGGAACTTCATGAGAAATAATAATATCAACTGCTCTCTTCTAAAATCTTATTTTAAAAATCTAAATTGATACTAAGAAGTAATGTTTACACCAACTAATCAAGAATGTTTACTAAAGCGGATATCTAGAAATATATTAGAAAGTATATGGAAGATCAATAAATTTTCAATGGGATATAATTTACATATTTCTTCGGGATGGTACATAAATTACATTTAACATATTTGATAACTTTAGGTTATTAACATTTGTAGTTTACCTGGTAATGACTAAAATAAAATTTGCTGATTAAAACGCGTTGTTTATTCCCCCGTAAAACAAAGCTTTTTTAAGGCTTTTGTGCTTAAATTCAATTTAGGCATATTAGCGTATAAGTAATATTATATAGAAACAGTATACGCCCCTATAACATACAGTTGTAGTTCTCAGTGAAACAACCACAACAACAATTCAAAGCAATTCTGGACAGAAAGACAAAAATAAATAAATATTTTTACTGAAACATGGTAATATTTAATATGATACATGGTAAGTACAAGTGTTCTGATTTGGGTTCCAAAAATTGGATATATTCATGTTTGTGGAACTATAACGAACTTTCAGAATTTACGGCTTAAATTTTTTGAAAATATGAGAGGTACGATAAGAAAATGGTTACGACATTATTTTTTTTTGTGCTACATTTTTTTTTGTGTAAAATGTTCTTGAAATTTTTATTTTTTCGACCACTGTTCTTTGCACGTATAAAACTAAATGTAAGCATGTGTGTACAATATCTTTGTGTTAATTTCAGGGGTTGAGTATGTGTAATTCGGTTAGGACTAACACATTTATCGCTGATACGCATAAGCAGAAGTTGTCGTTATCGCTACTTATATATTTGTAAAATGTATGTTTTTCATTGCTCACTTACATACATACATACATACATACATACATACATACATACATACATACATACATACATACATACATACATACATACATACATACATACATACATACATATATATATACATACATACATACATACATACATACATACATACATACATACATACATACATACATACATACATACATACATACATACATACATACATACATACATACATACATACATACATACATACATACATACATACAAACAAATCCATGCCATTTGGAAATGTCTTTCAATCTACATATGACTTGTTTGTGTGATTGTTGACCCATGCCATACTTTTGGTTGCATTAAATGTTCACTTTACAGTTTATGCAACTTTTGTTTATAGAAGACACATACATACAAATGTACATACATATTCGTATGCAATATTTTATAGTATGTTCTTTAGTTGTGTTGTTATGCGGTTATCACCATCATTGTTTGTAATATTGTAACATGCTAGTGCTTGTATGTAGTTTAATAATTAAATCTTGCATTTACTTATATATAATTTTATAATATACAAACTTACACATTAATATGCCTTAAACATAATTATATACAAAATATTCACATACACAGAAAAAATATGGTGTACTAAACGATTTATCAAGGATAAAAACTATTCCAATTATTCAATTGATCAAAATTTTCTAATATTTTTTTTATTAAAAATAAAATATCGGCTTTCAATTATTTTTCGTATTGTACCAAGTAATAAATTTATCAAATAAGTATAAATAAAAATAAAGAATAATTTGAATAATTGATATGCAATTGTTTTCATAGGTTAAATTTCAATTAATAAAATAATTAATGCAATTTGAATTAAATTTTTGATTAATAATATAAGTGAAACTTTTCGACAATATTTTTGTTCTGTCGAAAATAACTTTAACGAGCGTTCATTATGATTTAAGGTATTAGTTACTCATAAATGATATTAAATATACATAATAAAAAAATCATACTCTTCTATCTTTTTGTAGGTTAAAATTATAAGTGAATGAATTTAAAGTTAAATAAATATAACGATGGTATTATTAAAGTTAAATAATACCATCGTTTACACTTTAAAATATTTTTCGAAGTCTCCGAATGACGTTGTAATCTTACACATTATGTAAGAATTACTTAAACATACAATGACTTTAAAATTGACTATATTCGTTTTGCATGCTCGATGTTTCTCTAAACTAAAAACTATATTTGTACACTTGTTACTAGGAATAATTTTCGAATCGTTGTATGGAATAAAGTAATAAGGTTAAAACAGTAAAAATTGAAACTGCATATTGGCATCTTTAAAATATAATATTTTGGAAATATTATTGGAAACTTATTTTGAAACTTTTATTTGGAATATTTTAACAAAATGTTATATGCTATAATGCCATTATTTTCCTAATTCGCGGTCATCATTGGAAAAATCTCATTCAATACTATTGATATATGTATTCATTTAACCTATTAGTTGCATAAGTATTATTTTGGGATTTCCAGTCCATAATTCGTTAAATTAATTTTCATGTCAAATAAATGATTAATCTCTTCAATTCGATTATTATCGCGGTTTCAAAAAGAATTAAAAAAAAACATACATTCATACATAAATCTTAATTTTCTTTTCATGTTCAATATTTTCGAATTATTTAATTTTTTTTAAAATTAAGTCTTTTTCTTAAAAGTTTTTTTTTTTTTTTTTAAATAGTGAAAAAAAAAAAAAAAAAAATAAAATAAAAAAATAAAAACTAGTCTCGATTTTATTTGCAGTTAAGTGAAAAAAGACATGTATACCTAAAAACAAGTTTTATTCTTCTTTAAACCAAAATAGGTGGGCTAGATGAAATTTGATGAGTTAAAGAAGAATCTGCTTTCACTTTTTTTTTTATCAATCGAGACCTCAAGACCTTTTTTTTGTTTTATATAAAATAATACACCAAAAGATGCAGACAAAAATTTTATATTAGTAATGTCCATAATAAAAATTCATATGCTGACGATATCCAATTGTCTTAATAGCTAAAATTTTAAATGCGAAAAAGAGTTTAAATTTTAATAATAAGTATAGCTATAATTGCTAAAAAATTAAGTAGGGATAAAAATGTTAGCAACTCTAAGAAATGTATGATTTGTTAATTTGCTGAAATACAATTACTAGATTTTCAAATTTTAAAATTTTATGAATTAGAAAATGAGAAACGAGGAAAGTATGGTCGGTCAAGACCATATGATACCCTACACCATTATGATCCACATAATTTTGTTTTTACTTACAAAAACCTTAGTTGTGTTAAATATTAACATTATATACTAATATTTCTGTCGGATTAATGCACTTTAAAGTGATTTTCGGGAGAAAGGTATATATGGGAGCTATGGTCAATTACGGACCGATCTTCATGAAATTTGGCAAACGGATTTGTGCTTATATATAACTTATTTGTGCTAAATTGCATTAAAATATTCCTATTTTTAAGGCATGTATAAGTGTTAATATTCTATTCTGGGAGGACATTTGTATGGACTGATCATGACCAATTTCAATAGTGTTCGTCGTCAAAATAAACAAATGTGCCAAATTTTATCAAATTATCTTCAAAATTGCGCACTGTACTTTGTGCACAAGGTTTACATGGACAGACAACCAGCCAGCCGTCCAGCCAGCCAGACAGACGGACGGACATCGTTAAATCAACTCTGAAAATGATTCTGATTCGATTAGTATACTTTAAGGTGGGTGTTGGGATATTTTTTCTGTGCGTTACAAACATCGGCACAAACGCATAATACCCCAACCATCTTTGGTGGGGTAGGGTATAAATATGAACAAATTTTAATATTTAGGAAACAATACGATCTGAAATTTATGAATCGTAAATTACGTATATGTATAGAATTCGTCCTGTTTAAGTTACAAATAGTTCATACAAATTGGACGAAAAAATGTCTAACACTCGTAATAGCTTGGACTTCGTGATTATACTTTTATACGTTACAATAATATAAAATACTCATACTTATAAACCAATTGGCATTTTTTAATTTATAATTGCAAACGTTGCATTCAATTAAGGATTTTTAACATTAATGGTAATACATATATACATACATACATACATACATACATACATACATACATACATACATACATACATACATACATACATACATACATACATACATACATACATACATACATACATACATACATACATACATACATACATACATACATACATACATACATACATACATACATACATACATACATAAATTTAAATTAACTAATGAGGATTAAATATTCAGGATTAACAAAACTTTATGTATCCTTCAAACATTTGGAAGATAAATTTGTTGCTAATCTTCCAGACGTCACTTTTTAGTAACATCTAGATGATTACTTTCGTCCTTTCATCTTAAAATAGTATACTTTGAAGTCACTTCTGGAAGATAATAAAATGATAATGCTAATTTAACAAAAAAAAAAAAAAAAAAACAAAAACACATTACTATTGCGCAATAATCTTCTTGGCGTGTGTTAGAAAGATTGTAAGTTTTTTATGAAAAGAAAACAACACAATAAAGAAGCAGGTAAAATCATGCATTTCAGTAATACAGTGGAACCCGTTTATAACGAACACCGGTTATAACGAACTATGGCTATAGCGAACACTTTTCTTCAGGCCCATTTTACCAACATTTTTCATACAAGTAACTACGTTTATAACAAACACGGTTATAGCGAACTTTTTTTTATAACGAACAGATTTTTATGGTCCCACCAAGAATTTTTCATACAAAAAACTACATTTACAGCGAACTTCCACAAATACTTGTTTAAGATAAAAAATTGCACATTTCAAAAAAGTTCCAATAATTTTAAAACTAACTGAAATAAAAATATAATTAATCTCAATTTGAATGGTGAATGCAAAAAAGTATTATTCCTGATATATTAATCATTAATATTTAAAAATCATAAAAACCGCCCATTTTTAAAGGTAAGAAATAGTCTTTAGTTCCTAATATATTTTGTTAACAAATAATTTTTTTTGGAATTTTACGGATATAACGAACTATGTTTATAACAAACTAAATCTATCGCTCCCTTCGAAGTCGTTATAACCGTGTTCGACTGTAATTTAACTTTGGTACAGTTTGGCTGCAATATTAAATATAAGAAGAAAAATATTTCTGTTAATTACATAAGTGTTTTTTTATGCTTAATAATATCATAATTCAGAAATTATTAACAAAAGATACTTTTAAAAGGTAAGTAAATCTTCTTAAACTTTTATTTAGTAATATCGGATTTTACTCACAATTTAAATATATACTATGCTCCATCAAACAGACAAGTATTTGCATATTTAAAGAAGTCCAAAACCTTGCCTGTAAAAGTGCCTTGACGCATTCTTTGAACAAAAGGTAACTTAATTACAATTTAACTATAAAAATTATTATTAATCTCCTTTTCTTCTTTTAAAGGTACCGGATTTGAGCAGAAGTTTCTCATGAAGATTTTTTTATTAAATGTAAAATTAATTTTTATTTGAATTATTTCATTTGTAGTGTTATATGTATAGATAATTGTGAAATAAAAATAATTATGAAATTTAATATGATTATTACTTCGACCTTTTTTGTATTTCAAAAATTAAAAGGACCTCAAGCTCAACAAAAGTCTTTTAATTTTTTAAATAATTACGAAATATAAAAAAAAAACTTTAATTTTTATTATAAATACAGAAATAAAAAAATGCTAAATCATCTTCTAATAGAGACTAAGACAACACTTCTGTGATCATTTTCCGGGTGGCTTCCAGAAGAGACTTCTTGATACTTCCAGAAGTGTCTTCTTCGAGTCGTCTGGAAGACACTTCCACAAGGAACAGTTCTTTAATGATTTAATGATACTTTGGCAATAGTTTTGACGATGAGTTTCAAATTCTGGAAGACTCTTCTTAGCCACTTCCGCAATAGAAAATGTTTGCAGGGTATACTTATGAGTTTATAATGACATCTATACATACAAACATACATACATACATACATGCATACATACATACATACATACATACATACATACATACATACATACATACATACATACATACATACATACATACATACATACATACATATATTTAAAATTCATACTTACAAATACATATATGTATAAGCAAACTTATGTATATGTATTGGGAACAGGGATGCAGAATGAAACTATTTTTGGTTATCAAAATAATTTTTTCTTTTCCTTTTTCACCATCAGAGTACTAAAATTAAATTTTTGATATTTACTTATTTTTAATTTAGTGCTAAACTCAAAAAATGTAATTTGTGTACTCAAAACGAAGAACTAAATACGGTATCCAATCCATAAATGATTTTATTATAGTTATTTAAATATACTTAAGGAGAAAAAAGCCCAAGATCAATTCCTTAAAATCGAGTACTTCAGCTTTAGTTTTGATAAAATATAATTTATTACCTGATGTCTTTAAAATTTTAAACATTTTCAGTTCAATTTGATTTACAGAATATTAGGACTTGTAGTTTTCAGTAATGATTGAATATTTAAGAGTTTACAACTTTATAAATTAAACCTACAGCTCAAATGTTGCTATAAATGTCCTAATTACGTGTCTAATTTTTTAGGAACTCGAAGCCCAAGCATTTAGTCGAAGATAGTTCTCATTACAATTGCATTATAATAAATATCGTCCATTCCATGAAAGAACGCCCAAAAAAGGGTATTTTTTTACTTGATGGCTTTCAATTTCGATAATAATTTGTATACACAAACTCCACTAAGTCTTTTATCAATTTCAGTTTTCACTTTCGTGAAATTGCAAAATTTTCGCTTTTTTTACTTTCTCAAAAACCAAAAAAAAAGATTCAAAAGTATGTAACTTTAAACGACAATATCTCTGAGAACGCTTTGTGAATTTTAATGATTTAAACTGCCTTTGAATTTCGCATATGGCGGCTTTACGACGAACATTTTAAAAATAAGAAAGATTTTTTTTAGAAATGCATTTTAATGCAATTGCATTTTTTAAATTAATTTTTCTTTAAATATGCTATTTAAAATTTTTAATTTTTTAACAAAATTAAAAAGTTTGAAATCTTTACATTAAAATAAAAGTGTCAAATTTTTGGGACGCGAAAATCTCATATGCATAATCCAATTTTTATAAAAACATGTTCCCAATTTTTCATATAAAAATTAATTATTTTCTTGATTTTTTGGAATTTTCTTTTAAATTTGTATAAAATTTAACAAAACATAAAAAGTATGAAATTTTAAATATTCATATCTCTTGAAGTAATTGATGGATTACTGTAATTTAAAAAGTATTAAAAGGCCATTATATTTATTTTGTGTAGTTTTGTCAGCATTTCCAAAATCTCCTTTTCGTTCCAAAATATTTTCAAAATATAAATGCAATTTATAGATGCATTTTTGTTAATTGCGAATTTATTACATTTTAATTTTTCTAAAAATGTATTTAAAAATGATTTGTTTATTATAACTTGAAAAAATATTTAGTCTGGTACATAAAGTTTTAATATTTTTAATGAATTTTTTAAAAATAACACAATAATTTTTTTTTTTTAACAAAATATGTAAAGCTACTCATAATACAAGAAAAATAAAATTTTTATATGAAAAAATTTAAATTAGTTGAAGAAAATACGAAATTGTGCATAGTGTATATGTTCGTCCCAAAAATTTGAGATTTTTATTCTAATGTAAAGATTCCACGCTTTCCAAATACGTAAAAAAATTAAAAAAATATTAATAGCATATTTAAGGAAAAATGCTTTTAAAACATGCAATTGCATTAAAATGCCTTTTTAAAAAATATTTTTTATTTATAAAATATTTATGTTTAAGCTGACAAATTGCAATTCAAACGCCGTTTAAATCATAAATTTTTGCAAAGCCTTCCCAGAAATATTTGTATTTAAAGTTGTATAAAGCTGAATATTCTCTGTAAGTATCTTTATGGGACTCTCAATAGTTTCTGAGTTATTACAAAAAATATAACACATAAGCTATGGTCAATCGTGGACCGATTTTCATAAAATTTTGTACAAAGATTGGTACTTATACAAAACTTCTTTGGACCGAATTTCATTAAAATATTCCTAATATTAAGGCATTTTTAAGTGTGAAAACTCTATTCCGGGGGGACATTTGTATGGGGTGTAGGTGAAATAATGGACCGATCACAACCAATTTCAATAGGCTTCGTCCTTGTATCATAAAAGTACCACCTGCCAAATTTCATTCAATTATCTTCAAAATTGCGACCTGTACTTTGTGCACAAGGTTTACATGGACAGCCAGCCGTCCAGCCAAACGGACGGACGGACGGACGGACATCGTTAGATCTATTTAAAATGTCGATTGGTATACTTTAAGGTGGGTGTTGGATAACTCATTTTATGCTTTACAAACATCAGCACAAACACATAATACCCCAACCACCTATGGTGGTGTAGGGTATAAACATGTTTCAGGTATAATTTTATATGTAATTTTATTACCTTTAAATATTTGCTTTAATGAACGTTGTAACGTTATTTTGAAAGATATTTGTATATTTAAAAAGACAATTTTCCTAATTTTTGAGCTATTATAAATCACGAACTATCGCGGTAATCAAACTTAAACTTGTCGAATTTTATAACATTCGGATGATTTTTGGAAGAAATTGGTGATTTTTCTATATTATTACAAACAAAACAATACAAATTGCAATAAATATTTCGTATTTATTATGACATTTGCTGTAATAACTCCTAAAATATTGCGAGTCCTAGAATGCCACTTTTCACGGTTATAGAAAACATGTTATACATCATATTAAAGCTAATTTTGATACCTTTAGTATGACATCTCAATAAATCTTATATAATAAATACTTCGAAAGATATTTGCTATTTTGTGTATGCAACTTTGTACATATTTTGAGCTATTTTGCACTTTCAAACCGTGATATTTCGCGAACCACTTAATGAAATTATCTGAAATTTTGAATTAATCTTAGTTTTGACAATAATAATTATTGTACCAAATATTATCAAATTCGAAAGAGTTTAAAAAATCAGCTGTTTGGTTTTAAATGGAATGACTCAATATGACTAATTCCATTAGTTAATTAAAAGATAGTTAACTTAACAAATTTTTAGTCAAATTTAATAAAATATTATTTATTTATTAATATTAACTAAATATTTTATTCATATTGAAGAATTTTTATTCAATTTAACTAAATTATATTATTTAATTTGACTAAATTTTAGTTGAATTGAATAAAAAAATTATTCAAATTAACTAATTTTTTCTTCAAATTGAAGAACATTTAAATTTCAAATTGAATAAAATTTTGTCAATTCTAAAATGCTGTTTAAGCCCCTGTATGAAAATTGACTATAAATTACTAGCATCAAAAAACAAATAAGAGATTTTAAATACTTTAATGTGTAATATGTATTGTGTAAATAATATACTTATTGTTATGACCTTTTCCATTTTCATAATTTTTTTTTTTTTTTTTTTTTTGCTTCTTCAGTAAAAAAGGCTGCCCCCAAAAAAGACCTCATTTGCATTCAGACCGTGATTATGGTGATCGGATGACGCTTAAAAGTGCCCCTCGACATTGAAGTTTATAGATGAATTTATATGGAGAAATTTTGACTTTTACACATTCTTTTTTTTTTTTAATTTGGTTTTTGTAAACTACTTTTTTCAATTTAATGTAAAGGAATCTTAATCTAGGCATAACTATACGGTGCTGCAGTGAAAATACACTTTTAATGTAACATCGTGTAGCAATTTTTGATCAAAACTTTATTAAAAAACACATTTTTTTCATATTTTTTCCAAATACTATATTTTATTACGAATGTAATGACCCATAGATGAGAATTATAGAACATAAGAATTTTTTTTTTTTTTCAAAGTTGTTAAACTCTGGATTATCTGTTTTTTACGTGTTTTGTTGTTGCCAAATGACGGCTCATTTTACTCATAATCATTTTTTCCGATTTAGGTGTAATTGTCCAAAAAATTTGACAATTTAAAATTTCTTGTACAATTTTGGATAATAAAATTTCTGGGTAATTTCAGAGTAACTTCAGTTCACAAATAAATAAATTGTAAACAGTACATAAAAGGTCTCTAATGCACATTTATGTAAAAAAACTGCTCCAATTTAGAGATTTTAAATGAAACCTTTAAATTAAAAAGTTATGCTCAAATGTTAATCTAATAGAAAATTACTCAGAAGCATAACTAATATCGTGTAATATTACTCTATTTGTAAATAAAAGCTTTGTTATGAGTGTAATATTGTTACAAATTTAAACCAACATATGTACAGTGAGACTAAGCACAACATTTTTGTTAACAAATATGTATCTTTTTAACCACTGGTAATATCTAATTAAAATTTATATCAGAAAAACTCATCTTTAAGTCACACTGTGATAACACGAGATTAGGGAGTAAAATTTGAGTATGTAAAAGTTAAAACAAATCTTAACTTCTACATATCAAGTCTGATTTCAAAGATTTTTATATTTCAGTAAATATTTTTTTATATTGTTTATTTTTGAAAAATTTCCAAAAATTGGTTTGTAAAGCTTTTTAAATGATTTTTTTCGGGTATGAATGACTGATATTTATTTTATACATTACATAAGAAATAATAGTGAAAATATTAATTCTAATATGTTTTTGGCCGGGCGAGAAACAGTTTAGTGAAGTTTAGCTTGATGAGTTTTCTGAAATATTAGGTTCTATGTAGTTCATTTCGATCTGAAGTTTTTAGTTTGGGAGAAAGAATCGTTATTGGTGGCATCCAGTTCAAATCATCATAATTTTAGGTACGTTTAAATGCAGTTAAACATAAGTTAGTACTGTCTTGTTCTGGAATCATCACCTTAAATTACCGTTTTGCATTCTGTTCCAATCATCGTAGGAAGTTGAAATTTGGTAAATATGTTCTAAGTGATGTCCCCTTTCATAATTTTAGGTACGTTTAAATGTACGATACACTTTGATTTTTTCATACAATGTTGGACCACCCCAATGTACATACATATATAATCGACAACTTTATTCGTAATAAATTGTTAGAATAATTCGAACCAATATTTTTTAAATTCATATTATGAATCTTCCCCGCTGTATATTGTAAATCTTATAACTTTTTTGTTTATGAATCGAATTGGCAAGTGAAGTGATAGAGCTAAATTTCGTGCTTTAAAGAATAGATAAAGAGGAATATTTCGATGTGTTACTAACGGAATGACATATTCAAGATATCCCCGCTTTTTTCAGATGGTAAGTATAAATAAATTTTCAAATAATAATGCAAATATGTACTTGGATAAAAAATTTTATATTTCATACGTCATCAATTTTTTTCCAAAACCGCAATAATAATTTTATTTTATTTAGTTATGATTTTCTTCATATATTGTAAATAAATTTAATATATAATAGTAATTTAAATAAAATCAACCACATTGGGAAATTATTTAAAGATTTTCTATGTATTTAATGGTTAAGGACGCAATTAATATTTTTATAACCACATTTAATATTTGAAAATCTCTTTTTACATAATAAATAGCAATAATTTCTGTGTGCTTGTATGTGTGCATGTGTAATCGGAATTAGATTGATTTAGAAAAATTAGAAGTAAAAAAAAAAAAATTACAATAATAGTAAATAATGAATGCAAAATATTTGGATGATTTATAAAATAAATTTTTTATATTTGGCATCATAAATCAACAAGAAATAAATATTACGTTACACAACTTGTTGTTTTCAAACTTATAACATACAAATACAATTTAATACAAAATGGTAAATTATTTCAAAAATTTATTCTAAACTTTACATGCATGTATTTATTTTTAATAAAATATCTACAACTTATTTATGCATATTGTTTTAAATAATAGATGTATTTATACATACATATATAAATGTATGTATATGTAAATCAAAATGTTGAAATAAATATTTATAAATTATTTATAAATCTATGTATTGATATGTATACAGCTACTTAAATATTTTAGGAACAATAAGTATGTATGTATTTGGTATACTTTGGCATTTAATTTTCTAACAATAAAAATTAAGAAAAATTATCGAAATTGTTCAAATTGAAATGAAAATATGAAAATGAATGTTTGTAGAAAATTTATGAGGTCACCCGTTCAATTTGTATTGTACTGTGTTTAATATTGTATTTTGCACTTCCAGCTAAATTTGTTGCTTTCATAAGGACTGTATTACTATCGGTGAGAATATCTGAAATATAAAAATACAAAAGATATACATAAATATTTGTGTATTCGAGTATGTTAGTATATATTTAAATAAAATAATTGTGCTAAAGGGGCTGTTAATATGTTGTATTATAGGGATCAGAATTTACAAACGAATATGAGATTACAAAAAATAGAGATTTATGAAATACATACACTGCTTTTTAACAGAATAGGTTCAAGATTTTCGTTATATTAAACCTTTTGTTATTTTTAAAATAATAATGAAGTTAATATTTTTTCATTCTAAATTTTAAAGTCCTCAATTTTAAGATAATTACAAGCAAAATAAATTTAAGTTATAATTAACTACGATTTTTAATGATTTTTTGTTTCAACAAGAGAATTTTTTATGTAATTTTTTTTTTGTTTGATCTGAATAGGTTCAACATTATTTATTCAATAAAACAACAAGATGTATTGATTAATATGGTTCTTTTTTGTTTTGTTATATTATTCGTAAATTATTAATACAGTAGGGCCTCGATTATCCGTGATTCGATTAACTGGCTACGTCGATTATCCGGAAAAGAAAATTTGTAATTGTTTGCTTTTTTGCCATCCATTTAATTTTTTTGCATCGATTAACCGTGATTACCTCTATTATAATTTCTTTTGATTGCTTTTGAACAATTAAACACAATGTGAATAAAACAAAAAAGGGAAATTCCCACTTCTGAATAATATGAGTCAGAGAAAGGTAAAATCCAAGTTTACTGAATTCATGAAAAGCTTCTTAACGAAAATATGAATTTGAAAAAGAATAAAAAAACAACATTATATAATTTTTTGAAGAAACTACGTAAAATGAAAACCTTACTTTTTTTCCAAAATTATTATTTTTTCCTTATATTATTTAAACATTTATATTAAATCCCTGAATAATTGAATTATATACATAAATAGAAAATGTTGTAGAAATACTACTCAAAATTTTTACTCAATTAACCGGGAAAAGTGATTATCCAGACCATTACGGATAATCGAAGTCTCACTGTAATAAGAGTAGCCTTTATTATTCAATTTAACATACAAAATTATATTTGGAAGGGACTTGTGAAGATTTTCAACTTGTAACAAAGAAAGTTTGTTCCAACTTTTTCTAATCTCTTCAGATAATAAATTTTTGTGCTCGTATTGTCTGTCCGACTCATAAACATTACGCGACAGTAGTTTCCATACATTTTATATTAAGGTCGAGAGAGTATGATGACCACTCCTAAGTGGTAAAATTTTGACTTTGAATTCATTGTTTTACCGATCCTGCGATGTGAATAGGGGCATTGTCAAACTGGAATGTCCATGAAATCAATTAAAATAGTCTATAAAATGTTAGAAATTCTTTTCTCGTAAACTTTTGTTTTGTTTTTACCATAATTCTATGAGTAGAAAATCGAAGTTCACATGTCTCATAATATGAAGTAGCACTCTACGATATTACACTTCCTTCGCAGCTTTATGGGAAATATAATTAGCATCCTTTTTTTTTCAAAATACGAAAATAATAATATTTATAGTCATTGGAGCCTTCCATATTGATTTTTTTTCATTCTATAAAACAATATCTTTCATTCCTTTTTTAGAATACACCCAGAGAAATATTAATCACATACGTGTTGAAAACGATACCATTCTGTGTCAATAGTGAGTCTACACCGTATGTGTTTAAATTAAACACTGCGTGATCAATTCTTATTGTAAATCGATACCTAATTGGCACCAAGTTGAAACCATTTCGGTATCAAATTGTTAAATTACATATGTTTTCTATTAAATTTGTTAATGAAAGGTATTAAACAGCTGTTACCGTAAATTACCAATGTGAGCACAACCGTTGTTGATTTTGAATCGAATTTTTTCCCTTAGTGTATGCGTTCACGGGTAAACGGGAGTAGTTTTACATCACGAATGGTGTTTAGAGGTGGGTTCTTTATAATTTTTAGTGCACTGAATTCGAATAACACGTTTTACGGTAAAACACTTGCTTTAATACCTTATCTTTGTTTAATTTTTGACGCAGAATCAGTAGAATTGGAGGCATCTCGAATGGTGAATCTTCTGTATTCATATTTTTTCCATAGCGGAAGTAATTTCCTATAAAGTTTTTGACAATATTTTAACTTTTCTCTATTTTTCTTTGCCATATTTCATAGATTAAGTCTGAATTATCCATACGCTATAATTTTGCTTTTTTCTTTATCGGAAAATTTTATAAGCGACCAGTTTTTCAAAATTCTTATAGAAAACTGTTGAAAATGTAAGGATAACACACAATTATGGGCGAATTTAACAAATACTTGACGCAAATTGATTTTATTATTATTAATGAACCCTATTGAGATGAATAAACAAATTGCCTTAAAAAATACATTTGTGGGAAGAAAATCCGTTAAAATTCGTGCTTAGTTGTTTATTAATTATTTTTTTGCTATTAAACATCTTAGAATTCACGACTTTAGAAATCAAGATAAAAAAAAATTAACTATCTTCATTATATTAAAAATAATACGAGATTTAATGTAACGAAAATCTTGAACCTATTCAGTTGAAAAGCAGTGTATGTGATTTTTTTGACTTATATTCTCAGTTGTCTAAATACAAGAGTTAAAGATGTTTATTGGAAATAATATAAAATATAAAATCAACAGAATTGTTTGTGTTTAATGTTTAGAAATTTTGATCAATTACACGCTGCTAAAGTGAAAAGACCTCGAAGAATGGCATAGCATACGTAATAGGCGTTCTTGAGATTAATACAAATCAATTTTAAAAATTTGTAATAGATACACCCTCAAAAATAAAATTTGTCCAAAATTTTTTGAGTTTAACTGCGATTTTATACAATTATTTCTATAAAAGCCTATATACATATGTATGTATATGTACAACTATGCAATAATTTTAAAATACATTTTTGTTGTTAACAGAACAGAATTTTATATTTTCAAATTAGACAAAAACTGTAGAACTTATTCATTTAATCAAGAAAACTTACAATCTCAATATGAAACAAGCGCAAATATTCGGCCCGGCCGAATCTACCCAGTGGTAAAAAGAAGGGGCAAAGAGCCCTACTAGAAGGCCTTTTTTATGTCCAGAAGACCTTCTCCCTGCATTCCATGTTCATTTCATTTTTACACGCGATGTCATTGGGAGGTAGGCCTTACACATTCGCGACCCGATACAGCCCTTCTAGAAGACCTTTTTATTGAAAACTGCAAACAGGCCTTCTGTAGAAGTACTAAAAAGATTCCTTCTACAGAAAGCCTTCTACACTATTAATAAAATATTTTTCTATTTATATAAAATATGTATTATTTTTATTTTAAATTATTGTAAAATGTTTAAAACTTAAAAAAAAACAAAATTCAATACTAAAAAACACATTTCTGTTAACTTTTGACAAAACATCTTAAGTCGATATAAGACAAATTATTTGAAAATGACATTTGTATAGAAATTGTTGAATTTTTATTTAATATTCCTGAAAAAACTAAAAATTTTTGTTAAATTATTTCGTCAAAAATATAAAGACATAATATAAACGATTAAGTTTTTAATAAAATACTTATAATAAAAACCATAAATAAAAAATATAATTAACTTAGAAAATCACATCCTATTCAAACAAAGAATTGGAGACAACTAAATGATTTCTCATTTTTTTTTTTTTTTTTGAATTTCTGCTTTGAATTTTGATATTGTTTTTGTAACGGTTTCTGCATGGTTTTGCTTTTTCAAATACTGTAGTCTTTCTTTCCTTCTAAGAGAAGGGAATTAAAACAATGTACTTTTTATAAATAGATTTGTTGTTGTTTAAAACAAAATATATTTAAAAAAATACAACTTCTTATGGTCCTTCCAAGAGAAGCGAAGTCGGAAGGTCTGTCGGATCTTTTAGAAGGCAGGGATGAGGCATTCATGCAGACTTTATTAGAGAAGGCGTGTTAGCATAAGCAACTGCATCTGAAAAAAGGCCTTCTAGGATGCCTGCGCGGTAGAGCCCTCGCAAATTTTACCGCTGGGTATATACCCACCATCAACTTTTTCACATTTTAAGTTATATGAGAGAAGGAGGTAAAGTGGGCAGTAAAGTGGGCGGGCCACGCCCATTTTTTGTTTCCGAGCTTGCATTAGTCCTTGAACTATTAGAACACAATTTCATTGATTTTCACCTTATATGGTAGGTAGGCGGTAAAGTGGGCGGACCACGCCCATTTTTGGCTTCCAAGCTGATATCGATCCCCAAACTATATGTACAAAATTTCGCAATCGTACATGCTTTTGTTGCAGAAATATCAGTAGAAAAGTATAAAACGGACACCATGTGCTTCTAGTTTTTAGGAGGTAAAGTGGGCGGGCCACGCCCATTTTTTGTTTCCGAGCTTGCATTAGTCCTTGAACTATTAGAACACAATTTCATTGATTTTCACCTTATATGGTAGGTGGGCGGTAAAGTGGGCGGACCACGCCCATTTTTAGCTTCCAAGCTGATATCGATCCCCAAACTATATGTACAAAATTTCGCAATCGTACATGCTTTTGTTGCAGAAATATCAGCAGAAAAGTATAAAACGGACACCCTGCGTTTCTAGTTTTTAGGAGGTAAAGTGGGCAATAAAGTGGGCAATAAATGGGCGGGCCACGTCCATTTTTTGTTTTCGAGTTTTCATTAGTCCTTGAACTATTTGAACACAATTTCATTGATTTTCACCTTATATGGGAGGTGGGCGGTAAGGTGGGCGGACAACGCCCATTTTTGGCTTCCGAGTTGATATCGATCCCCAAACTATATGTACAAAATTTCGCAATCGTACATGCTTTTGTTGCAGAAATATCAGCAGAAAAGTATAAAACGGACACCCTGTGTATCTAGTTTTTAGGAGGTAAAGTGGGCGGTAAAGTAGGCAGTAAAGTGGGCGGGCCACGCCCATTTTTTGTTTCCGAGTTTGCATTAGTCCTTGAACTATTTGAACACAATTTCATTGATTTTCACCTTATATGGGAGGTGGGCGGTAAAGTGGGCGGACCGAGTTGATATCGATCCCCAAACTATTTGTACAAAATTTCGCAATCGTACATGCTTTTGTTGCAGAAATATCAGCAGAAAAGTATAAAACGGACACCCTGTGTTTCTAGTCTTTAGCCCATAACTTTTTTGTTTGTGAACCGATTTTGCCCATTTTCAATCCCAAACAAACCTTGTATAAGACAAATATTTGTGCCAAATTTCGTCTCCCTACGTTGCTCCGTTCGAGCGCTATCCTGCTTTCAACAGACGGACAGACGGACGGACATAGCTAGATCGACTCACAATCTAACCAGGACCCAGAATATATATACTTTGTGGGGTCTTAGATGATTCCTTCAACATGTTGCACACGGAATGACAAAATCAATATACCCCCCATCTTTTTGATGGTGGGTATAAAAATACTTCGTCTTAAAATATATGAATAATTTATTTAATAAATTATTTTTTTTTTTTAGTTTTTAAGCGATTTTATATACGGATATCTTTTTTTAATAAAATATATGGGCAATTATCAAAAATTTTTAACCTGGCTGAAACTAACTTAAATCATTAATAAGTTTTGTGGTAATGATATTTTAAACAAATTGGTTACAGATCTTAACTCACAAGACTTGAAACTAATAGAGTGCAGAATTTTAACACAATAGGTTTCTTTTTCTAACCATGATTATTGTTCAAAGTTCAAGAATATAGAAAAACTGATAATAACTTCTTAAGATTTTACCATTCTTCTACAATTTTTGTTCGCGAGTTTATACTTTTTGATCTTACTCTATTATAAGTAAACTAATCGGACTTTGTATATAAATTCCGCACCATCTTTGATGTGCCCGAAATAGTCAACGTAGTAGATAGTCTCAAAGTCTGGAAAACAAGTGCGAAAATTTTTCAAAAAGTCAGTTTTTCGCGAGGAACATTCACATTTTCATATGGAATTGCTTGGATTACTACGTGAACTTAGTTTTTTGTCATTCTACATAACAAAATCGGAGGAGCATTAAAAATAAGTTTAATACAAAAATTTTATGGACTTTTTGAAAATTATGCAAAAATTGCACTTTTTGTTTTTGTGTTTTTACATAGAAAATCGCAATTTAAACAAATATTAGAAATATAGATATAAGAGTGGCGATAAATATAATTGATTGGGATCATAAATTTAAGTCAAATGTGGTTGATAATTGAAAGTGAGACACTTTTGTCAAAACACATTTCGCTAAGGCACATCGTGTGGACAGCATGAAATTAACTATAATTGACATAATTAGTAGGTGTTTGTTATGCTTAATAAAAATTCGGAGGCGCATCAAAATTTTTTTGAGAGATAAACATTTTATGGACCAAAAAATATTTACTTGTATTAAAAAAAGATCACAATATTAAAAAGCATTTTTATGTAATAAACTCTAACAAAATATATTTTCAATCAATATATCGTCACCGAAAATGCAAAACAACGTAACATCAAAATTTTCAAATTTGTGTTTTTGATGAAATATATTTAATTTATCTAAAATACGTGTAATCAAAAATGTTCAGACTTGTAGCTCAAAAAATGACGATTATATTAACGAAGAAAATGATTTTCTTAAGTCAAAACAACGTAACATCACATTTGCTAAAAAAATATAAATTTTTTTTTTTATTTTTATTACGAATTTAGATTGCAAATTATTAAAAATTAATAGCCATTAAAATTTTTGAGTAAGAGTTATCACAAATCTTTTTAATTATAATTTTTCTAAAATTTTTATTGATGTTACGTTTTTTTGGCTTCCGAAAATTAAAATCTTGAAAAACGTTAACCACATAACGTAAAAAATATTTAATAAAAATTAAATTATTCATCATCAATATATTAGGCAATATTTAAGGATGTAATAACCTAAAAATCTTGTTTGTAGGACAATTTTTTGTGTCTCCTGTAAAGATGTGAAAAGTGATGTTTTGCATTTTCGGTGACGATATGGAGAAATAACTTAGATTCGATCAAAATTTTTCACAAAATTTTTAAAAATCGCGATTTTTATTTAAATTTTTAAAATTTTACTAGGAAACCCTAAAATATGCTGCACTAATACCATCAAACATTGAAAATATCATAAATTTTATTTGAATAACTCAGTAGGTTTTGATATTATATGTAATTTTGATCAGAATTGTACATAAACTTCTAGTTTGTAAAAGTTTTTATATGTTTAACTTTAAACCGCCATAACTTTCGCGCCGCTCACATGAAAGGATTAACGCGAACTGATTCTAGTCACTTTATATGTATACAAAAGGATTTTAATGTGCCATCAAAAAAAAAAAAAAAATAATATTTTTTTGAAGGGCTAAAATCAAAAATTTTTGATAATTGCCCATATGTATTTACTTTAATATATTTAGGGTCTCATTTCGTAAAACGAAATGAAAATGCATTTCAACAATTTGTACTTATAATAACAAATATATTTAAACTAATTTGTTTTGAATACAAAATTTAGAAGCAATTTTTCGTTTCGGTTTACAAAATGAGACTTTAGTTTTAATGAATAAAATCCAAATAATTTGTATCAAATTCAAAATTTCGAAAAAGTAAAGGAAAAAATTAAAAATGTTGGATAATTCATTATTTATTTGGAGTGTATAAAAAAATTTAATATACATAGTTAAAAAGCTACGATCTTCAGCTATCCGCGTCAATTTCAAAATCTTAAATTCGCTTAAAATTTTGAAAAATATGAGATATTTAGTGCAAGAACTACACTTTTTTAAAATTTTAGAAAATTATTACGTGATGCTCTCATGAAAATCTATATGCCATATTATATGGTTTTTCGATTGAAAATAAAATGTGTAATTTTATATGAGTAACATGTTAATATGTAAATTATTCACAATTTTCAAGAGCCGAGAATAAGGACCGATCTTTACAATTTGTTAGAATTATTTGCTCTAATTCTTAGTGCAAAATTTTAAATAGGGCATACTTAGGTATGTAGCTAATGAGGCTTACGTATATTAACGCATAAAATCTATTCCACGAAATTAATTGTTCAATAGAATACAAATCTCTTTTAATTGTGATCTAAAGTCTTATTAAGCCAACGATATTTTATTTAACAATACACAAATACATTGTGCAAATGTACATAAGTATGTATTAAGAAGTGTTTGTATGTATTTACTTATGTACGTTTTATTAATGAGTGTATATTTTAAGTAGATTATGATTGATGTTGTCTATTGGTTATCAAATTGTAAATTTAATATAATAATTACCAATAACTAAGTGAACCATTAAAATACTGTAATTTGAAGTGTGATTCCAAACATTCAAATGATGAACAGACCTGTAATCGATAGATTAAATTATAATAAAACAAAATTAATAAAGAAATAAAATTATATGCAAGATAATTTATGTATATACATATACATATGTATATCTGTACTTACTTGACTCCTTCTATATTTAATAAATCCATTTCGAGATCATCTATTGATAAGCCCTGAGGTACTGAATCCATTATTAAATGCATTGATTCTTTGAATAAGTTAATTGTTGTCATTATTACAATTATGGAAAATAGTAGAGTACATAAGGGATCAAGGAATACTGCTTTTGGCTATGGAACAGGATAACAAAAATAAAACAATATTTGTTTATTAATTATTCAAATGTCTTGAGGTGAAATTATTATTATTAATTGACTTACGAATATTTTAATTAATACTGATGCCAAAAATACACCAAAACTTTGTACTAAATCACCGATAACATGTATCATGGCTGCCCGAAGATTTAAATTTTTATCATTTCTGTTGAATAGGAAATATATTAGTAAAATTAAGTGAATTGGCAAGAATAAGAACATACAAATAATTATATAACAAAATTTCATGAGACATAACTTAAGAAATAGCCATAGATTTTCAGATTAAGTTAATATTTGGCACATAGAACTAAATTTAAAAAAAAGCATGCTTAAATACGACTTAAGTATGACCTCTTTTAATAACTGTTTTTAAAAAATGAGAATTGAAATGTATGGAAAAGTTGTAGAGGGGGCCTAAGCTATCAAAGAAATGATCTCATAGTCATTTTGTAATAATACGAGATAAGCTAAAGGGTGTTAAGAAATTAAAAAAATCGTAAATTAAGTCCGATTTCAAAGTTTCAAACGTAATTATCTTTTAAACTGTAAAAGATAACTTAAGTACTTAGTACTTATACAGGGTGGCCAAAACATATTTCTAAAACCTTTTGTCCTTACATTTTCAATTCAATTCGATCCGATCAGTAGTTCAGCAGATACAAATATATTACCACAATTTTAGCGATCGGCCCTAATGTGCAGCTTTGTTTCAATCATAGCTGTTATTTGTGAATAAAATAAAAAATGGAAATACTTTTTATTTTATTTCCATTTCTTATTTCTAATTTGAAATATTTAGTAATCAATTTATTAATTTTAAAATAAAAACATAAAGGATTTCTATTTATACTAAATTAATTGAATTTATTATAATTTTGTAAATTGAACAAAATGAAAATATTTTATTAAATTGAATTTTTCGTGCTTAATTCTCAAGTCTAATTTTGAAAAAATTGGAATATTTTAAAAATGAAATTTATTGTTGTGGGGATAAGCTTGTTTCTATGCGCATTTCACTTGTAGCTTATGCCAGATCACCAGGAAACCTTTCCCAGTTTTTAGAAAAGCTAAAATTGTCTATACATATAAAAACTTGTGTAAACTCAATGAGAGCTCATAAAAGCTAAATATACGAAACAACAAAGCTTTAACAAAACACAACAATTAATTACAATTTTATTTTTCTTTACATTCTTTTTACATTAGGCCAGGATTTTTCTGACATTCAAATGTAATTATAAAGGTAATAAACAAAGTATATACAAGTAGTCCGACTCTTTGGCAGGAGTACCTAACTCTAAGAGTGTGTTAGTAAAAAAGTACCTAACTCTAAATATGTGTTAGTAACAAAAATATAAATGTGTTTGTGATTTTATATTTTTCTTATACACACAGAGTTTTATAAAAATGTTTTAAATTTTAATTTGTTTGAATTTTCAATACCAAAAATTGAAACTCTGTTGAAGAATTTAATTATAAAAGAAAACAAAACAAATTGTCAAAAATTAATAAAAATAAAATATTTGTGTTTTGCGTAAAATTGACTGTTTTTGTAAATAAAATTGTGCTAATAGTGAGAAAAAAATTTTTAAAATCTGTGTACAAGTGAAATACAGTGCAAAAATGCTTAATAATTTCAAAATTTAGTGGTAAAATTTCGATGTTTTTTTCTTTGTATTAGTTCTCTCACAATTCACACAGTACCCGTATATGTGAGAGAGAAAAGTTACTAAAAGAGAGTCGGACTACTTTGTATACTTTGGTAATAAATAAAAAATAAATTATTTAATCAAAAGTAAAACAAATACATATTTTTTTTTTAAGAAGATAATCAAAATTTTTTATTTGATTATTATAACCTTAAATAATATTCATATCTATTTTATTTAAATAAAAAAATTTAAACAAATATTTGTGATTATTATTTGAAAACAATATATTCAAATAGAAAAATTTTAAATAAATATTTTAATAATTTTATTTAACAAAAACTCCAAAGAAATAAAAATATTCAGCCACCAAAAGGTTTGAATAAAAACAAGCGCGAATGTTATAATCGGCCCGGCCGAATCTATATACCCACCATCAACTTTTTCAAATTTTATGTTATATGGGAAGGGGCGGTAAATTGGGCGGACCACGCTCATTTTTTGTTTCCGAGTTCACATTGGTCCTTGATCTATTTGAACACAATTTCACCTTATATGGGAGGTGGGCGGTAAAGTGGGCGGACCACGTCCATTTTTGGTTTCCGAGTTTATATCAATCCTCGAACTATACGTACAAAATTTCGTAATTGTACATGCTTTTGTTGAAGAAATATCAGCAGAAAAGTATGAAACGGACACCCTGCGTTTCTAGTTTTTAGCCCATCTTTTTGATGGTGGGTATAAAAATTATATAATTTTTTCAAATATTCAAGTAGAAAAAAAATATTTTGCTTATTTTTCTTTTTCCAAACAATCCCAGCAAAAACTTTTCTTGCCATGTAATGAGATAAGAAGCTAATATAATGGCTCTACACTACTTTCACATTAGATGAATAACTCATTATTTTAACACGGTGATGTCATTAGAGACAACTACTTACTCTATATTATTACAGGTAGGCATTTAAGAAAGTCATTACTTAGATGTCGTTACAAGAACTAATTACTTTGTAGCTATTCAATCACTCATTAGTTTCAAAGAATTACAGAAGTCATTATTAGGAAAATGAATAGTAACTAGTTACATTATCGGTTACAAGTAAGTACTGAAGTATTGAAAATAAAAAGCAGATCATTTTTTTGGAAATTTATTTATTTGAAAATATGTAGAAATCAGGATTTGACATACTATTTCATACCATAGACTTGGAGTTAATTCTTGAAGCGCATTCTTGTGACCCGTGCATAAATTGAATAAAACACCGGACCTTACTGACCTGCCCCGTCTGAAAATTGTTAAGAGTTTAATACGTTTAACAAATTGTTTTAATATAGCCAATAAATTTTTCTTACCTTTATGTAATTGTATTTCCTAAATGGCAATCGCTTCAAATTTGTTGCCTGTTGAGTTTCAAGGTATTATAAATTTGTGCCAATGTGCCTAAGAGAAACAATACAAATTAGTGGATATTTTTTAGTAATATTCAGATACTTACCACTTTTAAACACTAATAATTTACCAATAGCCTTTTGAAATAAGAAATTGATTTTTGTAAACATTAACAAAAAAAATTTATTTTCTTGAATTTATTTTTTTATGTCAAGAATTTTTGATTTTGAAAAATTTGACAAACATTTTTTCAGACACAAAATTTATTTAGTACACATGACATTAAAATTAAATGAACAATAACATTTTTTGCATATAACTAGCTTATTGAGCAAAGTATGTATTTTGATGTTAATACAACATTTATAGATAGTGAAATTCTCTCTAGTACATTTTTATACCCCTTTATTGGCTTAAAAGTTATACCGTATTTTATGTTTGATTTAGCATTTTACATAAAGTCAAATTACAGAGTTCATGAATGAATTCATGTACGTATAAAGTGGCCTAATGGATTTGTTAACAATAAGCTATACTGTCTGCTTACATCGTGGTTTCGACTTCACCGGAGACTGGTGTGTTTACGATTAATTATTTGTTAAAGTCTTTGAGATTTTAACAAATAATTAATGTATTTTCATATTTTCACGCACTTTTAAAATATATGAATTTTATAATATAAATGAAGAGATAGATAAAAAGTAACATTTCCAAAAATCTGATCTTATGTAACTGATTACATATCAAGTCAAAAGTAAGTAGTTACTAATCTACTTTCATATAATGCAGAAAATATGTTGTTATGATTGAAAAGTAACTACATCCGTAACTACATACCATTACCAAGTTTTTGCTGGGATTTTAAAACTATTCAAGCAAATTTATGTTGAATAAAATTATTCAAAAATTTTCTACGAATAAAAAAATTAAATGTTTTGAAACAGATTTTATTTTATTTTTAAAATAGAAAATAAAATAAAAAGCAATTTTATTCAAGGTAAAGGAATAAAATATATTTTAAAATTACTTTAAGACTTAAGAATATGATTTAAATTTTATAAATCCATATTCGATTACTTCTGTGGAAATTTTATTTTATCTAACTTCCCAGCAAAAACTTGGTAATGACATGTAGTTACGGATGTAGTTACTTTGTAATGACAACAACATATTGTCTGTATTATATAGAAGCTGTTTAGTAACTAATTATTTATAACCCTAATGTAAATAATTATTTATTATCAGATTTTTGAAAATATTAATTTTAATTGATTTTTATAATGTAGTTACCCATTCATATATTTGAGGAAGTTATACATAAATGAAAGGCAAAAAAAAAAAAATAATAATAATAAAAAATATTTTATATCCTGACATTAAATCACTTACTTATATTTAAAATGTAACTAGTTCCTATTGTTATTGCTAACCATGACTTCAGTAATGCTTTAAAATCAATGCGCTGTTTAACAGCTTAATTAGTTATTGTAATGACATCTAAGTAATGTATAGGATAAGTAGTTGCCTCTAATGTCATCACCGTGTTAAAATAATGAGTTATTCAGCTAATGTGTAAGTAGTGGAGAACCATTACATTAGCTTCTTAACTCATTACATGGCAACCAAAGTTTTTGCTGGGTTGTTAACAAATGGAATATTTTTTATTCAAATTAATTTCAAGTAACTGAAAATCATATTACAAAGAGTATAAAATGATTTGAAACTATTTTATTTTTAAAAATATAAATAAAATATAAAAATAATTTATTTTTAACAAATATTTTGAGTGAAATATTCACAATGAACAGTTTTGGTTTCAATTTTGGCAATTCATTCGATCAAACAAATTTTCGGCATGTTTTTGCAGCGTATTTCTTCAGATATTGTACATGAGCGAAGAATTAAAGAAATGTGTTCACCAAAAATCCTGAAATGTCTGCTTCCAAACCAGAGTTGGGGGTAGAGCACTAAATTTGTAGATTAGTGATAGTGAAAAATTTTTAACTACAATTTTTACTTTCACTAATCATAGTGGTAGTGAAAAAAAATATGTTTCCACTAAAGATAATTAGTGATAGTTAAAATTTTTTTCAGATCAAGCCTACTGCAACATTTTGTTTCTTCACTAAATACTTTAGTGGAAAAAACAATCCTCCACTAATATTATTGGAACCTAGAAATTGTTCAGTAAATTGAAAGATGACCATTTAAATTAACAAAATAAAATTTTAAACTGTTTGACAATTTTTACAAATTCTTTTTTCAACAATTTTCTATGTACTAAAAATACTAAAAGTTTCTTCCCTGTATGAAAATTTAGTATGAAAAAACAAATCAATTTCTTTGTGTTTTTTAAGAAAACGACTCATTTTTCAAAAAACCTTTATATGTGAACATAGTATTAAGTATTCGAATTTCCAAAAATCCTTCGTATTGGATATATTTTTCGGCAGACCAACATATAGTACACATTTTTTTCTCTCTAACTTTAGGCGTTCGGGCTGTGGAATGATGAATTAGTAAGTAACACAAATACACTTATAAGATATCCAAAACACACTAAAAGAAATTCTAAATTATGTAGTGCTGTTCTAAAACGATTATAAATTTGATAATTACCATCATAGTTCTTCAGTGAGTTGTGATTTATTGGAATAAATTAATGACTATATATATTTTAACGTTTAGTGAAAAAACTTTAATTGCAGCTTATGATTAGTGACTGTTCAGATTTTGCACTATTGAGTGTAGTGCAAATTTTTTCACTACCACTAAATTTAGTTTCACTATAACATATAACATATCACTAAAATTTTTTAGTGCTAGCGAAGAAATGTTTCACTATAACTATAGTGGTGGTAAATAGTTTAAAATCAGTGGGTTAAAAATGTGTCATGATGGAGAAAACACGAAATGTTCCTGGTGATTTGGTTGACTGTACCTACAATATCATGATACTTTGTTAGTGTTGACCTGTGTTACTAGAAATAATATACCAGTAAATACTTTCTTAAAAGGTATTATTTCTATTATGAGATTTAAAGAGGAGAAAACAGCCTTTCCAATGCTTTTTATTTCACTACGGATAACAGCTTAATAAGTTATGAATATTCATATTTAGAAACTTAGTATATCTTTGAAAATTGTCCACACAAATTATTATTTATAAATTTACAGTACACAGAAAAAAGTAAAAATGGATTTCAATTACGAAATTTGTAATATTAATTAATTTTTAATTGATTTTGCTCCAATCATCAAAATTATAATATTAATAACTAGAATAATTGATATTATTATTACTTCTTTTCCTTAAATAGATGCAATGAACTAAAAATTTTTGAAAATTTACTTAAATTTATTTTATTTCTGTATTTTATAGACAAATATTAAATTTTTCTTTATATTTCATTAACAGCTGTCAAATTATTAAAAAACAAAACTGTAAACCAATTAGAAAATTAATTATATTAATAAATCATATAATTAAATTCCAAAATACTGTTAATTAATAATTTTATTAAAAAATTATTTGAAATATTTTTTTCTGTGTAGAGAAAAATATTTACTAAAACATTCACAATAACACATGCTTTGTGTTATTATCATATATGTATGTACAATGTACATATGTATAAAACAATGTTTAAATTAAATATATTTCTAAGGCGTTAAAGGGCAATGAGCTCTTTATACGATATTAAGGAGTGCGATCGAAAAAATCTTAAGACACGTTTTGCCTCATAACTTTTTTCGGAACCAATATTAAATTTTTTTTGATTTAGTTATCATGTAAAAATACTTCAGTTATTATTTTTAATAACAACCATGTTGATTTATCTTGATTTTCATCAAAATGAGTGATGAAAAAGATGTACGTGCTACAAATTATTAAAAAATTTCAAAAAAATTCAAATAGGTACTACAAATAATTGGACACAAAACTAAATTTCTTCCGTCAAACTGTTTCTAATGTTATTAAACAGTATTAGAATTTGACCATTGATATGAAACCTGGTTCGGAAAGAAAAAAGGTACACATGATGTTGGGAAGGCCAGAAAATTTAAAGCATATTGAAAGGAACTCCAAACCCATCTGGTAGAAAAGCAGCCCAGTTAACTCAGTGCTCAAACTATTTGTTGCGAACATTTAAAGATAATGCAGAGTTGATAACATATAAAGTTCAAAAAGTTCCAAACAGGAATGCTACAAAAAATTTAGAAGCCAAGAATAGGACACGGAAATTAAAACCAAATTTCATACAAAAATACTCAAGTTGTATAATTGATGAAAAAACGTATGTGCAGATTCTGTGTCAAAACTTTTTATTGTTAATGCTCGAGGCAATGTTAAAGATAAGTTTAGGACCCAAAAGCAGAAAAAATGTCTTACAAAATTTCTGGTATAACAAGCTTTTGCGTCAAAACAGGAAAGTCCTTTGATACATTCGAACCTATAAATACTAAAATATGAGTCAAGGAATATTGCAAAAAAGACTTTTTTCTTTCGTAAGAGAGCACAAAGTGTCCACACATTATTTGCCCGATTTGTTATCATGTCAGTACGGTAGTAAAGCTCTGGAGTGGTACCAAAACAATGTACCAAGAGCGGTCAATTTTCCAAATTGTTCATAGCTTAGACCAGTGGGGAGATATTGAGCTCTTGTGAAAAGTGAATTGAAGAGCACAAAAAAGGTGTCCCAAAATACCGAAGATTTTAAAAGAAGATGTGCACACTGTTCCAAAAAATTGACTGAAACAACTATCAAATCTCTAACGGAAGGGTTACCAAAAATTGTCCACATGTTCATAAGTAGTGGTTAGAACTACAAAAATTATATTTTCTGTGATCTGTAATAAATTATCAATTAAATAAAAAAAAGAATGAAAACTCTAAGATCAACCATTTCCAAGTTATTGAATATTATATATGTTAAGATTTTTTCGAACGCACTCCTTAAATACAAATACGTATGTATATCGATTAATTACTCCCTACTCAAATAGAATAATTGGTTAAACATTTATTTATTTATTTATTTATTACACTTCAAAATCTTAGTAGCCGAAACGGTCAATAAACTTTAACAATTTTTTTCTAAAAAAAAAAAAAAAATATATATATATATATATATATACCTTTGTCCACTTAAGTGCGATATGAATTAAGTGTTTTGTTATCTTATTATTTTTAATTAATTTATTATATTTTTCTCATTATTTGCTAAATTCTTTGTATCATATCTTATTACATTCTGTTAAATTTATGTATGGTAGATAGAAATAAAACCCTGTTCTTGTGACAGTAATACAAAAAATGCATTTAAAACATACACATGGTGCAAATTGTACTTTTATGTTTTTGTTAAATTATTTATTTCCCCTTTTTTGTATGTGTCATATCACAAATGCTTTATTAATAAAAATAATTTACATTTTGTGTGATGACTTTACAATAAGTATAAAAAAAATGCCATAAAATGTCTGAATTGTGTTAGGTTTGAAAAGAGACATTTAACTACAAAAAAAAAAAAAAAAAAATCACTTGAACCCTAAATGAATCTTTAGCAGAAACGATGACAATAACGACAACAGCCAAAAGATAAAAGGTATCCTTTATGTCTTGTACAAATAACTACATTGAAATAAATGGCCACAGAATAATTTAATTTCAATAAATTCTTACCCATCTTGTTGGTGTTTTAACAAATTTCCGTTGAGCACCATTGGCGCAGACGACAACTCTATTGATGTTGCCCCGCCAGTGTCAATAGCATCAGTAGCAGAGGCTACATCAGCATCGGCATCACTGTCAGTTGTAGGAAGTAGTGACCTCGTTGCAGACTCTGTGTGCAAGTGCCCACTATCATTACTGTGTCGTCGGTGTAAAGTTTGGGAGTGAGTGTGACTATGACTATGACTGTGACCATGATGGTCGTTATGATTGTGACTATGAGAGTGACCATGAGAAGAACCAATACTACCTGCTGGTAAGTCAAGCACTGAAGTGTGTAAAATAAAAATCATACTGGAAAAAAATGTAAAATGGGGAAAAAAGTTAAGAGAAAAATAAACGAACATGAATTTTAACATATCCCTAGAACTAAATGATACACGTTTTTTTTTTAAATTTTTATAAATTTATGCTAAAATAAATATTGTCCTTTTTAGCATAAAAAAGAGTATGAAAAAAATGTGTGTGTGTATAGTTAAATGCAAACATCAAAATCCATAACCGCATTATATTTACACATTTATTTACATACATATGTATGTACATTAGAGTGTCCCGTAGACATTTTGTAGTAAGACCCCTCAAACGATGCATAAAAATTAGCTTAAAAAAATTTTAAAATTGATCTTCAGTTCCCTACCAGCGATTGAAAGTCACGGATCTAGAACATTTCGTCCAAAAAATAGTATTGAGTTTTGTTTTAAAATTGGTATCAAAAAATTCGTAATTTTTTGATACCAATTATAAAAAAAAAATATTTTAAAAAATTTTGGTCCATAAACCGTCATTTTAGTACATCATGCAAAAAAAAATGTCAATATTTTTCTTAAAAAATGGATAAGAATTTTATTATTTTGTACCCTTTAAGGCTAAAATATTAAAAATTTGCATTGTAGTAATATAACAACTGATAATATATAATTTTCCAAAGTTTTACAAAAAATTGTTCATCAAAATACCTTAAAAAGTCTTCTAGCTAAACAAAATCCCATTGGAGAAACTTAAAAAATTTTTTTTCCATAACCAGCATAAAATTACGAATTTTGTTTTTCAATCGCTGGTTGGGAACTAATTTTAAAAATTTTGGGTCCCATACATTTTACAAAAAAAATTTCGATTTTTTAATCGAAATGGGTATCAAAAAATTCGTAATTTTATGCTGGTTATGGAAAAAATATTTTAAAAATGTTTTCCATGGGATTTTATTTTGTTAGAAGACTTTTTAAGGTATTTTGATGAAATTTTTTTTTGGAAAATTATATATTATCAACGGTACTTACTACAATGCAAATTTTTAACATTTTAACCATAAAAGGAACGAAATTATAAGATTTTTATAAATTTTTCAATAAAAATATCGAAATTTTTTTTGCATGATGTACTAAAATGATGGTTTATGGACCAACATTTTTGCGAAAATTTTTTAAAACATTTTTTTTATAATTGGCTAAAACTTACGAATTTTTTGATACCAATTTCAAGACAAAACTCTATACTATTTTGTGGACGAAATGTAGGAGACCCGTGACTTTCAATAGCTGGTAGGGAACTGAATATGAATTTTAAATTTTGTTTTTTAAATATTTTTAACCATATTAAGCTAATTCCTACAAAATTTTTTGTCTACGGCACACTCTAATGTACATATACATATGCAGACCATTTTTACATGCACTCACACTTACATGATATTAATTAAAATTCCAATACCAGAAATGGTCATCATAGTATTTGCATCCAAATCATAGTCGTTCGAATAAATGCGTTGTATCGCCACTAAAACCAAAGTTGCGGTCAGTATCCAAATGCCCAAAATCGATACAATTGCGCCCATGACCTCTGTAAATGAAACAATTTCAATTAAACCGATTTAACATTTATTTATTCAAATCATTTTGATTATATAACACAAATATAGTACACATACATAAATAAATATGTATATTTATGTATGATTAAACTGACATACATACAAATACTAATGCATTTATTTATTTATTGTTACATGCAACATAAAATACGTGTGATAAGCATATTTAGTGGCAATAACAATTGGAAACCCTGCATTTATTTTCTACGTTTTAAAGTTTTAAATTTAATTTTTTATCGCTAAATTACTAGTTCGAATAAAAATCTTAAATTTTAACTAATTCAGTTTGTTTTCATGTAATTGTGGTTTTATTTTATCGGTTTATTTATCAATAAATACAATGTTTGTGGTCGGTTATAGCAAAGAATTTTATCTATACACGGAGAGAAAAGTAGCCTTTAATTTTGTTCGGTTCCTTATATACTTATTCCAATTATTACATTGAAATTTTTCATTTATTAATGTATTACATGCATATGTATATTATAAAAAAAATGGTCTTACTTTAATAAAATACAACAAAATTATCAGTCTATTTTTGCACTTAAGTAGTTTCAAATACATAGAAAAAAATAGTATAAATATAGTTCAAAACTCAATTATTTTAACATAAATGTTTAGAGCATTTAAGTGGCAATATTTTACTAGACCTTTTTTTAATCTATATCTCATTATAAGGAATCATTTCTAGTCAGTTTAAAAAAATATATAAAAGTCGATTAAAACTTGAGTTTAATGTGTTAAAATGTTCTACAGAAATTTTCTACGTCAAATTTCATTAGGGGTCACTGATAGTCTAAAGTTCATATGGTGAAACATTTATCCAAAGAAATGAAATTAATTAAATTTTTAGTAATTTTGTTTACGATTTCAACAAATCTTTTAATTTTATGATATATTTCATTGCCTAGTTTAAGGAGTTTATATAAGAAAATTGGGAAAATTTTATAATTTTCTTTTTTAGCAACATATGATGTCAGATGAATTTTTGACTTTTGGAAACCCTAGTAAAATTTGACGAAAAAAATATCTGTAGAACATTTTAACTCATTAAACATAAATTTTAATCGACCCATGTCTTTTCTTAAAAATGGACTAGAAATGGCCCCTTATAAGTTAAGATAAATTAATTGAAAGTTCTAATGAAATATTCCCCGTTAAATGCTCTAAATATTTATGCAAAAACATTTTAGCTTCGAACTTAATTTATTTTATTTTTTTTGATTTGGTGCAAAAATAGAAAAGTTTAGAAGTTCATGACAAAAATTTTGTCTACCAGCGAAAAATCCTTTGGAGGGTTTATTACACCTATAAAGAGCTATCAATTGCAGATGGAATGATTCCACCCTCAAAATACTGCTGCGTAGTGTAATCTAGTACAGTTCTAGATAGTTAAGTGGATTGGCCCTCTTATTCACATAGCAGCACCATTTGTTTAATACCTTTCAGTTCCTTTTTTGTTGTAATCATGTGAAGATATTAGGCCAGACAAATTAGAATTGGTTGCATTTTCTAATGATAGAAAGGAACCTTTACTGACGATACTTTTTTCCCAACATGTACAAATACATATCAAGCAAGACTAAAAGTTTATTCGATAATTTCGGTTTTTTACACGACATTTATCTGATACCTTTCCCATTACATTTGCAATATGGAATTCATGACCAGATGTTGTAAAAAGTCCGCGTGTAAGTAATTTTTATCACACTATAAGCAGCATTCATATTTTTGAATAAAAATAGTCTAAGTAATTTTCGTTCTCTCTTTTGCCTTAAAATTTTTTTAGCACTCCTATTAGTGACTTTGTTACTTTGGGAGTCTTCAGGCTAGCATTTTATAACTTTTCTCATAACAGAGATACGAAACAATATAAGAAAGAGTCACATTCCACCCAGAGATGTTTTAACATTCGTATTATGCGTTTGTGCTGGTGTTTGTAGTGTTCACAAATATTATTCTAAAAACCCAATCCGATTAGAATCACTTGCTGAGTTAATTTAACAATGTCTGTCCGACTGCCGACTAATTAAATTATAAGTCACAAAAATTTAATGAAATTGAATGCGTTTGCTTCCTATGGGTCAGGAAGAAACTATATAGAAATTGGCTATGTTCACCTAGTTCCCAAATAAATGTCTTCCCGGAATAGTATTGTAAAGCTCACATATAATTTAAATATAAACATATTTCAACAGAATCCGGCATAAATAATTGTTTGTGGTCTTGAAATATCCCAACAATTTCAATAGAATCGGTTCATAATTGACCATAGCTCTTCCAAAATTACTTAAACGTGCATAAATCTCACATTAATGTAAGTGCGTGAACAAAATTTATCACAATTTAGTTCAATGGTTGAACTTAACAGATTATAAGTTTCTTACTTATTACGATATATTTGTAATAAATGCCTTGATCAATTCATATAGTTGTCGAATATAAGCAAGCTTTTAATATCAATTAATTTTAAAGATAGTCGTAAATCTGATGCATGTGAGAATGTGTAGTACATACATAATTTTTTTTATTTTAATTTTTTGTTTTTATAAACTTTATTAAAAGAAATCAACCATTTCGAGAAATGTCACAAATAAAACTGCTTTTAGTATTCTTGATTAGATAACAAAATTAATCCACTCGCTAGATAAAACAGTCCGATAAATATATTTTATGTAATAATTTCTTATGTTTAAATTTTAATTATGATATTTATAAAAATTTATTAAATACATGTACTGAAATATTTATAGGAATACCAAACGGTATTAATCGGTTTTATGTATCTAGATTTTAATTTTTTAAGCTGATTAACATCTATAAAATTCTCAGAAAAACATACATATCGCACATTTGTGATAAGAGAGTCATAAAAACATATAAAAATTTAAAATTTTTAAAATTAAATTTTATGCAAACCACAAGAACATTCATGTACTTTAATTTACTTAAGGAGTGCGATCGAAAAAATCTTAACACACGTTTTGCCTCATAACTTTTTTCGGAATCAATATTGAAATTTTTTTTTGATCTAGTTATCATGAAAAAATACTTCAATTATTATTTTTAATAACAACCATGTCGATTTATCGTGATTTTCATCAAAATGAGTGACAACAAATATTTACGTGCTACAAATTATTAAATAATTTAAAAAAAATCCAATTAGGTCCTACAGATAATTGGCCACAGAATTAAATTTCTGCCGTCAAACTGTTTTTAATGTTACTAAACAGTATTAGGAGAATTTGACCATTGATATGAAACCTGGTTCGGAAAGAAAAAAAGGTACACATGATTTTGGGAAGGCCAGAAAATGTAAAGCATATTGAAAGGAACTCCAAACCCATCTGGTAGAAAAGCAGCCCAGTTAGCTCAGTGCTCAGACTATTTGGTGCAAAGATTTAAAGATAATGCAGAGCTGATAACATATAAAGTCCAAAAAGTTCCAAACATGAATGCTGGAAAAAATTTAGAAGCCAAGAATAGAACACGAATATTAAAACTAAATTTCATACAAAAATACCCAAGTTGTATTATTGACGAAGAAACATATGTGCTGGCAGAATTTTCGCAGCTTATGTGTTGCTTCAGTCACTTTTATGGAACAGTTTGCACATCTTCTTTTAAAATCTTCGATATTTTAGGACATCTCTGGTCTTAGCTCCGGTTAATTTAGAGGATTAACATCTCTTGGTACAAAAACTATGTTATTGTTTTGAAACCACTCCAGAGCTTTTTTACTGTAGTGTCACGATGCCAAATCGGTCCAAAAATATGTGGACACATTGTGCTCTCTTATGAAAGCAAGAAGATTTTTTTGCTAACATTTTTTGAGGTATTTTTCGGTGTTTATATAGCCGACTGTAACAAATGACTTGCTTCTTTTGCTGCAACTGCATAAATCTTGCCAAACCAGGAATTCTTAAGGAAATTTCGTCAGCTTTTCGGTACTAAAATCTGCCAGTTCGTTCTTTATACAACATGAGTATCTTTGTATGAAATTTGATTTTAACTTTTCAAAATTTTTTGCAGTATTCCAGTCTGGGACTTTTTGGACTTTATATGTTTTAAACTCCGCATTAGCTTTAACTTTTCGCACCAAATAGTCTGAGCACTGAGCTAACCGGGCTACTTTTCTACCGGATGCGTTTGGAGTTCTTTTCAATATACTTTAAATTTTCTTGGCCTTTCCAATATCATGTGGACCTTTTTTCTTCCCGAACCACGTTTCCTATCAATGGTCGAATTCTCCTGATACTATTTAATAACATTAGAAACAGTTTGACGGCAGACATTTAATTCTTTGGCCAATTATTTGTAGGACCAATTTGTTTTTTTTTTTTTAATTTTTTTAATAATTTGTAGCACGTACACTCATTTTGATCAAACTCACAACAAATCATCATGGATGTCATTAAAAATAATAACTGACATATTTTCGATAACAACTAGATCAAAAAAATTTTAATATTGCTTTCGAAAAAAGTTATGAGTCAAAACCTGTGTTAAGACTTTTTTGATCGCACTCCTTATATGTATATGTATGTATATTAGAATCCGTGAGAAGCAAATAGAGGGATTTTAGTTTCAATAAATGTTGGTTTCATATCAAAACGGCAGAAGCAGTCATTTTTAGATTTGATTTCTTCGATTTCAATGAAATTCACTATGGACTAATGTAAGTGTTTCTCAAATCATTCTCCTTTGTACTCAAGGTTTTTTTCAGTCCTTAAATATGGCGCATTGAAAATCAAAATAAAAGTTATAAATAAAATAATTCCCAAGAAAAATTGTATTAGTTCTACAACTAGTTCCAGAACACATGAAAATAGCTTGTACTTGTTCTACTTCGGCGTTACGACCAATGATTTTTGTTTGAAATTGTCACCTCCAGAACTAGTTCTGTGGAAGTGTTAGCTAGTACCCATTCTATGGAAAGGTTCTAGAACTAGTTCTTTAATCAATGATTTTTGTTCGAAATTGTCACATTCAGAACTAGTTCTATCGAAGAGTAAGAGCACGATTTCAGAACCTGTTTTTTTTTTTATTCTAATTGGCTTTTTTTTAAAGGCAACTTTTAAAATCAATTTAATTATGTAAATACTCTTTTTTTTTATTTTTTGGAATTGTTTATACAAGTTTTTAAAAAGTTCTAGGAAGTCATTCGAGAACCAGTAATTTGTTCCCAGAAGTGATGTAGAAGTCATGAAGAATTAGTTCTTAAGCACTAGTTCTCTAAAGCATTCCTTAAAACGAATTTAGAATCACAATAAAATTCTACTCCATTAGTGTCGGAATTGGTTGTGATACCACTAGTTCTGAGGATGTTATTAAAGAATCTGAAGTGGTTCTAATTACACCAGTTCTAAAACTAATAATTTTAGAACATGTTCTAAAATTTTTCCTGGGTTATATCTCAAAAAAAAAAAAAAAATAAAATAATAATTTTTTTTTTTTTTAATTCTTGAAAAAATATATATATTTTAATTTTGAAGTAATGAAGCAAAAGGTGATAAAAATCTAATATTTTTATATAAAATTTGCGTTTTTACTAAATAACTTCTCAACTCATGGTGTGTTTAACTTAAAGTTTTACATGACATTACATATTTTAAGAAGTATGAAAATATAATTTTTTTTTGATATTTTGTTTTAAGCACTTTAAGTTCTTTCTATGTTTTTAAACGGTACATAACGAGCAGAATCGAAATTTTTTTTAAATTAATCGGTACCTTCTAATCGGCTTGTTAGATTTCACATAGACGTTACAGAGTACAATTTTAAGTTTAGAAGGGAGACTCCACATACCCTTTAGGAGCGTAGCTATTAGAGCTCAAAATACCATACCTCTGAAGTAGAAATTTTTCATCACTTGCTTGTATGTGTTATTTATCTCCTATAGTTTACAAATTATTTGCACTTGAAATTTTAACTATCTCAATTTCGCAAAATCTTGGTCTAATTTTTCAATATATTGGCCAATATTTTTATCCGATTTTCTTAATCAGTTATAGGGAATATTGGTTTATTTGTCGACAGCCAAGCGGCAATTCTATCGCTCAAATCACCCAAAACTACCTCTATTCTAGTCAGACAACTGCTAGGACTAAATCGACTGTATGACATTACTACAGTCTGGGTTCCTGCGCATAGGGATTACTATTGTAATGAACAGGCAGACGAATTAGCCCGGGCAGGCTCTGCCATGAATGCCTCCTTATCGGTTTCTGTCGCAATCCCGTTAGGATCAATCAAAAGCAGAATCCAAAAACTCTATCTTGAAAAGGCGAAAAATAAATGGCGAAATCTGGACAAATGTAGAGTCGCGAAGGAAACGTTGCCTACCTACAAAAAAAAAAAAAAAAAACACTCAATGCAACTCATTAGCTACAAACGCAAAGACATCTCGAGACTTATAGCATTGTTTACAGGTCACTGGACGATCGGAAAACATGCAAGCAGACTTGGTCTCCCTTACAATGAATACTGTCGCAGTTGTGGCAATCGCGAAAAGGAGGAGACAGTGCATCATCTTCTATGCGAATGCCCAGCCTTGAATGCAATCAGACATAAATTTCTGGGAAGGTACCAATTAGACAACTTCTGTGAGATATCTGACACTAGACTCAGTGACATTATTAAATATCTCAATGCTACTGGCTGGATCTAATTAATTTATGCTCTCATTTTTCTTCCATACATTTATATCTCATTACAGACTCAATCCAACTCATTCACCTGGCGAGTAGTGTGGTCTTATCAAAACGGAATCTAACGAGTCTAATTGATTGCCCTTAAGTTGTACGGGCTACCACGTAAACCAACCAATCAACGTTAATCAGTTATCTAAAGAACAAAATTATCTATCGAATAAAAAAACTAGAAGTCGAAATCTCTCCTGGGTCCAAAAATAAACGATTTTAAATTTCAAAATTGCAAAAATTATTATTATTATTATTATTTTTGCCGAAAAAGTGTCAACACTCTTTTTTCTCTAAAACAAAATTTTACTTGAGAACATATTTTATATTTTTCTGAAATGTATCTTCACGGAGTTGATTTTAGATTTTAAAACAAAATATATATAGTTGAAACTTCAAATGCAAATATCTTTAGTTTATTCGATTGTATTGTTTTATTTATTACACTATGCAACAGTATTTTTGGGGGCGGAATCATTCCGATTGCAATTGATAGCTCTTGATGTGTGTTACAAACCCTCCAAAGGATTTTTCGCTTGTAGGCAAAATTTTTGTTTTATGACCACTTAAACTTTTCTATTTTTGCACCAAAGTAGTTTCAGATAAATATAAAAAAATAATATAAATATAGTTCGAAACTCAAATATTTTTACATAAATGTTTAGAGCACTTAAATGGCAATATTTCATTAGAACTTTCTATTCATTTATCTCTAATAATAAGGGGTCATTTCTAGTCCGTTTAAACAAAATTAAACAAAAGTCCATTAAAACTTGAGTTTAATGGGTTAAAATATTCTACAGAAATTTTCTACGTCGAATTTCACTAGGGGTCACCGAAGGTCCAAAGTTCATACGATGAAACGTTTATACAAAGAAATGAAATTTATGAAATTATTCTTCATTTTGAGAAAATTTTTTTTGAGAATATTGGTTTATTGTCAATATTTTGGTATAAAATACTAGTCATAAAATTCTCTTTTTGGTACATTTATGGACTGTAGAAAAATTGGTTACTTTTATTATCAAAAAAAAAAAAATATTAAACCCAAACTTTAATGGATCAGATATTTTTTTTTTTTGAAATGAGGTATTTTTTAATATATTTAAAGTTTAACATATTTAGAAAATTAATTATGTAACATTAATAATGATATAAATAGTATATTATCGGCCAGAAAATATATATTAAGTGTTTTAATACATGGAACATTCCAGGAAATTTGAAGCAATTTTTAATATAAAAATCATAAAATAAAATTTTAATACCTGTAATAAACTTTTTCTCAAATGTTGGTCGTCCTAACTAAGTTGGACATCTCATGTTTCTATTTCGCGTAATTTTTGAAGCAAAATTATATAATTTATTAATTTATCTTAATAATTTTAAGTAAAAACGTATATGTATGTAACTTATTTATTAATAGTGCAGACTAAACACCCATACTCTTCTTCTACTTAACCGATTTTTACGAAACATATATCATTGGAAAACTTATAACTATATCTTACCCTTGAGCTGGTTCAATTATTTTGATATTTATCAAGTATGAATTTATCTTAATTCTTCTTTATCCTCAGTTAACTGACCATCCTCTTTGGGTATTCGCGAGAAATTTGGTTTGTGAATATAGCACTATATTTTTATCTGCATACCAAATTTAAATTATTTACACAGTAATGACAGAGTTATTAATATTTGGCCGGAATTTACCACCGTGCACTGTGCGATATTGTAAAATTATGAGAAGAGTTATGTAATTCTTAGTATTTTTAAAAGTATCCGGTAATATAATTTTTTAATAACGTTATAAACAAAATAATGAGAAATTTATTAATCTATAAATGTTGTAATAAGTAGCATCAAAACTAGCTTCTTCCCATCAAATTCTGATGCTGAATAATTATATAGTATATTTTTCTCTGGGCTAGAAATAACAGAAAAACATTTTGTACAAATTTTTGGCAAAAATGTGAAAATAAAATATCTTTAAACTATTTTTTTTATACATTTAAACACGCAAATATTTATGTCTCCTATACGAATTTTTATAAATATGATACTTTTCTAAATATTCGAATTCTGAAGTTTAGAAAAAAGCTAGATTTTTAGCTTAAAGTAACCAACAACTTATCTCTTAAAAAAAGGTGTATAAAAGTTTCATTTTTTAGATTTTTCGCGGCTTATAACTTTAAACAAAAAGTGTACAATAATTTCAAAATCACTTAAAAATATTTTTGTATATATTTATATCTGCTATCGGCAAAATAGTGTACACGGGCAAATTATCTCTTAATTTTGTCACATCTATATACTCTTACATGTGAAGAGAAAATAATTATTTATTAATTTTATATATTTTTAATACTTTTTTAAGCAAATTGTTGTAATATTCAATGATAGTTTTTATTACAAACCATAAATTGTTTAAAAGCAAAAAATATTATTAAACTATAAGTTTAAAAATTGTTTCCGTGCAAAATCTAAGAGCACGGAAACAAGAGCATATCGAACGCGAAATTTAAGAGCGCCGTTCCCTGATTTATATCTAAAAATTTAGAAAATATTTCGTAAGCATTGTTTAATTTTTCTGCTGGTTTAGCTTATAATTATTTTTATTTTTTTTTAGCAATTGCTAAGAACTTAGTTTACATGACACTCGCATATGTACATATATGTATATACACATGTGTATTCAAGTGTATACTTTACATTAAATAACTGTCTGCTAAGGATGTTTACCTACCAAATCGTTTATATCCAAATGACATTTTCGCATCCGGTGGTTTGCTGCCCAACCAAATAGCTACTAGACCAATAACAAAACTAATACAATCTGATGCTAAATGTGCGGCATCCGTCATAATGGCTAAGCTTCCGGCTATATAACCACCCAGGAATTCCACAACCTGTATGTAAAATAGAATGTAAATGAAAGGAAAAAATATAGTAAGAGAAATACATATGTTTAGGGAGAGAAAAAAAAAATAGCAAGAAAAACGAACACACACTGAACGAAGAAATTATTGTTGAAAATAAAAACAATAAATAAAGTGCTCGTACATTTGAATTTTGTTGTATGTAGCTACATAAATGTTATAGGTGGTTTTTATCATATACGAAAAGATATTTCTTTATGTACAGTGACTAAGCATGTACCCTGCAGTCATAGTTGCCAGATAAATTTGGTGAAAAATCGTCAAATTTGGAAAAAAATATCGTCAAAATCGTCAAATCAACTATTTGAAATCGTCAAAAAATCAAAAAATGAAAAACTACGTATTTTTTATGTTAATGAACAGTTTTTATACTTTTTCTGATGAAAAATTAAATTTAAGAGTTTAATAAAAATTAAATTAATTTTATATTGGTGGCATATTATGAAAATCAAGTACACAGTACCTATTAAAGTCTGATTATAGACATACTTATGCATACTTATTTAAATATACCTATTTTTGGGGATTGTTCTTATTGTATTTTTATTAAAGTTTTAGAATCTTGTTACATATTTTGCCGTTTTCATCGTTTCATCGTTTCGTTTTCACCTTTTTTAGTCTTTAAGCAATTATGCAACATTTCGTTTATAAATTACATTTCTTTATTTTATAGCTATTAATTATTTTATTAAATAATAATTTTTTTCAATAAATCCTTTCCAATACAGTACTGTAATTCGCCCAATTCAAAGTTTGTCATTATTGTTTATACGCGTTATACCAAGTTTGCGTTAAATAAAAACTCAATTTCAAAAAATGGTTCAATAAAAGAATCGCGTTATAAAGAAATTGCGTAAATGAACTATCGCGTGAATCGAGGGTATGTATGTAATTTTGTAAGACTTTCAAACCAAAATAAATTATTTATCTTGCCTTGTTATAAAAAACATATGAGTTCATCAAAAATATCCGGATTCTTAGTTCGGCTATTTAAGTATTTTGGCCATTTGTAGAGTTTATAAACATACGTAATGAAAGCATACATAATTGATTCGAATATAATATTATATTGGTTCCTATAAATAATTTCTAATGAATGAACCATTTACATTAGTAGATTTAAGAAGACTTCTATTTTAATTGTTAATATTTTTGAACCAACTTTTAAAGAATATATAAAAAAAAAAGTAAAAATAGTTCTGAATTTACTTTTAGAAAAAATCGTCAAATTAGGGGTAAAAATCGTCAAATCGTCAACAGGCCATTTTTAGACCCAAAAATCGTCAAAATGACGATAAATCGTCAAATCTGGCAACAGTGCCTGCAGTTCAAAAAACCCATGAAGTATAATATATGATAATGATATCCAACATTAAACATCTCTTACTAATTATTAAATGCATAAGTATATTTCATATTAAAAAAAAACGTGTGTATTACTTACTTAATGAAATAAACATATTTATTAAAATAAATAGTGATATACCTCTAACTAGTACAAAGATAACAATTAATGCTTTAAAAGTTGTAGGGTAATGTATTTACATAAATACAAATTGTTCTGTTAACAGGGCTGTCAGATGTGGCGATTTTTCGCCAAACGTGGCGATTTTTAATTGCTCTTGGCGACTGAATTTTTCGTTTTGCGACATGGCGAATTTTTTGGCGATTTTTAATAAGGTGGCGATTTATAATTTTTAAAATTTTATTATATAGATATTTGCATAGTAAAACTATTACGTTTTCTTACTAGCCAACATCCATATTTAGTATTTTTCTATCAAAAACGGCGGTTCTCAAATGGGGGTCCGTATAAAGATTTTTAGGTGGTCGCTAAGAACTTTTGCTTGAACATAAAATTAAAAGTATTTCTTTAAACAGATAACACACATATGTATATTAATTTCTCCATACTTATAAAATGCAAAAAATATAGAGTAAAAATTCTAAAACTATTGTATGACATTTATTAGTAATTTTAAAATACATTTTTAAATACAAAGGTTTTATCTTAAATTTATAATTAATTGAAATCAAATGTTTTTACTATTTTCTTAAATATAGCATGATTTAACAAAAGCAATTGGTATCAAATTGAGAATATGCCATTAATTTTTATATTTAAGTATTCATTTATTTTTTGATTATTTAGGAATAACATTTGACATGAAATTGAGAAAGTATCACTTTTTTCAAATGAATATTAATTTTTATTCAAACTTGAAATTCAACATATGTACGTATTTTCAGAAATACTTTTAATTTATTTTTTTTTATTTATTTATTATAGTAGTTTAAATTATCAAATTTAAAGGCACGAATCTAGAGTTTGTAAAACCACTGATCTAAGTCGGGGATCACACACAATAGATTTTCCTGCTGCAGTTCTGAGTTCGTAGGAGAGAGAAGAGAAGGGAATACTAAACATTTACATTCCCTTTACCTCTCTCGTCTACGAATTGCAGCAAGAAAAATTTCTGTTTATGAACCCCGACTAACAAAATAAAGATCCTTAATTTATAAATATCTTCAATAAATGTTTGACGATTTATTTTCCATCATCTTTCAAATATGAATATTAAGATTTTATGGGACATAATGAAAGGAAAACTTACATGAATAAATTAATTCTTCGAAACAATTTATAAAATTAATAGGATAATTATATAATTTTAGAATTATTCTATTAAAAAATATAATACATTTTTAAAATTGTTGACCTAAAATTGAGCTATGTATGTCACAAAAGTATATTGAAATTAATAATAATTATTAGCTACTGAAATTATCATTGACTTTGTTGATGCTGAATTTACATTTTAAAATTATATAAAATTTGAAGCACTAAATATTTGAGTTGTTTGCAGTTTTTCTTTAAAAAAAATATATAAAACTTAATTTTGGCGATTTTTGGCGATTTCTGATTAACAATTTGGCGATAGAGGCTCAAAAAAATCTGACAACCCTGTCTGTTAGTTTCTGTGTATTGCAATTTCTGTTGTTGATCTTTACCTACTGTAAGCTATTTATATAATGCGAATATAGTCAGTAAGTATAGCAATTACCATGAATATGCAGCATAGAGCAATAGCCCAGAGAATTTTTGATTTAGCACTCCGAGTTGAATTGTTTTTGAGGTTGGATGCAAATCCTTTTTGTTGGCACAGGCAAGCGCATTCAAAATCATACTGCTGCTGAAAATTAAACAAATTGTTACAATATTGTATAAATTAAAAAAAATTAAATGATCAACAATAAATAAATATTTATTTTTACACAAAAATAATAATAATAATAAAAATTAAAAATTTTGCGTAAATTCATTTACATATACGAGTACATATATGTATTTACTTATAAATATTCACGCATTATTTTTTTATTTGGTGTGTACATACATACATATCTATATTAGACTGCTTTTTCTTTTTTTTTATGTAAAACCATAGTATGCAAAATATTACAGCGATTTGATGCATATATAAGGGGAAATTTTGACTATTTTATTTTCTATTAAAATTTTGCAATTATGAACTCTTTTTTGCAATTTAATGCAAAAGAATTGTAATATAAATATAATTATCCATTAAAAAAATTAAAAGAATTTAATTACTTAAGTCTTTTAAAAAATTTAAAGTTATGTTAAACGTGTTTTCGACTACTTGTGTACTGACAAATTCCAATTTTTTTAGAAATGTTGAAATAAAATGTTATTTTTGGTAAAATTGCAACCATAATTATGGAAAAATAAAGATTAATATCTGTAGGATAATAATCCCTTTCTCATTAAAAAAAAAACAAACATTGAGTTTTATTATGGTTGTAAATTAAAATTACATTTTAGTTTTATTTAAAATATGTGTTCAAAAATATTAGGACAGAATTATGCTGTTTTAAAGACAATACCACAAGCACTGTTTGACGATTTTTAGGTCTAAAAATTTACGGTTGTCGATTTGACGATTTTTTCTGAAAGGAAATTCAGAACATTTTCACAATTTTTTATATATATATTTTTTTTTAAGTAAATTAGTTGGTACAAAAATATAAACAATTTAAATTAAAATCGTCTAAAATTTGTCAATTTAAATCTACTGTTCGACTTTTTCAATTTTTAAATATTGAACTTTACGATTTTTTCCTATTATTTTCGATTTTAAGCGATATTTTTGCCTCTTTTGACTATTTTTTGTTATTTGTCTTAAAAAAAAAAAACGTAAAACAATATAACATATATACAACGCAATTAAATATATGATTAATTAACAATCTATGCAATGAAAGTGTTGGAGTTCACACAAAAATTTGTTATTGCGATACTATTTCCAACAGTTATTCTTATTAATTTCTTTTCTACTTAAAATTCAATTTTTTACCAGAAAAGCATAGCAAATGTATTAACATATAAAAAACATATTTTTTTATACCCACCATCAAAAAGATGGGGGTTATACTATTCTGAGTCGATGTAGCTATGTCTGTCCGTCTGTCTGTATGTTGAAAGCTCGAAGAGACAACCTATAGAGACGAAATTTGGTTCAAATATTTATCTTACATAAGGTTTGTTTGGTATTGAAAATGAGCAAAATCGGTTAATAAACAAAGTTATGGGCAAAATACTAGAAACACAGGGCGTCCGTTGTAGCTTCATTTCATACTTTTCTGCTGATATCTCTTAAACAAATGCATGTACGATAACGATATTTTGTACAGATACTTCGAGGGTCGACATAAACTAGGAAGCCAAAAATGGGCGTGGTCGGCCCACTTTACCGCCAACCTTCCATATAACGAAGATTTTGAAAAACTTGATGGTGGGCTCTGCCGAATATAACATTCACGATTTTTTAACGATTTCAAATAGTTTGAAGATTTTGACGATTTTTTTCTCAAAATTTGACGATTTTTCACCAAATTTATCTGGCAACTATGATCACAAGATATTAAAAAAAAAAAAAAAAAAAAAACAAATATAAAATACGTCGATATACATACATATATATTTATATTTGCTATACTTTCAATTATGATGTTATAATTTTTGAAATTTGTTTAATGAGTAGTTATGTGTATATTACAATTCGTTTACATTAAATTGCAAAAGGAGTTAAAATTAGAAAAATTATGTCAAAAATTTTAGCATCAATTGGGCACGTGTTAGCATTCGATAACATTATATTCTACACCCTATGGTTTTATGGCTCGAAAATCGGCGTTTTTGGAGCTGTCTAATGTACATATATGCAAGTTAATATTTTGTGTAACAATGAATCAAAAATATTTCTAAATGTTTAAACTGTAATTTATAAATTCAATTATTTTAAATGTTTCACATATAATTTTACAGTGAAACAATTAATAAGTGAGTAATTGATAATATTTAATACATACATATGTTTTCATCATTTGAATCTTAAGTCAAAATTCATATTATATTCTATATATTAAGATGGCACCATCTCAATTGAAAGTTGAGTTCATTTTGAAATACCATTTCTTAAAATTATTTTCCTGACTGTATTTTTATCTGCTGTATGTGAGTCATCGATTCAGTACTATTGTAAATTTAACAGTACTTTTTGAACATAAAAATACCACGACCTATTTAGTACTTTTAGTTTTATTTAAAATATTTAAATAATTAATTTATTCTTAATAAGAAAGAATTATGATCTTATCAAACAGAACTTTTAATCCTTACTTTTTAACAACTTATAGTAAATTTACTCTGGCAGTACAATTTTTATACCTACCATCAAAAAGATTGAGTTTATCATTCCATGTGAAACATGTGGAAATAATCATTTAAGGTATTATAAATTATATATTTTCTGGGTCCTGGTAATATTCTGAGTCGATCCAGCTATGTCGGTCCGTCTGTCTGTTGAAAGCTGGACAGGGCTTGGAGGAAATTTGCTCAAATATTTATCTTATATAAGGTTTATTTGGTATTGAAAAATCGGTTAATAAACAAAAGAATTATGTTCCAAATAAAAAATATTCTTTTCTGCTAATATCTCTTAAACAAAAGCATGTACGACAACAAAATTGTACGGGTAGTTCGAGGATCAATATAAACTTGGAAACGTGGGCATGGTCCGCCCACTTTACCACCTACCTCCCATGTAAGGTAAAATTTTAAAATAAAAACTTCCAGATCGTGGGTTTATTTATTTGGCCAAGCCGAATATAACATTCTCACTTGTTATATTTTTGTTTACTTATTTAATTCACCAGCAGGCTGTGCGTATTATTAGTTTGGCAATATTTTTATGTTCACGATTGTCAAATTCAATTTCCCTCCCAAAATGAATTTTTTAACTTAGAAAAACTAAAAACCAAGAAAAAAAGGGAAAAATGTAAATTAAGTATTTTGTAAAAAATATTTTTTCAAAAATATAAATAGGTTAAATGAATTTATGTACAAAAACATTATTTTTTAGAAAAATGTTAACTTTTTTACGTTCAAAAATTTTAAAAAAAGTAAAAAAATATTTAAAAATTTGCACTTGCTTAAAAAGTTAAGGATATGCATGTGTTTTAAGTAGGGATCGCAATTTCCCGGACTTTTTGTTTTACCGGGATAGCGGGAAAAATTTTTCGACTTCCCGGGATTCCCGGGATCCTGGATTAAAAACTATAAGTAATACTACTCTCATTAGTTGAACAACTTAGACCCAAAGGGATATATATTTTTGCATTACCAGATTTAAAACAGAATTGTAAATGTACTTAGAAAAAGAATTTTGATCAATTGCTTATTCTAACCAGTAGATTAACTAGAGTGAATGCAGTCTTGAAGGAGCTTTGTGGATATCGACACAATATTTGGCAGAAAACCTTCGGGGTAATTCAAATATGTGTTAAAACTATATTATATTGTTTGTAGCTTCAATAGGTGATCCAACATTATATGAACATATCCAAAATATATCGCAAATTTTAAATTACCTTCACTAAGTTTTAAACATCATATATTATATATAGAACTAATTTCAATTTCCTACAAGGTCATCGAAATAAAACTGAATTTTATTACAATTTGTTTTTTTTCTTTTTTTTTGGTAAAGGGTGGTCCGAAGTGTTTTTTGTCATTTTCAAAATGCAATAACTCAGAAACTAATAAACATATTTTCACAGTTCTTTCACAGCCTAATTGACACAAGTCCATATAATATTTGTGTAAAATTTTGTTTGAAAGTAAGAGTTGCAAAATATTTTCGCACAAAATTTAACTAAAATATAATCACGAGATCATTTTAATACAAATAAGAGAAAATTATCTTAAAAACTGTATACATTTGTATAATGCCTTCTAAATATTGAACATAATTGAACAAGGAATCAAAAATTGGGTACTAAATATGTGGAAATATTTTGTCGCTATAACTAAACCATATAAAGACATTTTATGCTCCAAATAAATCAGGCTTTAGTAGGTCCATATAAGATCTCCGATACTTAAAAATATTGTAAAAGCATTTTGAATATATTCGAAAACCTCTTTAGTGGCACATAGATTAGTACGTGTCTAAAGTAAAAAGTGAGGTTATGAGACAAAACCGCTAATTATTCCGAAGTGGATTAAAACTCAACATTAATTTTTCTTTGGGTCAAAAGTAATGATCACCTTTAATTTAGTATCATTAGAGTTTCCATGGTACAAAAACCTGTAATTTTATAGCGTTTCAAAATTGATAAAAAGGACTTTGGACTCACTACATACTTTTTATATGAACTTTCTTAATATTTTGTAAAATTTTTATGAGATAAATTCCGCATATTGTTTATATTACTGACTAATTTATAATATATGTTTAAGATTATATGACTGCATGGTTGTTTCACTTGCTGGGTTTTAGTAGTGATATTTTATAAAGATATTAAATAAAATTCATGCTATGAATCATTCCATAAAAATCATCTAATGAATTGTATATAAAACCATTGTGGTTAAGATATAGTTCCAAGCTTAATTTTTAGCTTAATCTTCTTTAAAACATTACTCAAATATATAAGTTATTTTTTTGTTTTAAATTTTTAAAATAATAACATAAATTATGTGTGAAATTTTATTGTTAAATTTTCCCATTCTTTAATTTCATTTGTTTTTTCCAAGTTTTCCAACTACACCAAGTATTAACTTATAAAAGAAAAATATTATCATCAGGGCAAGTTTAAATATGCAAGAAAAAAATTAAAATATACGCTTGAAAAAGCACAACAAAATAGGATAATATGCGCAGAAATATGCAAAAATAGCATGAACATGCATAAAAAAGATAACGAATTTAGGCGTTATTATATTAGAGTCGCAGAACAAAATTAATATGTAAAAAATCTGCATAGATATGCATTTTTTAACTTTCAATCTCTGATAGATTTCGTTATATAACAATATAACTATATTAATTTTAAAAGTCATATTTAACGCGTTATTTCATTACAATTTTTACAATGGACTGAAAATACTCTCTATTTGTTTATTTTCTTTTTCAAAGAAAATACCACACAAATATGATCGTAGTACGTTCCGACGACTCAATTGTATTCCTTTCATTATTCGTAATACTTTTTCTATAAATCAAATATTTTTTTTAATCATTTTCAAAACTTAAAAATAGTACTTCGAAAAAATCACGTATCTTTTATAATCAAACAATTTGTATTGAGAGGATGTTGTTATATTATGACTCGAAATTTTTAAAAATCCTTATACTCAGCAATGTCATTTAAATATACCTAGTCAGCAGTAGTTTTTTGGGTGGATCTCATGAAAACTGTGTTCAAGTTAGGAATATAGGTATCTTGTTTCAAATACGATACTAAACGTAAAGTTTTTCCGTCAATTTGTAATCGGCTGGTTCGTTTTCCATAAAAAATTCTCAATATGTTTTGAATTTTTGATAATTTACGACTTTTATTTAATTTAAGATATCTACAGTTACATTAGGTTTTTAGAATAATATATATTTAAAAAAATCATTTATAAAATTTTTTACAGTAAAGGTCTTCAGGTTAAATTAAACCAAATTATTTTCTACCTATACAATTTTTTACTTGGGTCAAATTTTATAACATTTGTAATGATCCGAATGTGACCAAATTATTAAGTTACGTCAGTAATTTGAGTACCTTATGAAGGTTAAATTTTTAATAATAATTTTTAAGCGAAAGAAAAAACTAATCGTTATTTTATAATCGAAAAATATTCAACAATTAAATTCGTAAAATAATCGTTATCCACTGAGTTTTTTTTTTTCTTTTTAGTAAAAATAAAAAATAAAAGTTTTTGCATATTTGGAAAGGGCGTAAAAAAATAAATAAATAAATAAATAAATAAATAAATAAATAAATAAATAAATAAATAAATAAATTAATAAATTAATAAATAAATAAATAAATAATAATAGTATTCCACAACAATTTCATAGAGATCTTAATTCATATTAGTTTTTTTGGGTAAAAAATTAGCTGTATTAATTTTTAAGCAAATTTTAAATGCATTTTTTATATAATTTCTCAATGAGTCAATTTTCCAATTTTCAAATTTATTTAATAAAATTAAAAATCGAAGGTAGAGAACATTTTCACAAATGCATTAAAAAATTATAATTATAAAAATTATAAGTGCATTTTTTAAATTATTTATTTTTTTACTATGATATTATAGTCAAATTACTCTTAAATTAATAAAATCAGACCTTAGCTACAAAAAGTTTGAATATAATATATAATAACATCGTTAGGTATATTTTACATTAGAGTGTCCCGTAGACAAAAATTTTGTAGGAAGATCCAAACTATGCGTAAAAATTAGTTTTCTATGGGAAAAATATTAAAAAAAATTAAAATTGATCTTCAGTTCCCCGCCAGCGATTGAAAGTCACGGGTCTAGAATATTTCTTCAAAAAAATAGTATTGAGTTTTCTCTTGAAATGGGTATCAAAGAATTCGTAATTTTTAATCAATTACGAAAAAATATTTTAAAAAAATGTTCGTAAAAATTTTAGTCCATAATCCGCCATTTTAGTACATCATGCAAAAAAAACGATATTTTTCTTGATAAGGGACACGAATTTTATAATTTTGTTCTCTTTATTGCTAAAATATAAAAAATTTGCATTGTAGAAAGTACTGTTAATAAATAATTTTCCAAAAAAAATTTCATAAAAATGCCTTAAATTCTTCTAGTGAAACAAAATACCATGGGAAAAATTTTTTAAATAATTTTTCCATAATCAGCTTAAAATTACGAATTTTTTGACACCCTCTATTGTACATATAATTTTGTTTTATAAAGTATGTATGTTCCAAATATGAACTAAAAATTTAAAAAAAGTTGTACTTATAAGTAATTTTCAATCGACTTTCTAAATATAGAAATCTCACAGTCTAAAAATTTAAAAATATATAAATCCTAAAAAAAAAAAAAATTATTGTCTATATATATTATTTTTCATGACGATCGACTTATTTTTTTAACAATCAAAATCTTGATTAAAATCGCAAAATTTTCAAAGTGAAAAATCATTTACCCACACACAAAAACCCCCCTCAAAAAAAGTTTTGACTGGATCCGCGCTTGTAATAACGTCAAACTCTATATATAAAAAATGCCAACCAAAAATACTCTCCGAACTGCCACTACCTTGTTCAATGTGTCTTGGGTGTAGGTATGGTATTTTTTTAAACGTCATTCAATATTCTTTCACTTTAGGAGAGATAGATAGATACTTGCGCATTTTCTTTTTCCGTGGACTTTAATATGTTTTTTTTTTTTTTGGTATTTTTTTTATGGTTCTACTGTAAAATGCTAATATTTTTATATTTGCGTTTATTACATTTTTGACAAACACTAAGATCTCATTTGAATATTTACACAAACGAAGTGTAAACTTATGCTTATTAAAGCAAATAGACACATAAATATTTATTTACATTTACATACACATACATAATTATTTACATGTTTATTGCACAAATATAAAATTTAATGAAATATATCAATTAAGAATTTAAAAAGTCCATTTTTACTTTTTTCCAGAAAATTTTAAAATTGGCAATGTTATTTGGATTATTGGATTTAAATAATTCAAGATGCATTTGAATTGTAATGATATCAACTTTGACACGAATAATTCAAAAATTAAAAGGATTTTCTAAATATGAAGTTTTATGAAATAACATTTTTCGTTGAATATGCTATTGAGCTATTCCATTTAAAACCAACCAGCTGGCATCCTCACATCTTCGAATTCGATAATATTTGGTACAGTCATTAGGCTCGTCAAAACTTAGACTGGTTCGAAATTTCAGATAAAAGCTAAAAATATTTACAAAATTGTATACACAAAATTATAAAAATCGTTCAAAGTATTTATGATATAAGATTTATTGAGGTTTCATATTAAAGTTATCAAATTACCTTTAATATCACGTAAACATATTTGCAAGATATTCGTATTTTTAAAAAGACAATTTATCTTATTTTTGAGATATTATAAATCGAGGAAATCAAGCTAAAACTCGGCATTTGCGTTACAAGCATCAGTGTTAATATTCTTGCCGAATTTCATTACATTCGGATAATTTTTGGAAGCAATTGGTGATTTTTCTGTTTTATTATTAACAAAACCGTACAAATTAAAATAAATATTTCGTATTTATTATGACATTTTCTTTAATTATTCATAAATTTTTGCGAGTACCAGCATGCCACTTACCACGGTTAAAAAATAGTTTTTCACCATTAACATATATTGTAATAAAATTTTTAGAAATACCATTTTTTGAGATATTTACCCGCGAATTATAAATTTCGAGATATGGACCATTTTAATGCTGAAGAAAAAAGTCATGTTATACGTCATATTAAAGGTATTTTAATACCCTTAATATGACACCTCAATAAATTTTATATCATAAATACATTGAAATATATTTGTAATTTTGCGTATACAACTATTTTCAGCAATTTTACACTTTAAAATCACTTTATTTTGCGAACCAACTAACATAATGATCTGAAATTTTGAACCAGTCTTAATTTTGACTGTACCAAATATCATTAAATTTGGAGAGATAAGGCCCAAATTTGGAATGACTCTATTTAAAAATATAATTTTATATTATTCTATTTTCTAATAAGTAAATAAAAATAAAATAAATTTTTATTTTTCATTTTTTGTATTTAATTGTTAAATTTATTATAAATTTATATTACAATTTATAGTAAAATCTGGTACATATGTAAAGGTATTACTATTTTTAATAAATTTTTAAAAATTAACCTAATATGTACAATGTACATTTCTTAAATCGAATATGTAAAATCAAATTAGAAATATTTTTTGTTTTTGAAGTATTCATATTAACACTGATGTAACCAAAATTCAAACTCTGTTCATTATATATAATTCCACTTTATCATTTATATGAACAAATTTCATCATATATAAAATCCCATTTTATCATATATATAATCCCATGTTTTCATATTTATATTCATTTGTACCACAATATGTGGTACATTCATCATACTGAATAAAAACAAACGTTGTCAATTTATATTTGTTCATATCTAAACTAAATGAGAATTAATATACTAACAAACTACTGGACTGATACACAAAAATGTGTATTCAAAAGGCATTAAAAGTAAATACAAATATTATCTTAATGGTTGTAGAATTAACCAAATTTGTAAAATTAACTGAATGGTTGTAGAATTAACTAAATAAAATTGACTAAATGATGATTTATCATAAATATGATTTCATATAAAAATAATTAAATATATATTATAATTCTGTCAACCATATTAAAATTTTATTGTTTATTAACTGAATGGTTGCAGAATTAACTAAACAGAATTGACTAAATGATTGGATTTATCATAAATATGATTTCATATAAAAATAATTAAATACATATTATAATTCAGTCCCTTCGAGTTCGTTATAACCGTGTTCGACTATAATACGTCTATTTACTAAACCTCACACATAAAAAATCGTTTAAGCCCATTATTCGCGGAGCTATGGTTCATAGCCCCTTTTTCTTAATATATTATCAATTTTTTTAAATAGATATAATGAGCTGAACATTTTTGGAAATTAACTTAAATTTATTTTATATCTATATTTTTATAGAAAATTTTTTTATTTTTTTTTTTATATTTTATTAAGAGCTGTCAAAAAAATGTAAACCAATTAAAAAATTATTAATATTTATAAATAATATAACTAAATTCCAATATAAAATTAGTTAATAATTTTGTTAAAAAATAATTTGAAATATTTTTGTCTGTTATCGAAAGCTATAGGTGTAAAAAATATTTTTTTTTATCAAAATTGGACATCATACTAAATTTAAATTATTTACACTGATAAACTGCTGTTTTTATGACTTCAGCTGTAATTAATTAAATTAACGCATTTGTTTTAAAGAAAATATTAATTTTATTGCAAACAAATTATTAACCAAATTTTTTTATGAATTTAATTTATCCAAAAATGTACTAAAACTAAAAATTTATTTCCAACATAATGGTAAATAGTTTATAGTAATCATGGCTTAAAAAATACGTTCCAAAAAATTAAAAAGTAAAAATTGAATAATACACAGAAAAAAATATTCCACGAAATTTTTCAATTAATTTGTTATTTCATTTAATTTATAACTTTAATTACATTAGTTATTAATGTTATTAGTTGAATAATTGTTTATAATTTTATTTGATAAAAATTGACAGTTCTATAAAAAATTCAAGCGATAAAATTAAAAATGTTTGGAAGAAAGTATTAACTTACACATTTTCAATGCAAATTGTTAACTTCTTGCTTTCCCATGGATATAAGTTAATTGGCGAGTAAACGTTTTAAATCTGTTGTGAGATTATTATGAAATGTATTATTTTAGATGTTCTTTCAGTTGATGCCTGAAGTTTAATATGTTAGAAAGTGAAATCATATTGGAGCTTTTAACTGCATTATCAACAAAAGGTTAGTTGGAATTCATTAATACACCGTCTTCACTAACCATATATTTGCTTCACTTGAACGAAAAATTGATAGAACAATGCACAAAGACTGCTTGTTGATGAGTAAGGAAGAAAAATGACGAGTGAGGTCCACGTGATCCAAATTCATGTACATACAAAAATTTATTTAAGATGTTAAATCTATGGTTTGTGAAGGCGGGTAGCCATTTTAAAGATAACGTGCGAAACTTATTGATATGTTATCCCTAGGTTATACAGACTATCTCAGAATAGCTTAAATCCAAGAAACTTTTTCAAGGACATTTTCCAAGATTCAAGTAAATACATACTATATATAGGTGCTCCATTTTATATGACATACTTTATACACATTATGTACATATTTTACTTCCACTACATAAGTATATTACCTTATTTTAAATATGTTTTGTATCACTTAATAATTAGTTATAGTGCAATAAAACTCCTGTGTATTATTGGTGGAAGCATTTTTGTGCAATGCACAGTGGGCAGAATCGACACTTTTTGGAAATAAATCCGTAACTTCTGATCGGCTGGTTGGATTTGCATAAAATTTGGTAGGGGGACCGAACAGACCCCTCTGGGGTGGAGCTAAAGGGGCTCAGATTTGGGTACCTCTGATATAAACATTTTTTAACCGCTTGCCAATTTTTTGTTTCTCGTCCAATTTTAAATATTTTTATACATTATTGTAGGCACTGATACACCCAGAGAAATATCAATCACGTACGTGTTGAAGACGATACCATTCTGTGTCAATAGTGAATCTACACCGTATGTGTTTAAATTAAACACTGTGTGTTCAATTCTTATTGAAAATCGATACCTAATTGGCACCAAGTTGAAACCATTTCGGTATCAAATTGTTAAATAACATATGTTTTCTATTAAATTTTGTTAACAAAAGGTATTAAAAAGCTGTTACCGTAAATTACCAATGTGAGCACAACCGTTGTTGATTTTGAATCGAATTTTTTCCCTTAGTGTAAGACCTACAAAAAACATGCTTGAGTGTCCTATTTATCTCTTATAGTTTTTGAGTTATTTGCATTTGAATTTTTAAGTACCTCAATTTTGCATGTTCTTGGTCCAGTTTTTGTCATATATATCCTATTGTTTCCGACCGATTTCCTTTATTTTTTCTTTAGCTAATTAAAGAACAAAATTATCTATTGAATAAAAAAATATTAAGACGATACCTTTACCGAGTCCAAAATTAAACGATTCTGAATTTGAAAATTGCAAATTTTACGTCTTTTTGTGTTTTTTTTTTTTTTTTTTTTTTTGGCCGAAAAAGTATATTTATGACCCAACTACATACAATACTTTTGCTTCAACTGCAACTCACAGCTGCAGTAAAATACATGCATTTAAATGGAACGAAACCAAAACAGTACGCCAAAATTCTGCGTGAAGTACTTCAAAGATGAAAAATGTTCATCTTTGAAGTGCCGAAGTACGTAAATACATTTTGTCAGTTGTTTTATTCTTATTTTAATATTTTTTCGTTAAGTCGGAAATTTTAAATTGCAATTCATTATTTCAACTGAGAACATAATTTTTACATCTTTATATTTTATTATATAAAATTTTAATAATAAAATATTGCAACGACTGGGTTAATATAATTTATGCGTTGCGTAGCTGTAAGTCACAGTTGAAGTGAAAGTATTCTATGTAGTTAAGCCTTCACTCTTTTTTCTGTAAAATAAAAAAGTATCTTCATAGAGAAGACTTTAAAATAAAAAACAAGTTCAATGACTTAAGTGGTCAAGGTACACACCCTCCCGAATTTGACACATTTTATAAGAAAGTTTTGATTTTAGTCTGTATTTTCTCAAATCCAAAAACACGAATCGGCAAGCAATATGTTGTTAAAAGTTTTCAATCAAAATCTACGGGACTTCGGAAAAATGTGGATTTTATAGCCGAAAATGTAAAAAAAAAAAAACAATTTTTGGGATTTTCGGCGTTTTTTTGGGAATTGTGGGATTCATTTTACAAAACTCCTCAATGTTTTTCCACCTTCTCATTTTATACGATAAAGTCTACATCCGCTGAAAATTTCGTTAAGATATCTTTAATAACAAAAATTTTCTCAAAAAAACATTTTTTAACAAAAATTTTACTTTAATTTCAAAAATCAGAAAAACTATAAACTCGACTTCTTTTCATCTAAATTACATTGCATAATCAATCAATCGGCTCAGTAGTTTCGGAGTTATAATAAAAAAATTAAACAAAAAATATATTTTTTACGTGAAAATATCAAGTTTTTTTTTTTGTTTTAAAAAAATCATTAAAAACCGAAAACGACAAAAACTGTTCTGATTTATTGCTTAATCGCAAAGCCACATGTAATAGCAACAAAATGAGATATCGATTATAAAAATCGCAATTAAGTGAATTCGCTCATTTTCACAAAATTTTAGTTTTTTGAAAAATTTCTCCAGTTATGTTGTCATAACTCAAAAACAACTTGTCCGATTTTGTTTAACTAAATTTACAAAAATTTTGGCTAATAATATCTTTAAATGATGTATACAATTGTTTTTGATTCGATCAATAGTTTCAAAGTTATGAAAAAAAATTGTTAGGCAAAAAATATAAACTTGGTAAAAAAATTTAAAAAAAACAAGTGAGAATGTTATATTCGGCTTTACCGAATCTATATACCCACCATCACCTTTTTATATAGGAGGTGGGCGGTAAGGTGGGTGACCACGCCCTTATATATTCACCTTATATGGGAAGTGGCCGATAAAATTTACTTGTTTCAGAAATATTATTTTTCTAAATTTATTTCAATAATATCGGACTAAAATTTTTTTTTAGATATCATTAATTATGTAGAAAAACGCCTAAAAAAAATTGTAATTTTACCAAAAAATTTTTAATAATACATTAAATCTATATAGTAGTTACTCAATCCTTTTCTTGCTGTTGACCTGTGTAATTTATTCCCGTAGCCAATGTTCGAATGTGTGCGCAAAAATACGCAAAAAAATGGAATTTTCCGTGACTTAATAAACTTTAAAGTGACATAGTTCCGGTTCTGTAAAAGATATTGATTTCGATATTTTTCTGCATAACGAAGAATTATGTCAGCTATGCAATGTAATTTAGATGAAAAAAATCCAGTTTATACTTTTTCTAATTTTTGAAATTAAATTAAAATTTTTTGTAAAAAAGTGTTTTTTTTTTAGAAACTATAAATATTTCATCTGTAATAAAATCTTTGTTATTAAAGATATTTTAACGAAATTTTCGGTCGAGGTAGACTTTATCATGTAAAATCAGAAAGTGAAAAAAACTTTAAGATTTTTGTAAAAGGAATCCCACAATTCAAAAAAACGCCGAAAATCCCAAAAATTGACTTTTTTACATTTTGGGCTATAAAATCCACATTTTTCTGAAGTCCCGTAGATTTTTACTGAAAACTTTTAACAACATATTGCAGACTCTTAAACTGCATTCCGCTTGCCGATTCGTGCTTTGGGATTTGAGAAAGCCATTGGACTTGTTTTTTATTTTGTAGTCTTCTCTATGAAGATACCTTTCAGAAAAGTATAAAATTGTTATATATTTTTTAAGAAAGTTTTATTTTAGAGAAAAAAGAATGAATATACTTTTTCGGCAAAAAAAAAAAAAAAAGTTGTAATTTTTAAAATTTTCAAATTCAGAATCGCTTAATTTTGGACTCGGTAAAGGTATCGACTTCAAATTTTATTTATTCAATAGATAATTTTGTTCTTTAATTAGCTAATGAAGAAATAAATAAAATCGGTCGGAAACAATAGGTTATATATGACAAAAACTGGACCAATAACATGCAAAATTGAGGTACTTAAAAATTCAAATAGCTCAAAAACTATAAGAGATAAATAGGACATTCAAGCATGTTTTTGTAGGTCTTATCAGTGTCTACAATAGTGTATAAAAAAATTGGCAAGCGGTTAATGTCGAACGAAAATCTAAGCGAACGAAAGCAAGTCGAACGAATTCGAATCAATTTGGGTTTCTGTATTTTCTACGCTTTCGTTCGCATTAACGTCTCTTCGTATTGTTTTTGTTTTATTTTAGTTTCAGAGTAACTTTTTTTCGTAAAAATATTAAAAATACTACTAAATTGTTTAAACGTAGATACAACCAAGTAAATAAGCAAACAAAATTAAAATAATTAAAATTTTTTTTTTTTTTTTTTTTAGAAATATCAAAATGAGTAATAAACATGATTAAGGAACATTTGCAATGTTCTTGTGAGTATTTTTCCTATTTTTCTTTAAAAAATTCGACCAAAATAGCAATTGATTGATTTTGACATTTTTGTTCTTATCGTACGAAATACAGAAACTCAATTTTATATGAAAACACTTACGTTTTCTTTCGACTTGTCGTTCGACTCATTGTTCGCATAGAAGTGAGTTAGAGAAACCCAAATCAGTTTTCTTTCGCTTAGAAGGCGAAAGAAAGCATTCGATCGACATAGAGAAACAGGCTATAACAAATTTGTATATGAGAGGTACCCAATTTTGAGCCCCTTTAGCTCCGCCCATGAGGGGTCTGTTCCGCCTGTCTTAAAAACTTAACATTGTACACTCTTCTGCTATGCCTTTACCAAATTTCATGCAAATCCAGCCAGCCGATCAGAAGTTACAGATTTATTTTCAAAAAAATTCGATTCTGCCCCACTGTGCAATGTTATAAATATAATTAATTTAGGAATTGCATAAATAGATACATTAATTGATTTTAAGCAAAAAAGCAATTTTGTAATTGAAATCCATTTTATTTTTTCTATGTAATAAAAAATATTTTGTTTGGGGATTTTATTTTGATAAAAAAATCTGGAAACTGCTTACTTACAACCATACTTGCCAGATAAATTTGGTGAAATATCGTCAAATTTGGAGAAAAAAATCGTCATAATCGTCAAATCAACTATTTGAAATCTTCAAAAAATTTTCAATATGAAAAACTACATATTTTATATGTTAATAAACAGTATTTAGGCTTTTTCTGATGAAAAATTAAATTTTTAATTGAAAAGAAATTAATAAAAATTACATTAATTTTATATTGGTGGCATATTATGAAAATCAATTACACATTTCCTATTAAGTCTGATTATATGTATACATACTTATGCATACTTATTTAAATATACAAAATTTTGGGATTGTTCTTATTGTACTTTTATTAAAGTTTTAAAATCTTGTTACATATATTGTAGGATGATCGACTCGGTTTTCCAACCGGTTTTTAAACCGGTTTTTTCAGTCAATGTGCTGTCGGTTTTTTCAAAATGTTCAATTTTCGAATGTCGAATAGACCGGATTTTTAAACACAAAAAATCGGTTTTAAAAATACCTTTTTATTTCAAAAACCATGCAATAAATATTGATATTTGAATCGAAATTTATGATTATTTTTTTTAATATTCATAAAGTATGATTTTTAATGGCTTAAAAATATAGTTTAAGATTAAATAAATAAGTAATAATTATCCTTAATGTAATATTTTTTCACTTAATTTAAATGTTTTAGTTTTTTTTATTCAGCGAAGAAATTGTTTTTCAAAGATTTTGTTGACAACTAAAACAACACAGCGGAATCCGCTGGAAATTAAAATCTATTTTAATTTCACAACGGATTCTCAAAAGCTCTCATTTTCTCACTCTCCCTCTCTGTCAGTGTTGCCGTTGTTGCAAAATGAATCACATAAGTTTACATTAAATTTATATAAGAAAGAAAGAGATAGATAGATTTGCCTTTTATTTTTTATGTATTGGATTTAACAGAGAAAGATAAATATTTTTTTATATATGTAACTAGTTTTGTTGTTGGCAAACACAAAAAATATAAAAAAACAAAAACAAAATATATATGAAATCCGCTGCTGCATTCCGTCTTCATTTAATTTGCATTTCTCTCTTAGAGCGGAAAACAACGTTGAAATCCGTTTGGTTGTGTTTGGGCTCTTATATCCAAAAATCGTCAAAATGACGATAAATCGTCAAATCTGGCAACAGTGCTTACTACTGCTTAATACAAATTCTCTTATATGTATGTATTTTGCTCTTAGCCATATAAAAAAATCTCTTTACAATTTCATTTCCAGTTCAGAGAAAGAAAAATTAAAAACAAAGGTTTCGCTAAATTCAATCTTTTTTTCTTTGTTTATTACTTAATGAAAAACTCTGTTTTATTTTTCTGTTTTTGCTATTGATTGATAAAGTTTGAAAAAAATAAAACAAAGTATTTTCCGGATTTGGTGTATCAAATGAAAAAACAAAAAGAAAATTGTGTTTAAATACACAATACTATTACGAACTTGTATCAGATAAATATTTTTAGACACTGCAACTATAAGATTTATTTTAAGAAATCATTTCATCACAAGTTTCTTTTCAACTGCATTAGCGCAGACATATTTTTAATCAATTTTCTTTTACTTATTTTATTATATTTTTTTAAAAATAGATGAAAATAAAACAATACTTGCTTTGTTGTTGTAGTTGTTGCTTCTGTCGCCATTGTCATTGATGTTGTTGTTATTGTTATGACTTTGTTGTAATAGAGGAACATCCATTGTATAGTCGTCAACGACTGCATTTGTAGCAGTGAAATCCATAGGTGTCATTAAATTGTTGGTGGAAGTTGTATTAATATTTGTGAAAATGTTTTTACCGGCAGAAGTTGTTTCTGTTTTTAATGTATTTCTGTTGTTACTGCTATTCGTGTTATTGTTGTAAATACCTGGTTTATTATTGACAATTAAATTGTTGTCGCTGTTGTACTGAATGAGATCTTCAACGTGATTATCACTATTTAATAATTCCCTGTGATTGTGTCTATGACGATTATTAATACAATCATTATCATCGTCATAATAACGATTCTGAAAATGATGATTTTTTTGATGTTTGTGTTGATGAACTGAATTCTCGTGACTTAATTGATTATGATCGTTAGAGTGATGATGATTATTATGATGGCTGCCTTTCCTATAGAATAGTTCAAAGTTTTCCTCATCGTCTGTAAGTGTTGATGCTGTTGCAATTGCAATGGCATTTGTTGCAGTTGAATCATCATCAGTATGATTGTGGTAATCGTTATTTTTTAAAATGTGATACTTTGACATGTTGCGTGTGTGCTGTCACTGGAGTGTTGCTTTTGTTGCATGCACTATTAGTATTGCTACCGTGTGAATATTTTTGTTGTGTTGCTGTTGTTTTGTAGGGTATAAACGCGAATTTTTATATATTTTTTTATCATTAATTTATTTTAATTATCTATTATTTGTATTATTATTTTTATATTTGTTTTTCTTTTTATTGTGTATTTTTACATTATTATTTTTTCTTTATACATATTTTGTTATTATAATTTTCATTTTAATTTTATTGTTTGGAATTCATGCATTTATAATTTTGATAAACATTTAATTTTGTTTTTGGTGGCTTTGGTGGATTAATGAAAATATTGCTGCTGTTAACATAATAACAATAATGAACACAATGGTCGTTATATCCACGATGATTCATTTAATCAGAAATTTAATAAATAAATTTATCAAAATTTTGTTTATTAGCTAATTAATACTAATTTTTATTAATAATATTTTTGTTTTATAAGAATAATTATACACTATGTACACTGGATTCACTTATTAGAATTATTATTATCATTTTTTTTTTAATAAATTAACAGTATTGATTTTAATTGAGATAATTGGAAATATTTAAAATAGCTAAACAAAAATTTAAATTCCGCTGAATTGTAAAACTGAGTTAAAATTTAATGTACACATGTATATTAAATATGTATATATTTTTAGATGTGGTTAAATTTGCTTGTAATTTAAGTGTAACTCAGAAATTTAGATGTTAGATGATTGTTTGTATATCTTTGAAAATACTTTCAAAGAGATACAAACAATCATGTATACATTTTTGTTATATCCAAAATTGGAAAAACAAAATATACTATTAATTTTTTTTTTTTTTTTAATTTTCTCTAAAAATTTCCCGTATCATATTCAGTGTTACTAGCAATTTTTTTCATGCCATTTTTTTTTTTTAAATTTATTTATTTAAGGTAATTTGTTAAACATTTCATGAATGAACAAAAAATCTATTTTATTATGGATTATTTTATTTTTTTAAGTTTTGCACATAACATATATTAGATAAGAAGTTTGGATTTCTTAACTGTAGTTGAGAATCGAATACAATATCTTAAAATTAAAAAAGGGTTCTATTTTAAAAATGAATATTTATTGTACATATTTTTATTTTTTGCTTATGGTATGAATATTATAATCTTCATTCAAATTCTCATACATACATATGTATATGTATTTATGTTTACATGTACATTGTACAAGTATGTAAAGTATGTAAAAAAAGAAAAAACTTATCCATCCATAACTATTATTGTCATAGTTATGTACAAAGGAAGGTATAAACTCGTTTACGTAAAAGGTATACAAATTGTTTTTACAATGTTTTTAGTTACATAAAGAATTAAATATGAATCGTACATTCACAATCACTAATATTATATATGAATATGTATTTAATATATTGTAAACATAAGTATATGGATTATGTATAATATAAAATATATATTATGACAGTAAATATGTTTGTAATCAAATGTTTAGTTGATACGAATTTGTGACGTTTTCAATTAACACTTTATCATTGATACTAATCTAAGCACATACATATCTATGTATACAATAATATGTATGTGTGTTTATAAGTTATTTATTTATTCATTTTATTGTTGTTATATTATGGTTGATTTCGTTTTGTTTCATTTAATTATTTATAAATTCAATTAATTACTTTTTTTGTTTTTATTTAATTACTAGCACTTTAATTTTGTTTTATTTTAATTGTTTATTATTGAATTTTAAAAATTCAGTCACACGATCACACCTTGACGCTTTAACATTTTAAACTGAATGAACAAAAACAAATGCTAAATAGAAAAAAGTATTTCAGTGCTTTCTTTCTAAGTAACGATCGCATACCAGTACTATAGCTCTCTGTTTGCTTATCTCTTTATTTATGATTTGTTTTTATTATTAATAGGAGATGCCAGATGTTTAGTTTAATTTATCAAAATTTAAAGATAATAAATATTACTGGCACATTTTTAAGATATGATAGGAACAATATTCTCATTAAAATAGAACCGCTAGGTCTAAGGAAAATATTGAATATTGATATTCGCATATCTAAATACCACCCCAAACACTATTGTAGTGAATGTGTTAAATTGTTACATCTCGCCGAAAAATTGGGAAAAATAGGATCAGGGGAATTAGTATCATTAATAAAAATATTATAGATAATAAAATAAATAGAAAACTAGTAAACATTTTCTGTCATTCATTTTTAATGAATTTTAAACATAAAACTAAACTGAATTTTTTCATAAAAATTAAACTTATCGAAATTTTTGTTTAAAAATTCTCGAATCTTGATATATAAATATAAAATTAATCGTAAACGGACTATAAAAATGAAAAAAAAAAACACATTAAAAGAATTAAAATAATTTCGAAATTAATAAATACTCGTATGCAAAGTAAAAAAAATATTATATTTATACCCACAAATTTGGGGACAAATATACTCATCTGGCAGCAAAGACTGAAGAGTATGTTTAACAAAACTCTCTTTGATCGTAAAATACGTTGCTCTCGTTGGGTGTTGTGTGGTAAATTAGCTCTTTAAATGAAAAATAAAATTTATAACTACAACAACAATTGTTATGAAATAATTTTCTTTTTTATTTATACATTTGTTATGAAGTCGCAACAAGTGTGTACACCAGGAATGGAAAAATTCATATTCAAAGTTGAATTAAATATTTATCAGGGGATCAAATAAGCTGGAGGCTTTTTGTAAAGTATTTTCAGTGATAACTTTCTTAGTTTTTGGAATTTAAAAAAGAAAAATTATAATAGATTCATAAGACTCCGTCCAAAGAACATTCATCAGACTCCTTTATTTCCTTAGCTGCAGTATAATTATTAAAGTAAAATTATTCTACACCCATTTGGCAAAATATGAATGAGATAGTTTCACCCATTTTTAATACTTCAATAATTCATAAAAAAAATTAAAAAAGAACCGGTTACGGTTATAAGAAATCAAAGGAGGCTCTTTTATCCTATATTCATCATAGTTGGTTTTGGGTTGAGAAAAAGAGGGAATGTGAAAAATGTTAATCTTGAAGTTTCAAAATTCATATACAGTAAAATCACCTTAACTGATAGCTTCCATAGCCGACAGCTCCGGTAGGCGGACAATTTTTTAGGTACCATGGTTTAGGTGGAATTTTTAGAATAAATTGATATCCGCTAGGCGGACGCTTCACAGACAGGCATTTTGGCTGAAAACCTGGCCAAAATTATTAAAAGTGTTTTTTGAGTTAATGGCTGGAATTTTTTGATAGTGTTAGTGTTAATTAGGACCAAGGATGAACCCAACTGATTTTGGTTCAATTTGGTCCATGATTTCGCCTAGCCCCCATACAAATTCCCCTCGAAATTGGTAATTATGCAACAATCATGATAAAATTTAGAATGGATAAGTTCTGTGTACTAATCATGGTGTAAAGTTTGGTGAAAATCGAATCACATTTGACCCTAGTCCCCATATAAAGTCCCCTTTAAAGATTCACGTTTACGATTATAAATGGCTTAAAAATATCGGTATCGTGATGAAATTCGGTATGAACGTGTATTATGTAAATCTAAATCATATTACCAAATTTTGTTATGGTCGGTCCATAATTGCCCCTAGGTCCAAAAAAGACCCCTTAAGAAAATATGTTTAGCAATTATAATTGGCTTAAACATTTTATTACCTCGATGAAATTCGACATGAACATGTTTAAAATGAATGTGAATCATTTTATGATAAAAAATGTTGTAATCCCACATATATATATATGTTTCAATAACGGGGCACATGAGTGGCCCATATATTTTTTACTTACCAGGGACATATATTTGACATTTTTAATCTAATTTTTCGTTTAATAGGTATACATTTTATTATTTTTTACCAGATTACAGGTAAAAGAATGAGGAAGTAAGTATTAACGATAATCAAAAATATTAATGATTTTATGATTTTATTTTTTTATGATTCCAGACGTATAGTACCTCTTTAAAAGATACATATTTCATTCATTGCTAAGTACTAAAAGCGGTGTAATTGATAAAAAGGTATATTTTGAATAAAAACAGGAAAAACGTAAAAATTTCGGAAATTATAATTTTCAACTACCTTGACTTTTAAAACTCCTCTTTTCTTGGAAAATGTGTAAAAACCAATTTTAATTTGTGAATGAATTCTAGGTACGATAATATTTTTGTACATTTTTAATTAAAAAAGGTAAAAATTTCAAAAGAAACATGTTCCTGAAAATAGAGATTTCATATTTTATTGCGGTATACAACAATTTTTGAGCACTTTCAGTTTTAAAAATCATGTGTGTTTCGTTTTTTGGTAGAAAAAGGGTATTTTTTTTTTTTTTATTTTTTCCAAAAAAGTAAAATTTCCAAAAAATCGCCAAAAATAATTGCGCAAATTTGCGCAAACTTTTTTTCTTATTTCCGAAAGTAGAAATTTCATATTTTATTACAGTATATAAAAATTTTTGAAAACTTGCTACTTTCAGTTTTAAAAATCTTGTGTGTTTCGTTTTTTGGTAGAAAAATGTGATTTTTTAATTTTTGAGCGAATTTTCCAGCATAAATATATAAATTATTTTTTGTCTTTAAAACATTTAAAATTGTCGTTTATCATGACCTTAAGGCAAAAAAAATCAACGTGAAACCTCTGTTCGTTTATCAAAAAAAAATATATATATATATATCATATAAACCTGTTAAAATTTCAAAAAAACACCAAAAACGAATTTAATTTTCTTCACTTTCCTAACTTTGACATCGTGTCAAATCTACAAATCTCAACTTAAAGTCGTTAAAATTCACTATATATTGGAGAATTTTGTTGTCTATCGAACTGCATACTCAGTTTCTTAAATTTCTTTAAACTCATTCTTGCATTTTTGGCCAGCTTTTCTGGGTAAATGCCGCATAGTGCGCTCTCTTGGCCGGACGCTGATACTTTTTTTTAAAGAAAACATCTCTCGTAGCCGGACAAAAATCATAAACGTTAAAAGAAATGTACCGAATATTGTGTAATGTGATGCATCTTATTTTCATTCTTGTCCGTGATTGCATTCATATTTCATCTTTATTTATATTTTTTGAAATTAGATAAGTAGTTTACTATTTCTTTTTTACTTTTCAAAATCAAGTTCTTTAATTTAACTTTGTCTTTTACACTTGATTGAAAGTTCTTTATACTAAAAAAGGAGAAAATGAAAATTTGATCCTTAAAAAGAAATGTTCTCCGACTTATCTATGTCCTGAAGACAATTTCGATGGTGACAGATTCCTACAAATCTTGACAATTTTCTTGAACAAAGGGCATAGAAATTCTGCACAATACACTGAATCAAAAAGGTACATAAATACAATTAAAAAGTTCATTGTTACAATGAATTTGTGCACTAATTTTGACCCTATGTACAGGTTCATTGAAACAATGAATTGTCATACATTAATAATATAATTCAATGTACAAGTAAATTGATTAAATTTATTCTTACATTGAATGATTCATTAAATAAAATAAATTATTTCAGTGAACAGTACATTGGTTTCAATGAACTCATATTTTGTCCCAATGAAACTATACATTAAAAGGCGTGTTCTGTATTTCTGGTTTTTATTTTATTGTATATTAAATGATTAAATTATATGATATTGAGTTAATATAAGTAAAAATTAAATATTAATATAAAAATATTACATTTCACTAAAAAATTTAAATAAACAAAATGCATGTTACAGATGTGATCGTGTAATAGTAATTCCTGTTGTCCTCTATATTGCTCAATGTTGGTATGGAATATCCATTTAGATGCCACATTAATATAACTACAGCATTATTCTTAACAAAGAAAGTTTACAAATAAAATTTTTAAAATTCGTTCAATTGCTTAAAATATTTGAACTAGTTACCTTTTAATCTTTTTGGTCTATAGAAAATTCCTTATTTTGACGATCACCGGATGTAGCATTCAAATCTTGATCAGTCTGTAATATATTTCTATTAAGAATTCAATTAAAATATTTCATATATTTATGTATACTTACGAATCGAATCCTCTTGATTTTGAAATCGCAATATTTTTTGAAACTCTGGTATTTGAGGCTAATAACACATTCTTCTGCATCTTAGTATTTTTATCTACATAAATATAAATTAAATGTAATATTTAAAAACTGTTTAAAATCATAAACATTATTAAACTTACGTGTTATGAAGGCAAGTCTCCAAATTCCTTCTTTTGGGTAATTAATTCAATTTGGTGTATTCAATTATGCTATTCTACTTCTCCTTATATTATATTTATGTATTTTAATATTTCAATTTATCTTATTTAGTTTTAAATTATTTTCGTTTTTAACATAACACTAATTTTTTTTACTTTTGGCTATTGTTTAAAACGCGTCATTTCTTGTTAAAAGATAAAAGAAAACTGAGTTGTATTTGTTTTCATTTTACTTTATTTCCCGTTAGAAATCATTTATTTTGATATAATTGAATGAAATTTATCATTGGTTCAATGCTTTTGTTCATTGTGTAATGCTTCTTCTTAATTAAATCAGTGTATTAGTACATTCAATAAATTAATTTAATGAACTAATACATTAAATCAATTAACTGATTTACCTATTGTAATAAAAAATAAATTTAACGAATGGTTTCAATGTAATGTTTATAATAGCGTTAATAATTTCATTGAATATTTTCATTGAAGCAATGAATTTGTACATTAAGCTAATAAATTTATGAAAAAAAAAATTAATGAATTTGATTTAACGTACTACATTCATTGAAATTACTTTTTTCAGTGTACGACAATTGCATGTTATTTTCTCTCACGATGTCCTCAATAATGCTGTATTCGGAACATTTTCTTAATCCTGTCGTTTTTAAATGGATTAATATGCCAATATATATAGATGACTTTGTCAAACTTGTCCTCAACATGCATCACGTTTTTAAAATTTCCTAGACAAATCGTTAGTAAAAACATTGTTAAAAGAAGTCTTACCCTTAGTTAGTTAAGAGAAACGACTAATTTTAGAAAGTAATTTTAAGAAGAAAAGCGAATAATCAGGCAACTTTCAAATAAAGCCATAAAATAAATTTCATAAATTCATAAAAAAAAACGGAGGAACAACAAGTATTTTTCTTTCTTTTTATTGTTATAATCGCGGATTTTAGCATAAGTGTTCAATTCTTCTAATGTAGAAAAAGACCAGCATGGATTTAAATAGCGTGCCATTAACAAGTGTCAAATTGTGTTGTGCAATAGTCATGAAACAAAATTTAAAAAAATTTTTAAATTTTGCAGTTTTTTCATTAGGGATTTTACGCCGTTTCGGGTATTGCAAAATGCAAAATGAAGCCAAATAGCTATTGAAATTATGCATCATTTGACATATATCTTGTTAATGTGTCCTTAACAGAAATGCTGTAGGAGAAAAAATGTGAATGGCTCCAAGAGGTGACTTTTTCGCGAGGCACACTCGCAACGTTATTTCAGTGAAGCTAGAGTATCGCGTTATCAAAGAAGGGTTTCAAATTACATTTTAAAATCATTGTGGCATTTTAAAATATTAATTTGCTAACAGTTATTTTAAAAAAATCAATTTTGGCCTTATAAGTAAATTTTAATCTGAAATAAGTTATTGTGTTAAGTTTTACTTACGCAAAAAATATGATTTTACCGAAAATATTCAACAACGGCTTTCATGAGCTAAGAACGCGATGTTTTTAGTTTAAAAAAGAAGTACGATTTTGCGTTTGATGCAACTTTAGAGATTTAATTAAGTACAAATAAAAAATTTATATAAATGAAATTGTCTTATGACTTATTTAAAAAAAATATGAATTTGCAATAAATGGATAAATATGAACAAGACTACATCACTAAAAACTGAACTTTGCAAATTTTATAAGAAGATTTAATAATTATGAAATCGCTAATATATCCTCCCATACATAACATATCGCGATATTTTTAATTTGTATTTAAGATACACCATTGTAGAGTACATAAATGTAATAATTTTTGATTAAGGACTATAAATAGAATTTTGGAAATTTTTTTTATAAATTTTTATCTTAAAGCTCCATAACATTGACGCCGTTCGGTAAAAGTCATTCACGCGAACAAATCTGTGTTCCACTAAAGCCAAGGAATATTGGTACCAAGTAGCGTTGATGTGCCATTAAACATTTTTCGAAATTTTTTTGAACCCCAAAAGTAAACGAGTTTGAAGAATTTCTCATATATGTATAAATAAGAATATGTATGTGTACAATCAATCTTAAATAGTGAAATAAAAAGCTGTAGCATTGAATTACCTCTTGTAAAAAAATATATTATGTACCCATAGACGTACATCTCCTATTAACGGACGAAATCAGCGCGACGATCGCTGTCCGCCTATGGGATCTTTTACTATATTTACATATACATGTGTATATAAAAAATTAATAGTGCAGAATTTTCCACCTCCGGAATATTGTGCATAAACTGGATAAAAAGAAGTTAAGTACAAGTAGTTAGAACAGTTTGTGTGCACTAAATAAATCTAAAATTTTGTAAAATAAGAATGAATTGTTACCGTAAGAAACTTTATCATATGTACGTACATATGTGTGTACTCGAAATAAAAATGTACATTTGTATTTTTGAATGTATCCATATTATGTATCTACGCATAAATTTCACAGTTTACTGCGTTTGTCGCTTAGTAGCCGGCTACAATCGCGTTTCATGGTTTTATAAATTTTCGAAATTTTAAGTGTACAATTTAGCACATATGTTTGTATAAATGTTTATGTGCAATCATATTTTATTGTAGGTATTAAAAAAGCTTAATTTAATTAAATTATAATTTTTTGACACACAGATAGTACTATGTTATAAGCTATGTCAGAATTCACACCCTTTTATTACGCCTACTTAAAGAAAATAATTTTTTAAAATGTGCAGGTTCATTGAAGCAATGTATTGTCATACATTAAAACTCAGTGTACAAGTTTTATTGATTAAATTTATACTTACATTGAATCAATGAACACGATCATTAAATAAAATAAATAATTCCAGTGAACAGTAAATTGATTTCAATGAACTCATATTTTGTGCCAATGAAACTATACATTGAAAATGTATTATAATAATAGTTCTGTATTTTTGGTTTTTATTTTATTTCAAACTAAATGATAAAATTGTATTATATTGAGTTGATAGTATAAGCAAAAACTTAATATAATATTATTAATGACATCTATAATTACTTCCATTTTGTTTATTATGGAAACTTCTGGCTTCCAAGATAAATGAATGCGCGCATCACCTCTCGCCAAAAAGATGTGCTAAGTTTAATGATTTAATAATTTGTGTTGCGCATTGTGGGGCCAAACGCATATGCATATCAATGAAGTCCTACGGAAAGACAGGAATTTTATTTACTGCTTACCGGTACCAAAGTGGTGTACAAAATTTCTCATTTAATTAAAATGACGTAGACGCAAATCTAACATTGTATAACCACAATAAAAACTTCAACATGTTGCATGATTATCTATTTAATTTTTTTTTTTTAAACAAAAAATAATTTGTTGTCATTTGCCAATACTCATGAAACATGTGAATTTTTTCAAGTAAAATTCTTTAAAATCGATAACAATTTTTTTAATTCTATTTCACTGATAACAGAGACGTGAGTCCAAATAAGTGTTCAACGGTAATTTTAAAGTATTTTCATGCATACAAACATAAGGTACGTGAATTGATTAAAACAAAATGTTTTATGATTCAGAATAAAAAAGTAATAATACAAATATTTTTGTTTTGTTCTATCAATGATTTAATAATAAAAACTTAAATATTATATATCAATGTGTAATGTCTAAATATTTTATTCCATATGTGTCTTGTTTTTAGTTAAACAGTTAGTCAATGCGAAAAATAATTACATTTTCGTTTTAAATCAAAGAATTTATATATATTTTTCTTAACTATGTATTATACTTGACTTCTTATAATTATTTTCAGTTTACACTTTATATGCATATTTAATGTTTTCAGTTTGGGTTAAAAATATGGTTTGGGAATTCTTGTTATTTTTTCCGGAAAACAAGTTTAACAAATTTAATTTTCCGAAACTCCCGAGATTTTTTTTTACAATATAAAATTATTTTCCATACAATGAAAAAAATAAAACATTAAAAATAATAATAAATTAACAAAATAAAAAAATATAACGTCAATTTAGAGATTGCAACCCGGGAAATTTGCCCGGGATTAAAATCACTTAAGTGGAAGAAAACTGCATGAATTTTGACAAAAATATAAAATATTTGAATACTATTTTAAAGAAGATTAAGCTAAAAATCCAACTGGGAATTATAACTTAACCACAATTGTGAATTAAATAAAAAATGAAAATATCTTTTATTTTATTTTCATTTCTTATTTCTAATTCAAAATATTTGTTAATCAATTTATTATTAATTTTAAAATAAAAACATTAAGGATTTCTATTTATAATAAATTTTGTATCTGATTGAACAAAATATATTAAAAAAGAAAATATTTTATTTAATCAAAGTAAAACAAATATTTTTTTAAAAGAAGATAATCAAATGTTTTATTTATTATTCTAACCTTAAATAATATTCATATGTAATTTATTTAAATAAAAAAGTTCAAATAAATTTGCATGATTTTTATTTGCAAATAATATATTCAAATAGAAAAATTTAAAATAAATATTTTAGTAAGTTCGTTCAACAAAAACTCCAAAGAAATAATAGTATTCATCCAAAAAAGGATTGAATAAAAAAAAATATATATATAAAATATATATATACATATATATATATATATATATATATATATATATATATATATATATATATATATATATAAAAATATTTTACTTATTTTTATTTTTCCAAAAAAAATTTAGAATTATTCAAACAAATTTATGTTCAATAAAAATGTTCAATTTTATATATATTTATATATATATATATATATATATATATATATATATATATATATATATATATATATATATATATATATATATATATATATATATATATATATATATATATATATATATATATATATATATATATATATATAAATATATATATATAAAATTGAACATTTTTATTGAACATAAATTTGTTTGAATAATTCTAAATTTTTTTTTGGAAAAATAAAAATAAGTAAAATATTTTTTTTTTACTTGAATATTTGAAAAAATTATATATATATATATATATATATATATATATATATATATATATATATATATATATATATATATAACCCATTTTTAGAATTATTCAAACATTTTCTATGAATAAAAAAATTAAATCTTTTGAAACATATTTTATTTTACTTTTAAAATAGCTAAAGAAAAAAATATGTTTTCAAATTAGTTGATGACTTTGGAATTTTATTTAAATTTTATAAATCCATTGCCTAGTTTCTGTAACTTGTGAAAAGTTTTCGAATCTAAAAATAATTTATTATAGTAGTCATTTAGTTTTTCACAGGGTGATTTGATAATATTCAAACTGAATACTTATGAAGTAAACAAAAAATAAGTGATTTTTTCTTACTGGCCCTGTTGTTATACAAGATGAGTATTATTTTTTCGACTAAAAAATTTCTCACATAGTTACAGAAATCAGGTACATATTCGAATACTTCTATGAAGTTTTTTTATCTGACTTATTAACAAATGGAATAATATTTAAATAATTTTAATTTAAATTAATTTCAAGTAATTGCAAATCATATTACAAAGAGTATAAAATGATTTGAAACTATTTTATTTCTAAAAATATATATGTATATAAAATATAAAAATAATTTATTTTTAACAAATATTTTGAATGAAATTATTCACAGTGTTTTAACTTATATTTGAATTATTTCCAAGTTTTCTGATATGCTTAATTCTTGTCGCAAATACGACATTGTTTTATGGTACATATCAATTATAAGTTTATAAATACTGCTTATTATTGTGTCGATATCTATATAACTCTTTTTTAATTTTTGAAAAATGCATCCTAAAATTTCGTTTGCATTATGAATGCATTTTTAAATGATAATATTATTTTTAAATTACTACTTTCATAGTGGACAATAGTCTAATAGAAGTCATGAAAAGTGTCAAAAACAAACATCTAAGCTTGAAGACGCCGCGGTAAATAGAGTTTCTCTATGGAATTAGATGTTGGAGGTGACTTATAAGAGTAAAGGTTCAGAAAACCAGCAGTCTGTAAGTAATTACTTGCAAAAATAAAATGTAAGATAAATCTAAAAATGAATTGTTTGGTATTCTATAGAAATTTTACAACTGTTGCCTATTAGAATATTGTAAGGAATTTAAATCATCCTATGACTTGTCGCTGAATCCAAAATATCACTCATGGTTATGTAATTTACAAATTCTATGATAGTACGGTTGCCACAAAGAATCTGTTTTCTGTGTGTAAAGATATAACCAAATTTTGGCCCTAGCACCACGCGATGGTGAATGTTGTGTTATTTACGAAAACAATGTTTTCGGGTCATTTTGGAATAAAAACCTCCCCACAAAAACAATTTTTTAAAATCTCCCCCAAAAAGAGTACATACATTTTAAATAAAAATTATATATATTTTAGTAATAAAGTAAAATAGTAAAGTGAAAAATTTAGTTTTTAATTATTAAAAGACATAAACTTCTAATTTAATGTGGACATTGTTTTGCATAATGTATGAATGTTGTGTATTACCAAAGAATATTCATATATTGTTTATTCTTTGGTATTACTTTAATATCACGTTGTGTGCATATGTTGCTTCGTTGTTACATTGGCATTATTGATTTCCAAACTTTACCGCGTTTTGTGGGTGAACTTTTTTGACAAATTCGAAAAAGTAATACCATTTTTTTTTAAATAATTTTCAATGGCCTATTCGACTATGCTAGGGCCATTTTGATATTTGCAAAAAATGGGAAAAAGTTATACCCCTATTGTACAAGCCATATATTCTTTTTCTTAAAACTCTTGTATGCTAAAATTAATCTCATATTAAAATTATTTGGCATCTTTTAGAAATATCAAATTTCGCTGAAATTAGTTTAGTAAATTAAAAGTTTTACAAATATGAAAAATTTTCAGCTGAGTTGGTTATTGGAGCGTATACACGCTATAATTAATTGATATTACTCATACGCGAAATGAATATTAAACATATTAAAAATACATATTAATTTTTTTAGTTTAATCTTTGTAAAATATATTGGCGGGTTACATATTTGTTAATAAACTAACAGACTACTAAAAAGTTTAATTTAATTAAAATAATTTTAGAGCCATTTCCAATGTCTTAAAGCTTGCCTATGTTTATTCTTATAATGAACAACACTGTTTCATTATTCTATTCATATTTCTTTATTCAAAATTCATTAATATGTTAAAAAAAAATGTAGAATAATTTTATTCTCGCTTCTAACCCTAAGGCTTACCCATTTTGGAAAACTGATGAAAAACTCTAATTCCTTCAGCAACAATCACCTTTGTACAATACAATTTTCTATAATTTTGTAAAAAAATGACAGCTGTTCTTTTTTGACTATAAATTATTGCATATTATTTTTAATAATATCCTAAAAATTAAGAAAATATTTTAACACATTATATTTTTTATTTAAAAAATTCCCTTTTTTGGAAAATTATTATTGATTACAGAGGGAATCACTGATTCTGCGGCACGGGGTTTCTTATTCAAATCGTATACACGGTATTTAAAAGTACCAAGCCTCTAATCCACTTTTTTTAATTGACTCTAGTTCTCTCGACAATTTGTAAAATTAAGGAGGTCGCACCATATATCGAATCATATCTCGAACATGGTCCCGGACGCCAAATCTTAGTTTAAAATAGTCAAAGACACAATTATTACAATAAGATTTAACTTTATAATAACAAAAAATTTAAATTTTTTAAGCTTTATAGAAGAGTGCATGAAATTCGCTATGAAGGAAGATATAATTTCAAGTTATTGATTTAAGTTAATAATATTCTTATAACCTTAAAAACAACAACATAAAATTTTAAACTTGTTTTGGCAACATTTATTTGAATTAATGTGTATTATTTGTAATAACGATTATTCAATTATATATATACATTAGGGTAGACCTCTTTTCTTGTGAAGTTTTTCAAATTCTCGGTCTAATCCCCTAGAAATGTTTTGGGTACTCAATATTTTAATGTAACTACTTAATACTTTCAGAGTTCAATTTTTTAATGATTTCGTATTATTTGATTTAATTAGCTTGCCATTAACCAGTGTAAAATTGTGTTGTGCAAAAGTCGTGAAATCAAATTTTAAAAAATTTTAAAATTTTGTAGTTTTTTACTAAGGATTTTACGCAGTTTCGGGTATTTCAAAATTCAAAATGGAGCTTAATAGCTCTTGAAATTATGCATCATTTTTCATATATCTCGTTAATATGTCCTCAACAAAAATGATGTACAAGATACCCAAACTTGGAGAAAAAACGTGAATGGCACAAAAAAGATATGGCACGCGTTAAATTACATTTTAATATCATTGTGCGATATTAAATTATTAATGTTTAAAAAAACACAGAAATTTTGTATATATTGTTATAGCGGATTTTGGCGTTATGTGTAAGTCAGTTTTAATCTGAAATAAGTTCTTGTGATAAGTAAAAAAAATACAAAAAAAAAAAAAAAAAACGCTAACAGATCTGTGTTCAACTAGAGCCAAGAATATTAGTACAAAATATCGTTGATGTGGCATTAAAAAAATTTCGAAATTTTTTTGAACCCCACAAGTAAACGAATTTGAAGAATTTCCCATATGAAAATAAATTTATTGATTTTTTTTTAACTTTGAATTTATTTAAATAGATCTAAAAAAAAAATGTATGCTGATCGTTAAAATATATTTGTATTACTAAAATAACCCTTAATTAAAAAATACATTTAAAATTAAAAAAAAAATTAGTAGAATTTGCCGGCAATAATTTATTATCGCTCACTTTTAGTACTTTTTACTCAATGGCCTCGTTGTTAATATTTAATTTTATATTATCTATTTTCATAAAAAAACAAATATTGTTTAAAAAATCTGGCTTAAATTTAAAACCAATTTAATAAGAATTTCACGTAAATAAACAAACAATTACTTTTTACGTTTAAATATTTCTAAAAGTTCATGAACACTCCACATTTGCAAATACGTCTTTAAAATAATTTACTTTACTTTAACCTTGATTATCATCTAAATTGTATTTTCTACATTAAAATTTTTTTGTTTAGAAAAAAGGGATTTCAATTTCCTTAAAATAAACTTTTTTTGTTGCTATTTTTATAGATATGTCTATCGAATAGGGATCCACCACATTTACATTTGATTTAAAATAGTGATTCTTCAACTTTTTTTGCAGAGGGTCTAATATACACAATGGAGTGTCCTGAGGAAACGCTTTTTTCCCCCATTCTAATGCATTTTGGTAAACCAACTGTTTAATATTTTAGTTATAAAAGGAGCAAAATTGTAAAATGTATATATATTTTGCAAAAAAAGATATAAAACTTATTTTCACATTATATACTAAAATGGTGGTTTATGGACCAAAATGTTTGCAATATTTTATGTTTTTTTTTTTTTTTTTTTCATAACCTGTTCAAAACTGCGAGTTTTATGGTATCCATTTCGAATGTAAACTCAAAACTTTTTTTGACAATATGTTCTACACCCGTAACTTTCAATCGCTGGTAGGGAACTGAAGATTATTTTAAAAAATTGTTTTAATATTTTTTTTCATATTCACCTCAATAATATGCATCGTTTGAGGGGTCTTCCTACAAAATTTTTGTCAACGGAACATTCTAATGCACAATCAATATAATTTCAATGAAATTTATTTTTTTTCTGATGAAGCAAACTTTACTCATGTTCATTTAAGTATGTATGTTAAAATAGTGATTAGATAAATAAGTGGTAAAGAAAACTCTAAAATGTATGTATGTTGTTTAGTCTATGTTAATTATAAATAAAGTTTTAAATCATAAATAGGTATATATATAAACGAGTTTTCACTTGGGAATCACTGCAAATAAAATGCCGTTAACTATTGTTGTGTGAATGATTTTTAAGGGAAGTTTGAATATTTACAATTGTACGTGTGAAAATTCATTCAAAGGAAGTTAATTCCATGCATACGACTCACACGTATCACATATCAAATCCCTTTTTTCATTTTGGTAGGCATATCAAATCGTTTGAGCTCATTTAATGTTCTTAACACACGAAAAATACTTAAAGGTATTCAATTTTAAAATACTACAATGATAAAAATATCTTTTTTTTTGTATATATGTACATTCACACTCGACTACAGGTGAAAGACAATAAGTACTTCAGAAAATCAAAACAAGTAGCAATACTCTTTAAATATGTGTACTACGTCATGATATTTAACATTTAGAAAGTTTTTTTTTTTTTTTTTTAACAAAAAGGGTTTTCTAAGAATTTGAATTTAGTGTGAAATAAGATGTAATCAAATTACAAAGTTTTGCAACGAAAGATTTTAATTAAAATTTAAAGCAGAACTAAATATTTGTCAGACACTGTTGCAAACATTGATATTATAATATATATTTTTTACATGAAGTAAATTATCCTTACAGACTTTAAGTACTTTTAATTGCAATGAAATACACCTATACATATACATATATATATTTTAATTTAAGCAAATGTTAAAAATAATTGAATAAAGAGGAAGAAATGTTGTTTGAAATACAACTGATAAGATTTCAATTATTGTTTTACAATAAACATTTCAAATTATTGTTACTTTGGCAACTAAATTTAACATCAAACAAATTCAATTCTTAATTTCGTCATATCGTTAGAAAATGTTTGTAATTAAATGAGGTGTTTGTGTATAAGTAATTCGTATGTACACTGTTTAATTTAAGGTATAATTTATTTCAATGGAAAAATTATTGTATAATTTTGTGAATATTTTCGATAACTTTAATTAACCCTAATTAAAATAAGTGTAAACTTTCGGTCTTAAATGTAATCTATAGTGTCATTATTAGACTTGTTTGAGAAGATTAGGATTTTACAAACGTATTTTAATTTAGTATTAATATTTCTTAAAAAAAATAAATAAATAAATAAATAAACACAGAAAAAATTATTCCCTTAAATTTTTCAATTCATTTATTAATTATTTTTATTTTAAAATGTAATTAATGTATTAACCAAATTGATTAACTTTTTAAATTTATTTATAAATATTTTTTTTTTTTTTTGTCAAAAATTAATAGTTCTAAAAAAAATCAAATAATAATGAAAATCATTTGGAAAAAAACAATATTTTTATATAAATTTCCCATTTTTATATAAATTTCCCCAATTTTTTTATAAGAAAAAATTTTTTGATATGGGTTTCTTAGGGATACGATTTTCAAAGCCTTATAACTTCCATTCTTTCATTCAAAAATTTTTACATAATTATTTTCGGCGTTAAAAGTACTATAAATGATGACAAGAATGCAAAAAATCGGAGCTGAATCGGGGTATTCAATTTAAACCAAGGACCCAAAATAATTATTATCATAATTTTCGAAATCGAAAAAATTGGCACTTTTTAAGAGTTATTACAAAAAATTTATTTTTAATAATTATTGAATAATACATAAATATAAGTTACTCATAACTATTATTTTTTAACTAATATTTTAAAAATTAATTAAAATAATTATTAATGAACAAATAAAATATAAATTTTGAATAATTATTATTCTTCGATATATATTTAATAACAATTATAATAATAATTTTTTATAATAATTAATTGCGAATATCATTGCAATTTCATCATCTCAAGTCTCCCATGATATTAGAAATCTAATTGAATATACGTATATTGTTTTTATCAAATTTCAAAGAAAAAATACCCAAATAAAATTAAAAAATTATTTTTAAGTACAAAATTAAAAAATAACTATTACAAATAATATATATTATTTTTCTCAATCATAATTATTATTTTTTCGATAAAAATATATTAATTGAAAGCAAATAATTATCAATAATTATTCAAAAAAATATAATTTTTTTTTTGATGGCACATTAAAATCCTTTTGTATATATATATAAAGTGAATCGAATGCATGTAGAATCATTTCGCGTTAATCATTTCATTTAAAGTTGAACATATAAAAATTTTTACAAACTAAAAGTTTATGTACAATTCTGGTCAAAATTACACATAATATAAAAACCTACTGAGTTATTCAAATAAAATTTATGATATTTTCAATGTTTGATGGTATTAGTGCAGCATATTTTAGGGTTTCCTAGTAAAATTTTAAAAATTTTCTTTTCAATAAAAATCGCGATTTTTAAAAATTTTGTGAAAAATTTGGATCGAATCTAATTTATTTCTCCATATATTGATAGAAAATATATTTTGTTAGAGTTTATTATATAGAAATGCTTTTTAATATTGTTATCCTTTTTTAATATAAGTAAATATTTTTTGGTCCATTATATGTTTATCTTTCAAAATTTTTTAATGCGCCTCCAAGTTTTTATTAAGCATAACAAACATCTACTAATTATGTCAATTGAAGTTAATTTCATGCTGTCCACACATTGTGCCTTAGCGAAATGTGTTTTGACAAAAGTGTCCCGTTTTCAATTATCAATTCAATTATACTTAAATTTATACTTAAATTTATGATCATAATCAATTTTATTTATCGCCATTCTTATATCTATATATCCAATATTTGTTTAAATTGGAATTTTCTATATAAAAATACAAAAACAAAAAGTGCAATTTTTGCATAATTTTCAAAAAGTCCATAAAATTTTTGTATTCAATTTATTTTTAATGCTCTACCGATTTTGTTATTTTCTTGTTTTCCAAATTTTGAGACTATCAAGTGGTTTTTTGAGAAACTCTAAATATTTTATCTGTAATAAAATCTTTGTTATTAGAGATATCTTAACGAAATTTTCAGTGAATGTAGAATTTATCGTGAAAAATGAGAAAATGAATAAAAATAGGATTTTACTAAAAGGAATCCCACAATTCCCAAAAGAACGACAAAAATCCCAAAAATGAGTTTTTTCACCTTTTCGGCTATAAAATCCACATTTTTCCGAAGTCCCGTAGGTTTTGATTGAAAACTTTTAAAAACATATGGCAAATTCTTAAACTGCATTCCGTTTGCCGATTCGTGCTTTGGAATTTGAGAAAATATAGTCTAAAGTCAAAACTTTCATATAAAATGGGTCCAATTCGGGATGGTGTGTACCTTGAGCATTTGTGTTATTTGGCTTGTTTTTTATCTTAAGGTCTTCTCTGTGAAGAAAGCTTTTAGAAAATAATAAAATTATTATATGTTGTTGAAGAAAATTTTATTGTAGAGAAAAAAGATTGTAGATACTTTTTCGGCCAAAAAAACACAAAAAGTCGTCATTTTTGGACTCGGTAAAGATATCGACTTGAAATTTTTTTTATTCGATAGCTAATTTTGTTCTTTAATTAGAGAAAGAAAAAACAAATGAAATCTGTCGGAAAATCTAGGATATATATGAATAAAACTGGACCAAGAACATGCAAAATTGAGGTACTTAAAAATTCAAATGGAAATAACTCAAAAACTATAAGAGATTAATAGGATATGTAAGCACGTTTTTTGTAGCTCTTATCAGTGCTTATAATAATGTATAAGAATATTTGAAATTGGACGAGATTGGCAAGCGATTAAAAAATTTCTATGTCATGAGCTCCGCCCCTGAGGGGTCTGTTCCGTCCCCCTTCCAAATTTAATATTGTACACTCCTCTGTTATACATATACCAAATTTCACGAAAATCCATCCAGCCGATCAGAAGTTACAGATTTATTTCCAAAAAATTTCGATTCTGCCCCACTGTGCAATCTTTCCAGCAGTTTATATATGATTGCATCACAAACTTATAAATTAAAATTAATTTTTAATAGTTCTGTTCAAGTATTAGTTTGAATTAAAGTTTTTAGTCAGAAAGTGTTCCTGTTCTAAAAATTTGTTTATATTTCGTTGTTTCAAAAATTTTAATTAAAACTGTAAATCTGACTCGTAGTTGAACGGAACTAATATTCATAAAAAGAATTATGTAAAAATTACAATCAGTTTATTGAATTAATTTGTTTTTAATTTTGTAATTTTTAGACAAAAAAAGTCGACAAATGACGACAAAAATCTTCAATAAAAATCTTCAAAATCGTCAAATCAACTATTTATAATCGTCAAAACATCATCAATATGAAATATTACGATTTTTATATGTTAATAAATATTTTATTTTCTATGATTTTCTAATGAAAAATTAAATTATAAATTGAAAAGAAAGTAATAACAATTATTTATTATGAGAATCATGTACATCTATATTATATATTAAAGGGAGTTTACACCATTATTCTTTGTATTAATACTAGAGTTTTATTTTCTATAATAAATATCAAAAAATGTATTAACACAGGGTCTATAAGATTTTGTAGAATACGTTTACCCCTTGTTAAACATAGGGTCTACACAAGAATTTTTTGTATCATAATATGTAACAGAGAGTGTCAAATTCGCCGGCAGAAAAGAGTAACTATTTTGTTTATATTATGTTAAATCTTATTCTAATAAATCTTACAAGATTTCATTATTTTCACTCAGTCACAGAGTAAACATGTACTTTTTATTTAAGAAATTCGAACTTTTTGAGCACAATTTTAATGAAAATGTTTTTAAATGCAGGATAACCATTAAAATAAAACAATTTTACAAAAAATATTGTTTTTAAGTACTTTCAAAATACACAAGCACTTACACAAACAAACTTTCATATAGGTGTACTTTTTTTGACAATTCATCTTATGAGCCCAAACACAACCTAGCGGATTATTTTTTTTATATGAAGATTTGACAACTAAAACAACAAAGCGGAATCCGCTGGAAATTAAAATCTATTTTAATTTCACAACGGATTCTCAAAAGCTCTCATTTCACTCTCCCTCTCTGTCAGTGTTGCCGTTGTTGCAAAATTGATCACATAAGTTTACATTAAATTTATATAAGAAAGAAAGAGATAGATAGATTTGCCTTTTATTTTTTATGTATGGAATTTAAGAGAGAATGATAAATAGTTTTTTATATATGTAGTTTTGTTGTTGCCAAACACAAAAAATATAAAGAAACAAAAACAAAATATATATGAAATCCGCTGCTGGATTCCGTCTTCATTTAATTTGCATTTCTCTCTTAGAGCGGAAAACAACGTTGAAATTCGTTTGGTTGTGTTTGGGCTCTATAAGATAGTTGTGTAGAAAAATCTTATCACAACAGTCTCATAATATTTCTTATATACTAATATTTTAGTCTACAAGTGAGATAATTCTCTCAGAAAGTGAATTTAATACTCTCTGTTACATATTATGATATAAAAAACTCTAGTGTATACCCTATGTAAGATTTAACATAATATAAGCAAAATGGTTACTCTCTTCTGCTAGCAAATTTGACACTCTCTGTTACATATTATAATACATATAACTGTTGTGTAGACCCTATGGAAGGAAAGTGATATGAATGTCATAAGTTTTATTTTAATTATTAAAATATTTTTTAAACGAGAGAAAAAGATATAGTCGGTCAAGCCCGACCATTGATACCCTACACTATTATGTACAGTATAATTCGGGGAGGGGTCTTTTATTAGACTTGCAGTCAAATGTGTACCGATACTCATAAGTGTAAAATAAGACATACAAATACAGAATATTACGTTGATGCTGACATTTATATAAATTTATTCACTTTTGGGTGATTCCCGAAAGGGGGCCTTATATGGGAGCTATGGTAAATTATGGACCAATCTTTATGAATTTTGGTACTATCATTTATGTTTATATAAAACTTATTTGTGTCGAATATTAACTTGATATTAACATTTTAATAGGATTTATGGTCGTTAAAGTGATTTTCTGAAAAGGGGTTTATAATGGAGCTATGGGTAATTATGAACCGATCTTTTTAAAAATCGGACCACTTATTTAGACTTATATGAAACTTATATGTGCCAAAATTATTGCTATATTTAAAATATTGCTATATTTAAGGGATTTATGATGGTTAAACCCTTTTCCGGAAGGACATTTGTATGGGGGCTAGGTGAAATAATGAACCGATCATAACCAATTTCAATAGGCTTCGTCCCTGGACCAAAAGAAACTTGTGTACCAAATTTCATAAATTTTGGTTCAAAATTGCGACCTGTAGTTTGATTACAAAGTTTACATGAACGGACGGACGAACATCGTTAAATCGACTCAGAAAATGATTCTAAGCCGATTGGTATAAATTAAGCTGTGGTGGTGTAGGGTATAAAAATTAAAAACAAAAAATTTAACAGAATTGAATACAAATAAAACTACAAATAAAAAAGTGTGCCGAAATTTGCTTTAAGAGATGCAATTACGTTTCAAAAATTTCAAGATTTCAGCATACAAATTATATACCATAACCCTTAAATGCCCAAGGCCACCGATTTTTATGAAAAAAATATATTATATGTAAAATGTCGAAAAATTAATAACTACGCTTTTAGTTAAAAAAAAAAAAAAAAATTAAAGAAGTTATTTTGAAAAAAGTGGTTGTATCTTCAAAGATACACTGGGCATTCACTCCTAACAAAAATTATTAAGACAAATTGGTAAACAGAAGAAATAGCTTTATAAATTGTACTATAAAATGTAATAAAATGATCAAAAATAATGTATATTAATACAATGATGAGCAAAAATTCAATAAGTATGATATTTATTAAGCATCTATGTACTTTTTGAATTTAAAAATGAATTCATTTTGAATTAAATTCTGTTAAATCTGGCATCAGGTGGGCGTACTAAATATACATCCGGTTTTTAACGATTTTTTCTTATTTATGCTTCAAGATGTGGACACTCTTTTTTGGAGAGAATGTTGTGCATCGCAGGATAATAATTTATAAGCATTTTCCAACTTAAATTCAATCAGACGCATGGGCTTAAATCCAGGTTTATGGTGATGTATCCTCTTGATACTTTATATATCTAACTTCGTCTTTTCATTCGAATTTTATGAAGACTCATTGAACTATTCTTTAATTCAACTCCACCCATTTGACAAATGTAGTCCTTTATAATTTGAGGACACAGACTAATTTTAACGGTTTTATTGAGTCGTTAAGTAACTCTTCGTTGAGGGACAACTCTCGTGTCTTAGGTACAGCCAGGCGGATGTTTTTTGTTTGACCTACGAGAATTTTGCGTCTGGCTCTAGCATTGGCTAGGGTTTGTCGTCGAGTGCATATACATTCACAGCTTTCGAGGGTTTTCTTTTGTAATATCCATTCGTATTATATAAAAATCTGAATTGATATAGGTGAAGACCATAAAATCCAAAAACTGAGTTGGGGAATTCTTACTTTCTATACGAAGGTCTAGATTGGCGACAGTTTTCGAAGGAGTGTTCTGTATATATATCACAATAGTAAGGCATTTAGTTTCAAAGCCTCTCAAAATAAACACGGTTTTATTAATTTTGTCAAACGTTTTCACAGTTGTCGATTGTTCTGTCTTAATTTCAGCAATACAGAGTACATTTGATGTAAGTTGACAATAAATTCACCACTATATTTTCTTTCCAAGTCAGCGAAGTTTCATCTATTCCAATTATACATGCAATATATTCTTAACTGGTCCCACGATCGAATTTCAGTATACTATACTTATGTAAAAAAGTTGTACAAATAAAAAATGTGGTTTTGACCTTGGTTCAAATTGTGATAAATATATTGAGATTCTACATCAATTAAATTCCCCACGTTTTCATTATGATTGAATATTCAGATAAAATAGTTCTAAATCGTCACGTTTATGTCAATATCATTCTGTTTCATATTTTTATCATTGTCTACTACATATCACCTGTATTTGACCTTCCGTTTTATACCAATGAGCAAAATTAAGATCACTGCTTTTATTATAGATATCCTAAATACTATTATCACCTATAATTTCGGTATTACTAATTAGTTCACATACGTCATCATCAGACATAACAAACTAACTCGAGTAAAAGTCAAAATTTTTACAAATGTGCATAAAAACTAAATTTTTGTTATTAAAAAATACCATGTGTAACAGAAATCAAACTTTATCTGTAAACGCCTAGTGTATCTTTGAAGATACAACCGGAAAATTATAATTTCTAGAGAATTGTCGACCTATATAACTATAATATTTTTTTATATCTTTAAAGAACATATGTAGTTCCAAGTACGGAAATATTTTTTTTCGTTTAAAAATATTCATAGCTTCTCAGATTTTACACTTTGAAAAAGGACGTTTATTTAATTTTAATAAAAAATATTTTTTGACTTCATTTTGAAATATTTCCAAAACGGAGTAATTAAGAAATAATAAGTATTTTTTTTTTTTTACAAAGACATGTTATGTTTTAAATGATATAAAACCAATTTAAGACAAATTTAACGAAAATTGTGGCCGTAGGAATTTTTTGAATGGTTGTAACTTTAAAGATACCAGGGGCATTTAAGGGATAATATATTTGAAAATATGATATATGTTTGTATATGTATAAATGATAAATATGTGGTTTTATATGACTTTCAAACAAAAAATAAGTTATTTACCTTATCTCTTGAAACTTTATAAAAATAAAAAAACAAATACACTCTTTTGTAATCCCATCTCCGATAAACAAAATTTAATTTTAAATGAATTCATCAAAAATATCATTGGATACTTAGTACAGCTATTTAGGTTTTAAGGTTATAATAATATATAAATTGATTATAATATAATACTATATTGGTTCCCGTAAATCTTTTCTAATAAATGAATCATTTATATTCACAAATTTAAGAAGATTTTTATTTAAATTGTTAATATTTTTGTACCAACTAATTTACTTTTAAAGAAAAATATATAAAAAATAGTGAAAATAGGTCAAATCGTCAAATTTAGGGTAAAAATTATCAAATCGTCCACATGCCATTTTTCAACCCAAAGAGCGTCAAATCTGACAACAGTGGGAATTAGTCATGTTATCAACAATTTGTCATCATTCAAAATGTTTATATACATTTTTTGTAATTTTGTTTACACCTAAAAATATGCTATCGTTTTTAGGTTTATTTTACTTTTCGTTATTACCAGTATGGCCATTTCAGACTTTTTTGGATTTTTATTTAGCATGCGGTATTTTGCAAGTAATGTTGCCAATTTAGCCTTTTTGAAGCCAAATCTAACCTTTTTATTTAGCTTTTAGCCTCAAAATTTTTTAGGTTCTATCCTTTTTTTATATTTTTTTTTTTTTTCTTTTGATTATGAAAATAGCTTTAAAAAGTTAAAATTTATTATTTCAACAAAGAAGGAAAAAATTTTTATTTGTTTTTACCAATAATATTTTTACAGAATCATATATTTAAGCATTTTTGTGTATTAATTGGCATGAAAAATCGGATTCTTTATATTTGACTAAAATTTTCGACTGCGCCGCTCAATTTTTCCAATTTATATATAACTTAACTAATATCATGGACTTACTTATTTTTTAATAGATTTTATTGACCACAGAAACTAAACTTGAAAAAAAAGAAAAAAAAAATGCTCAAAAAGGAATTATAATTTAAAAACTACGAAAAATCACTTCAAATCTTTGGAAAATTGTTCATATGAATTATAACCCAATATGGGAATTTTGAGGTCAAATTTTCATTGGATCATTTTGTTGGCAGTCTTTCTATGTTTTATTTATAAATATTTTACTATAACTTTAAAAAAATAACAAAAACCAATGAGAAAAAATTAATTTTTTGAGACATTTAGTCTTCTGTGACCTGAAAGTCCAATTTAGCTTCCTTTTCTCCCGCCTCCTGGCAACACTGATTGCAAGGGTGGCAACCGATTCAAAAAGGTAAAAATATAACGGTAATAGTATTTTGAATTATTTCGGTAAGGGTATTTCATCACCTTATTACAAGTTTTATTTTAATTTTATTAAAAATAAAAATGTTTCTTACACTGAGAAATAACGGCAACGGTATTTTAGAGTTTTCGGCTTTTGGCCTATTTCGGTAACGGTATTCAGAATAGTTTTTTTTTTAGCTGTAAAGGTTTTTTTGCGGTAACGGTAGACAACCTTGGTATATTTTTATTGAAATTTATGCTATTGTGGCAAAATAAAGGCATCAACGAAAATACATATGAGTCATTTCAATACTAGCACCACACAGTTGTCTCAAAACGATTTTTTTTGGAAATAATTCTGTAACTTTAGAACTCCTGGACGTATTTTCTCATGGACAGTGAGGTGTATGCCAATTGATTTGGAGAAGGACAGGTTCTTAGCGGATCTGGGGCACGGGGTGTAGACCTCCAAAGTTGGTCACCTCGGGTATGAAAATTTTAAAAAAATCTCCAAAATTTCATTTATTATTTGATTGAAAAAAAATTTTGCATATAGATAGTCCTTATAATTCTCTACAAAAAATACGCTTATATGTGTAGGTTATCTCTTTCACTTTAAAAGATATTAGGACCAAAGTAAAATTTTGAACCATTTTTGGACATGTTTCTTTTTAGTTTCTTTAACTTGGCGGGCTCAATTTGAGTCCTAAAATTTCATATTCTCTAAATTCTGTACAAAATTCTAAACAATTTTCATGAAAGGATCATATACCTATGTGATTTAGATAAAGTTATATTATTTTGTGAAATAGAAAATTTGAAAAAATTGTGATTTTTTGTGATTTTTTTCAAAAAGGTGGTAAAATTTTTTCACTTTAAAATCCATTATTTTCCTCTGGACTATACATTTTTTTCGTGTTCCATATCTTCACGTAGAGTGCAACATCATGTTAGAGAGATTTCGATTTTCTTCGCATAGAATTACGGAAAAACTAACGAAATTTTACTGGGAAAAGAATTTATTTATTTTATACACTATTTAAATTCATTTCATGGACATTCCAGCGCTACAATGAATTCGAAGTCAAAATTTTACCACTTCGGAGTGGCCACCATACTCTCTCGACATTAATATAATTGGAAATTGCTGTCACGTAATGTTTATGAGTTGGACAGACAATACGAGGATAAAAATTCACTATCTGAAGAGATTGGAAAAAGTTGGAGCAAACCTTCTTTCTTACAAGATGAAAATCTTTATAAGTCCCCTCCAAATAGAATTTTTTAGGTTGAATTGAATAATAAAAGCTATTCTCATTATTAGTAATTTCCGAATAATATAATAAGACAAAAAAAAAAAAATAAACAATTTACATCAATACATCTTGTTGTTTTATTGAATAAATAATGTTGAACCTATTCAGATGAAACAAAAAATTTACCTAAAAAATTCGATTGTTCGAAAAAAAATCTTAAAAATCGTGCTTAGTTATTACTTAAATTTATTTTGTTTGTAAATATATTAGAATTGAAGACTTTAATGGCCTGTTTCTCTATGTCGAACGAAAGCTTTCTTTCGCCTTCTAAGCGAACGAAAACTGATTTGGGTTTCTCTAACTCACTTCTATGCGAACAATGAGTCGAACGACAAGTCGAAAGAAAACGTAAGTGTTTTCATATAAAATTGGGTTTCTGTATTTCGAACGATAAGAACAAAAATGTCAAAATCAGTCACTTGCTATTTTGCTTTCGACTGGTTGAATTTTTTAAAGAAAAATAGGAAAAATACTCATAAGGACATTGCAAATGTTCCTTAATCATGTTTATTATTCATTTTGATACATTTGGTATCCATAAATGATGATTTTGTGTCTAAAAAACCATTTCTAAAAAAAATCAAAAAAATATTTATTTTTTTTAAATTATTTTAATTTTGTTTGTTTATTTACTTGGTTGTATATAAGTTTAAAAAATTTAGTAGTACTTTTAATATTTTTACGAAATAAAGTTACTCTGAGAGCAAAATAAAACAACAACAATACGAAAAAACGTAACTCCATGCGAACGAAAGCGTAGGAAATACAGAAACCCAAAATTATTCGAATTCGTTCGACTTGCTTTCGTTCGCTTTGATTTTCGTTCGACATAGAGAAACAGGCTATAAAAGTTATTATGAAAAAAATTTTACTTCATTATTATTTTAAAGATAACAAGAGGTTTAATGGAACGAAAAATACAAAATCAAAAATTGCACTTTTTGTTTTTGTATTTTTATATAGAAGATTGCAAATTAAACAAATATTGGATATATAGATATAAGAACGGCGATAAATATAATTGATCGGGATCATAAATTTAAGTCAAATGTCGTTGATAATTGAAAACGGGACACTTTTGTCAAAACACATTTCTCTAAGACGCATCGTGTGGACAGCATGAAATTAACTATAATTGGCATAATTAGTAGGTTTTTGCTATGCTTAATAAAAATTCGGAGGCGCATCAAAAAATTTTTAAAGATAAACATATAATGGACCAAAAAATATTTACTTATTTTAAAAAAGGATCACAAAATATATTTTAATTCAATATATGGACTTCGTAAAATTTTTAAAATCGCGATTTTTATTGAAAATTTTTTTTTTTAAATTTTACTAGGAAACCCTAAAATATGCTGCACTAATACCATCAAACATTGAAAATATCATAAATTTTATTTGAATAACTCAGTAGGCTTTGATATTAAGTGTAATTTTGACCAGAATTATACATAAACTTCTAGTTTGTAAAAATTTTTATATGTTCAACTTAAAACCGCAACAACTTTCGCGCCCCTACATGAAATGACTAACGCGAACTGATTCAGCATGCTTTCGAGTCACTTTATATGTGAAAAAAAAGGATTTTAATGTGCCATTTAAAAAAAAAAAAATTTTTGAGAGCTAAAATCAAAATTTTTTTTTCAAAAATTAACTTTTATTTTTAATTTTTATTTTCTGTTCAAAATATAATGATTAATTTTTATGAAAAAAATTAAATTATTCAAATTTTTTATAAAAAATAACAAATTTATATTTAATAAATGTACACGCAGAGAAAAAACATGGTTACAGCATGATCACCAGAACTATTCAATGATTATATAGCCGTTTTCTCGTTGATTTAAATATACTGTGTTCATGATAGCAAAGTTTATGATTCTGTTTAATCATTTAATGATCACTCACAATCAAAATTTTAATATGGTTCACTGAATTATAATATGTATTTAAATATGTTTATATGAAATCATATTTATGAATAAATACAATCATTTAGTCAATTCTACAATTATTTAGTTAATTCTACAATCATTAAGTTAATTTTGCAAATTTAGTTAATTCTACAACCATTTGGCCAATATTTTTATTTGATTTTAAATCATATTTTGTTTTGCACAACTGTTGAATGTTTGTATTTGAAAATGTTTATGTTTTTCTCAAATATAAAATATTTGCTTTGGACTATAATTTGATTTCACACAACTATTGTATTTTTATCGTTAATCATATTTATTTTCTGCATAACTTTTGAGTACACATTTTTGTGTATAAGTTCAGTAGTTTGTTAGAAGGCAAACGATATAGCTGTGTGTTTTTGGAAAAGTGTTCAATTTATTTGTGTTCTAAGTTTAAGAAATTACAAAATAAAAAAATAAATGAAAATATATATGTCTTTTTCTGAGATATGCATATTGGAATGTATGAAGATGACGTTCCATTATTTGGTCGTATAAATATTGCTCTAATGAATCTTACTATCTTTGCGGTCAAAGGCTTTTAAACCATGGATTTAACTCACATTTTCAAGCCTTTCAGGTAGATTATGAGGATTATTATTTTTCAATATCTGTTAAAACATTAGAATTGAATTTTATTTAATTTTAATTACATTGCATTACCAAAGAAAACATAAAACTGTTGAATTAAATTCTTATGTAAATATTATAAAATATAATATGTAATTAATATTTTAACAATAAATATATGTTAAAAATTAATATGTAGAGTATAAATATTATATAAAAAAACTATTAATAACTTATAATTTAATAATTAAAAATTAATTAATTTATATACCTGAACATTTTTTTTCAATATTTTCAATAAATAAATAAATAAAAATTTCAGATAAATGTGCTTTATTTTAAATATATTCAGTATTGTAAACTCGGGCATTATATATATATAATAAAATGGGATTATATATATGATAAAATGGGATTACATATATGATAAAATAGGATTATATATATGATAAAATGGGATTATATATATGAAAAAATGGGATTATATACATGATAAAATGGGATTATTAAATGATTAAATTCGTTTATATATATGGTAAAATGGGAATATTAAATGATTAAATTCCTTTATATATATGGTAAAATGGGAATATTAAATGATAAAATTGGTTTATATATATGATAAAATGGGATTATTAAATGATAAAAAATTGTGAAATCGAAAGAAATATTGTAAAAAAAAGTTATAAATATGATTAAACCGAATCATTTAATGGTGAGAAAATGATTAAATGGAATCAGAAAAATGATTACGTACAAATATACTTATTGTAACCTGGGATCATATATTACAATCATAGTATGTTGCTCTTAGTTTATGGTCACCCGAACCATATTTTTTCTTTGCGTGTTCGTTATCGGTCAAATGATTGTAGAAATGATTGGATTTATTCATAAATATGATTTCATATAAACATATTTAAATACATATTATAATTCAGTGAACCATATTAAAATTATGATTGTGGGTAATCATTAAATGATTAAACAGAATCATAAACGTTGCTATCATGAACACAGTATATTTAAATCAATGAAAAACGGCTATATAATCATTGAATAGTTGTGGTGATCATACTGTAACCATGTTTTTTCTCTGCGTGAACGATTCACCAAAATGAAATATTATTCCCAAGTCTAATATCAAACTTCAATTTTAGAGGGGAACATTTGCAACTTTTTTTATCCCCATACAAATCAAGGCACTGTAATATATATAGAGTTCTCAATATTAATTTATTTTGCTAAATAAAAATAAAAAAATTATAAAAATTATTACGAAAAAAATTTTTTTGGAGCCAATATTTTAAGTTAGAAATCCTCCAGATGGCGCTAATTATATAGCATTTTTAAATTTTAATACAAAAATTATATAAGTTCGACGGAGTATAAAAGAAACTGTAAAAAATTATACAAATTTGCTTAATTCTGTAATTTAGTATACATAAAGAAGAAGTATTGACTCTTTTTTGCCACAATTAAAAAAAGAACCTAAATATTTATATAATTTGATAAATTTCGTTAGATCAAGAAGAGGAAAAAGAATTATTATCCCCTTACGTCGAAATCTAATATCAGAATGATACTTCATAAACGCTATTCGTCTTTGGAATGCAATTCCACACAACATTCAGTTAAATATCTGCATATAATTTCTACAAGCAATTATAATTTTTAACTTATATTTATGTTACTTCTAATATTTAATTATGTATTTATACTTAAAATTTAATTTTTTATTGTAATTTTTGTACTTTAATTTTCAAATTGAAATTTTTTTGTTATGCCTTATAGCTAAATTTTATATATATTTTAATTTTTATATATTAATTATTATGTGGCTTATTTTATAACAATTATAATCCTGTACTATAATTATAATATTTTGTCTTGTACTGTATAATATTGTATAATATTTTGTCTTGGTATCAATAAATAAATAAGTTTCAAATAAGAAAAATAATAATTCAAAAAATTTATAAATGTCTTTCTATTACACAAAAGTCAAAGAATTCTTTATGTTAAAATATTTCATGATCTTAAATCGACATTACTTCAAAATTTAATACAATATTTAAAACTAAAAAATAATATAAATTTTGAACCGGAATTCGGGCGAAATTAGGCAAATTAGTAAGTTGCTCAAGATTAAATGTGGGTGCAGAAATTATAATATTAAAAAATTTTAGGGCTTAGGGGAGGTAGGTATGCCCTTGCTCCTATTAAATCAAATACTGTCTGACCCATAAAAAAACCTATTTCCAATGACTATCGCAAATTTTAATACTGTTTAGTCTTGTATTTTTTTATAAGAAAATACGTTTTTCACATTTCAGTATATATGAGAGGTAGGCTGTAATGCTCCGATTTATTCAAAACTTTGTATGTATTTACTTTGGGTCTAAAGTAATATATGTGCCATGTTTCAGATTTCTGCGTGACCTCCTTCCATTTTAAAAACAGTATGTCAGCCAGAAATGCGTTTTCTCATTTCAGGCGTGTCCTTGCTCCGATAAAAAAATAAATTAGCAGATTTATAAGCAAGCTATTTTTAATGGCTGCCACGAATTTTGGTAATGTTCAGACTAGTATTTTAGAAAAAAATTTGTTTTCTACCATCTTTGTATGGGTTCAAAATACTGTGCAATTATTGCTATGACATTTTAAATTTGTGTTTAAGTTTGCGTAGCTTGGAAAAAATTTAAATTGGTATAAATTTGAATATTTGAAAGCATTCTTTAGGGCGCATATTTTATTAAAGTGGTGAAGGGTATAAAAGATTTAGACCAGCCAAATATAGAACTCGCTCTCGTTTTATTTAATAAAATCTCTTCATTAACCTCATATTACTTTAATTTAATTACTTTAGTTATAATAATTTTAAATTCAAACAACAGTTTTTTAAATTTAATTGTTTAAAATTTTTATAGATTTTCAAATATTATATTTTATAAATTATATACAGTCATAGTCATATGAGTCATTCCATTTAAAACCAACCAGCTGATTTTCTCACCTCTTCTGAAATTGATAATATTTAGTACAGAGATTATGCTTGTTAAAACTAAGACTAATTCAAAATTTAAGATAATTTCATCAAGTGGTTCGAAATATACGATTTCAAAGTGTAAAATAGCTAAAAATATGTACAAAGTTGTACACACAAAATTACAAATAAAGATTTTATGATATAAGATTTATTGAGATGTCATTTTAAAGGTATCAAAATTACGTTTAATATGACGTATAACATGACTTTTTTCTCAACATAAAAATTTTCTATATCTCGCGATTTTTAGTTCGCGCGAAATAATATTTCGAAAAATGGTATTTTTAAAAATTAAAAAGAAAAATATATGTTAATGGTGAAAACGTTTTCTATAACCGTGATAAGTGACATTCTGGGACTCACAATTATGACAACAAACTTCATAATAAATACAAAATATTATATCATAAATACTAAAGGTATTTTCAGACGATAATATTCAATATAAAGATTTGTCAAAATTTTAAATAATAAAATATTTACTTATCGTCTGAATACAAATTGTTTGATTATGAAAAATTACTTATAATTTTTTTGAAAATACTAAGGTATTTTAAATTTTTGAAATTTTTCAAAATCTTTTGATAATCATGTTATATTTTTCATAAACAAAAAGTAAAAACAATAAAATATTTATTAAAGAAATTTTAAATCAATATACCTCATGAGTTTCATAAAGGTAAGAATTTGCAAAAATAATATATAATTTATGTAAACTACTTTAGGATTTTCTATTGGATTTTTTGACATGCTGATGAAATACATAATATTTTATTGTTGAAAAATTCTAATACTAAATATTATCGTCTGAAAGTACCTTAAAAGATATTTGTAGTTTTGTACATATTTTTAGCTATTTTACACTTTCAAATCGCGATATTTCGCCAACCACTTAATAAAATTATCTGAAATTTTAAATTAGTCTTAGTTTTGATAAGTTTTGAATAATGATTGTACCAAATATCATTAAATTCGGCGAGGTAAAGTTCAAAACTGTAATTTTTCGTGTTGGTTTTAAATGAAATGACTCTCTCCTCCTCTGCAAATCCTCCATTTAAGCAGTAGCTTTGGAGATACAGATTTATTACCAAAAAATTTGCGTTTGACCCCACTGTGTGCTGATCAGAAAATGACTTTTTGTATTTAATATTATTAATTTTGTTGCCTCTGTTTATATGGAACTTATATGTGCCAAATTTCATTAAAATATTGCTATACTTATTTAAGGGATTTATGGTCGTTAAACACCTTTTCCGGGAAGACATTTGTATGGGGGCTAGGTGAAATAATGGACCGATCATAACAAATTTCAATAGGCTTCGTCCCTGGACTACATTAAACCTGCGTCCAGGGAACATAAATTTCAATAATTTATGTTCAAAATTACGATCTGCAGTTTGATTACAGGGTTTACATGAACAAAAAGGCGGTCAGATGAACAGACCGATGGACGGACATCGTTAAATCGGACGGACATCGTTAAGACCAATATTTTTGGGTACTACAAACATTAACACAAACGCATAATACCCGCCACACCTATGGTAGTGTAGGGTATTAAAATTATGTGGAAAGAAAAAGTAAATCTCTGATTACATATTTTGTATAAAATGTAATTTTTTCGTTCATGTTAACTTTTATGGAAAAATTACGAAATATAAGCTATCGTTTGATATATTCATATATCATTAATTTTGGTGAAAAAGGTTTAATACACTTTGGTTTTTTTCATGTTATGTTGGACCAACCTAATGTACAGTGTACACACACTTTATTACAAATATTTTTTTTTAGTGAATAAACATTATGTTATATCACCTTGAGCTTTTTAAGATTTTTTTTATCGGTTAAAGGAAACACAAAAAATTTACAGTTTCATTTATCATCCATCTATCCTATCCATGGTGCATGCATCTTAAGTAATTTATGTACATCAGTTTATACTGGAATTGAAGTGAACATGTTAGTACTTCATTGGAGCATAACTGAATGTATTTAAAAGAATAAATTAGTACAAAAAGCAGACGTTCCGTAATAACCTGTAATTACGGGATGATCTGTATATTTTATACCTATAAATATTGATTATATTCCAAGTGATGCCAGTATTAATAGTAATTTTTGTTAATATTTCATATTTAACTATTTATGGAATTTAAATGGTTAAGAATGTCTGACATGGGTATATTATATTGTTGTTCGTATGGGGTAATATTGTATGTTCTTTCCTGTCATCTTGTTGATGAACCCATGTTTATATGTATTGAAGTTTTGATGAACACTATTGTAGCTGCTTCTGATGCCATTCTTGACATTTTTGGTTTTATAGTTTCTTGTTTTGGTTTTCTCTTCATATTCAGGAGCCATAAGTTTTATAGTTCATATTTTCTTTTTATATCTTCATAAATGTGTATGGAAATAATATTTTCTTAAAATCTTTATGACTTGTTTTCACAAACTTCAAGCAGTAAAAGATGAAAAATACATAAGTTTTAATATACAATAAACGTTTAAAACTTAAATAACTTTTAAGTATTTATAACATACTTATACATACAGTTAGGGACAAAACTATTTGTACACCCATGCATTTCGTATATCTTCAATAATTTATAAAGAATAAAAAATTATTATATGTAGTTTTAATTCAGGTCCATTTTTATTGAATTATTTGATAAAAAATAAATTAACATATAACACATTGTTAAAAAAAAGTACAATTAGTAAAAATCTTTGGGACAAAAGTATTTGTACATCAGTACTTTGTACAATTATTTGTACGTTGGACTCTTGTATGATGATTTTTTTAAATACCGTTATATTTTCTTCGTTAATCGAGTTTTATTTTACAAAATAAGAAGTTGGTTTTAACGTTTTGAATAATAAGCACATCAAAAATGGGAAAGCGAAAAGAGTTGAGTTTGGATATTAAAAATTTAATTATTGATGAACATAAAAAAGGAAAATCTCTCCGGAATATAAGTAATTTAGTAAATTTGCAACATTCCACAGTACAATACATTGTAAGCAAGTATAATAACAGCGGATCTGTTGAAAATGTGCGTGAAGGTATACGAAATATATGAGGTGTACAAATAGTTTTGTCCCTAACTGTATGTAGCTTGACCACATTATCTCAAAATGTTTTGGACTTTGAATTGATTACATGAAAATATGCATACAAATATGAATGTTTCTAATATTCAATAACTTAAGGTATTATTTAAAGTACAACTATTTTATTTGTTAAGAGGGCGCACAGTGCTTTGTCCCATAGACGAAAATTAAAATAAACAATTTTCAAACTGTATTGAAATAAATATTTTTAGAAAGGTAACAATATAACTAATATTTTTTAAAAGAGCTTTTTTTTACCATAAGTATTAATTTAAAAAAAAATAATGACCAAAATAAGTCTTTGTATTGTTAAGAATCTGTTTCACGTCTAAGAATAAATTCTAAACTTTAGAATAGTTATCCGTCATGCTCTCTTCTATTAATTGCCATGACCGCACAGTCCAGCCAACATGCGTTGAGATCAAAATAGAAAAAACTGTTTGGTACGATTTAAAAAATCCATTCGACATCTTTTTCTAGATCGAAAATGTATCAGCAACAATTTTTCTAATTTAATACGCCAGGGATAAGAACCAGAAGGTTCTTATGGACAAGAAAATTTTATATTTTAAATTAAGCTCCATCCGAACTGAAGTACTCTGAGAAAATATTAAGGATGTCATGTAGTAGTTAGTTTACAATTTTATGTATATATGTAAGTATTTGGTACTGCAGGTATATAAAGTTACGAAAATATGCCAACCACGAAAAAAAAGTTACATGTAAAGTGGAGCGTCAAAATGTTACCAAAAATGTAACAAATGTTACCAAACGGTAAAGGCTCCGTTACTCTACAGTAAATGTAAGAGTAAAAACGTAAATGTAAACGGAACGTAAGTTGATGGTTACTCAAAAAACGTTAATGTATCCAGTACTTTGTTGTTTGTTTTTTGTACACAGCAACATCAGTGATATCAATTATACTTATTTCCAGTAGATCAAATTCAAATTGAAAATCGTAAGAATTATTGGTTTCTATTTTAGCGATTTATATACTAAACAAAATTTGTGCTTTTATGAACAAAATTTTGAACTTTAAATTAATGATTCGACTCTGCGTCTTATTTAAATTATTTAAAACAAATTGTCCAATTGATAAACCTTTTACAGCGATTTTTTAGGCAGATTTAGTATATTGAAATAAAAAGCTGTTAATACTTACAGCTGTCACGTAAAAACGTAGAGCGACATAATTTGATTAGGTTGCTACGTAACTTTTACGTTTTTGAGTACATATTAGGGTATCCAATCGATTAACCGTCATTCGGTTATCCGGTTAATTTTTGTCGGTTAACTGTCCGAATAATTTAAAACTGTATATTTTCGAATAACAAATAAACCGAATAATTTCTATCGAATAACCGGTTAACCGAAATGTAGTTTTTTTTTTTGAGTTATAAATTAGAACATTTTTTATTTTTATGTTACATTTATGTAAACTACATCTTACTGTTACATTCCAGTAAAAATAAATAAAAATAATTTTTAGTGAGGTACTTTTTCTTCTGCTTTAGAAGTAATAAAATCCAATATATGTATATAGAAAGATTTAAATGAATTGTTCTGCTATAAGACGTTGATTTTTGGATGTTATCTTTACAAAAAAGAAAAAAACTGAAACAAATGAAAAACAATGTTATGCATAATTTTCTTTATTAAAATAATAATAAAAATTAAAACTAATTTCCTTGAGCCTTTAAAAAAAAAAAAATTTTGCACATCGTGAACATGACATAAAATATGTATCAAAAAATTCAATTCATTGAAAAGTATACGAATTTGTACTAATTCTGGATCACAATTTCTGTATCTTATTGACTTGTTTTGGATACATTTTTTGTTGGGATAGAATATTTTATAAAAAGCGATAAGAAAAGTTAAAAAAGTTAAACTTGTATTAATAGAAATTCGTAAAACATTACTTGGATTAAAGTAAATTCAAAGTTACACAAGTCATAATACTTTTAATTGTCATCTCCTAAATGTATCCAAAAAATATTAATTTAGACTCGATTAACAAATTATCATTCTTACACAGAAAATACGCTTACGAGCGGAATTAGGAGAATATTTTATAGAAATAGCTAAAAAATTAAATTTTTTCATACAAATTGGAGAAAATAATTACGAAATGATCCCCTTGAAAAAGAATTTAATTTTATATTATGTATCTAAGTAACTATTTCAATAGATTAAATGATATAATTTGTGTAATTTATATGTTTTACATATATAAATAAGGTTATTCGGTTAATCGAATAATTTTTCAATAATCGGTTATTAACCGATCAACTTTTAACCTCGAATAATTATTTGTCGAATAAACCGATTAATATGAAGATCCGAATAATTGCATACCCTAGTACACATACACACATAACTCTCATAAGCAAAACGTGTCAGCTGATTCAAATTTGGAGACCTGAATTTTGGACGAAGTCCAAATATCCTTTACCTAAACAGGTAACCGTGGCTCCACTAACCAGTAAACCTTCACTATCGCTATCATTAATTTTAATTTTCACATAACATCGTGAAATTTCCCCTTCATAAAGGGACGCAAACATTATTTCTTTTCTAATTTGTCTTTTTTCTATACCTTTCTCTTGTTTTCCTTATTTTACTATATTGGGTCAAAAACGCTCTCTTCAAATCCTCAAATGTTTGTATTGTTGTTAGCTTGCGGACGTTCCGGATGTCATTAAAGGAACAATTGTTGACGTAAAACGTCGACTCAAAAAATGAAGTCCTTTGCGCTCGTGGATTTGGTAGTACCGTTTTATTCCCCATTTGGACAATTCGATTTTTCTTGGAGTGTCAAACGTGAACTCCTGTGGAAATCTAGGTGCTGGAGATGATTGGGCTGTAGTTACAGGTGCTGCTGAGAGTTTGGTGCCGGTAAGCTTTGTTGAGTTTGTATTTGGTTATATTAATTACTCACGTTTTGTTGCGTTCCAGGTGGTAATGGTTATGGATTTATCAATCTTAAAGTTGTAGGTGGTGCTGCTTGTTGAGGATTTAATGGACTGTCGGTTGCCTGAATGAAAGCACGGGCTAATTCCTGCTGCATTGAATTCCGCAACTCAGAAATTTGCCTGGTAAATTCTTTACACATAAAAGCAAATATATCAGCCCTTAAAGCATGGTTATTAATAGCAGGTGGTGGTGCTGAAGCAGTAGCTACATTCTGGCGGAATTCTTGCTGCACATTCCTTGCAGTTATGCTGCTGTACTTTGGTGATGTTTTAGAGCTATGTGACATATGGGATTCGTTTGAGAAACCAGTGCGATCATGAGCCAACGTCATAAACACAGAGTTTTATAAAAAAAATTAAATTTTAGTTTGTTTTGCGTAAAATTTACCCTTTTTAAAAATAAAATTGGGCTAATAAAAATTTGTAAAAACCTGTGTAAAAGTGAAATACAGTGCAAAAATGCTTAATAATTTCAAAATTTAATGGTAAAATTTCGATGTTTTTTTATTTGTATTAGTTCTCTCACAATTCCCACAGTACCCGTATATGTGAGAGAGAAATTTTACTAAGAGAGAGTCGTTGTATACTTTGGCTGCAACAATTATCATAAAATAAAAAATAAAAAAAAATGATAACCAAAATAATAAAAAAGTAAAGGATAATTATAAATAAATCCCTTCCAACTGGAAAAGTAATAAACAAAAATTTGTAAAAATATAGAAAGAAATTCTGGGTAACAATAGGGTTTTCAGGGTAAGGTGGATAAGCAAAGTAAGTTATATAAAAATTTAAGAGCTAATGAATTTAAAATTCGCAAGTGTCTTTTCACTGTTCCAAAATTGTTCTTGTTCGTCAGACGTCAAAAGTTGATTTATTCTCGTTTCTAGTTTCCCCAATTTCGTGTTTTTGCATTTTAGAATCTCATGTTTCTGTTGAATTAAAAGGTTTAGTCATAGAATAGCATATAGAGACGAAATTCTCGATTGACATTTAAACAAAATTGTTGTTTTGTAAACAAAAATGTGTTTTTTTATTTTCTTTTGGCAACAACAAAATGTATTTGATTACATGTATTTTGTTGTTGCATGAGTTAGGTTTTTGACAACCGACTTAGGTTTTTGACAATTAGTTGCGTCTCTTGTTACTCTTTGGGTTTAGTATTTTCCCATGAGAATTGTCCAATATCGTATTTAGAGAACTACCAATTCTCTTGTCTGTTGCAGGGATGATAAATTCAGTACAATTTTACTTTTTTCAGTACAATTGGCTATTCAAAAGTACAGCAGTACTCCAGTGATTAATTTAGTACAATTATAAATAAAATTTTTAATTGATTTGAAGAAAAAGTTCTTTAGACATTTTTTGGATTCCTTTAGAAATCATTTTACAATAGTATATTTTGCGAAATATTATGTTTTTAAGGCCTTATGTTCTTAAAACATTTTTTAATACCAGGACTATTTCTGTATCCTAAAGTTACTTAAAAAACTGCCTTCGTCAAAAAATTTAATATTGGAATGAAAATGTTCATGCAATGTTTTTTTTTATTAAACTTTCGATATGGATTAGTAAAAAAGCAGCAACAGTAAACTTTTGGAAATTAAGCTCCACAGGGCCATCTTATATCGCTGGTATGTGGAATCCAATCATGGATACTGTTTTAAGGACTTCTAAAAAACGGTTGTTTTACTAAAAAACACTGATGCTGTGGTTGCACTGATTATGCAACACCAACATATGAGACATCGTGTGATCAAGAAATTCCAGGGCATTCATTTCACTAAAAAGTATTCAATATTTCATAAATATTCGAGCGCCCAGGTTTTTTTTCAATCCCAAATAAGTTTAAAATTGTATAAAAAAAATGCGCACTGATTTTTGCAAACAAATTCGTTCAATGTCCTTGAAATATTTTTATGAGATGACAAAATTTGTGCGTAAGATTCCGGAACAAAATAGCAGTCAACAGTATTACTCCATCAAAATTTGTTCAACTCTACAAAGTTCAACCCAGACAAAGCGTTTAAAATAAATTTGTCATTTGTTTCTTCAGAAGTCAGGACACTTTGGCAATGTACGTTTGGACTATAAAGCTACTATTCGTTGTAAATGGTATGCCATCATTTGTTTGCCAAAAGTCTTCCAAGAACTTAGGAAAATTATCTGTCAATCCCTACTACAATAATACTAGTTTTAACATTGGGTTTGAAAAAATCGCCAATATTATAGTCGTTAAAATAAAATTGTAGGGTTTTTCGCCATACAACTATGATTTATTATCCAATAATTTCATTGCATTAGCCAGTATCAAAATAAATTGCTTGGATAACTTATTTCGACACTTACATGTTTTGAGGTGCATCAGAAAGGGTATTGACTGTCATTCTACTCTAGGGAGCAGTAACATCCTTACTGTTTTATATGTTTTTCGCAAAATATAAAATGCACCCCTCGTAAAATTAGTTTTTCATAAATACAACTAAATATTTGCATACGAATTTTTAATCATTTAGAAGTTTTTAGACCCGAATGTTATCCTTTTTGAAAATATTTTCGGATATGCGTTTATTTAGCTCAACTTTCCATTACTTAACATTGAATGGTTTAATATTTTACGAATATTTTATTTTTAAGTTCAAAATTTTGATTGAATTTTCCGAACTCTACTTTTAAAATCCTGTCATTAATTGAAGAGAGTATATCTTCATTTAAAACCTTTATCAATTTATCACAGTATTGTCAAACGTAGATCTTACAATTTCCCAATATTTAATAGCTCACTTAGTTTTGTCTCTTTAAAATAATAATGCTTCAAATTTTGAGAACTCAAAGCAAAGATATTCTGATCAAGAAATGTTATAATGTTTTGGGCAGAAGAAGTTCTTAACATTTGAGTACAATTACGGCTCAAAAAGTACAATTTTATATTCAGTTTAGTACAATACTGAAAACCACATTTATCATCTCTGGTTTGTTGTCTAGCTACACTCGAAAATACTGTGTACGTTCTTCGTGGCTTTCTTCATTGAAGAGAAATGGAATTTTCTCTTCCCAAACAGAGAAAAAAAATTCCCACTTTTTAAAATGATTACGGATGGGCAAGAACTCTATTTACATCTATGTTGAGAATCACATAAATAAACAAACTCTGAATAGAAGAGAATATAGAAGAGAATATGTACTGAGCACAGTAGAACAGAAAAGACAATTTTTGCACAAAAACAAGAATATACTGATACTTAAGGCAGATAAGGGGAATGATGGAAAGATCAGATTATGATGCCATATAGGAGAATAAATAATGATCCTACTTCATCCCTACAGAAAAGGAACAACGAGCTAGAGGATAAACTATTTTTGTGCAATAATATAACTGTGATAGAGAAGAAAAAATCCACAAGGAAAAATAACGTCTTAGACCAATCTGTACATCAGTGAACTCGCCATCTAGTGATTTATGCAAATTATTGACGAATAGCTGAGGAAGAAAAATTAATTTCTTTCGATGTGGTATCACTCTTTTTACGTATGCCGGTGGACTATGCAATGAATCTTATAAAAAGAAAATGGAAAGATTTCGAGGAGCATACTGACATACCAGAGGAAATATATTTCAAGATATTAAAGTTTTGCATTAAGGACAACAGATATTTTAAATATAATGATACAATTTATCCAAATTTACCAGCATCACCCAAACTTATTGAAAACGACTATGGAACAACTTTCTTGTATTTGGTTCCTAACAAATTTATCGATTATAAAAAAAAAAAAAAAAATTAAATTTTTTTAAAAAATTAACATAACTTAAAGAAACATGCTTTTGTTTTTTTTTAAAATTCTGATTTCAGTTTCAAATTAAGTAACTCTAAAACTGCCTTTACGCACCATTTTGATTTTTTTATTTTTTATTTCATTTTTGGAATCAGCAAGTCCAATAACCTTGAGATATGAATTTTCTGCCATATCCGGCAACGATATGGCCCCCTATGCATCGGTATGAAGAAGTAGTTTTTTATGTCCTAAATTTAAATCGACATACAGGGCTTTAAGAATTACATTTCTTAAGACATTACTTCTTATGAAATTGACTACGCCTATAGTAGTATGAAGATCACTTTTAAATATATAAGATAAGGTTTTCGCAGTAAGTACTTGTAGGTGGATAATGTAAAATATTTCAATGCATATTTCGATCTCTCTCGCGGACCCTTAGAGCTGCACGAACGCCCATTTGGGAAACATTGATTTAGAGCTTGTTATGAGAAAAATATTTTAAAAATTTTCTCCGTGTTTTTTTTTCGCTAGAAGACTTTTACAAATTTTCTTAGAAGTTATTAAAATTTTTTTCCACTAAAAATTCATTTATTTTCACTTTTTCAGATGTAGGTACATTATTTATTAAGAACTTCTAAAAAAAAGTTTAAAATATGCATCTTATTCCATTTTTGAAGTGGTAAATAAACATTTTCTTTTTATACCCTTCACCAAAGATGTAAAGGGTATATATAAGTTTATCATTCCATTTGTAATTTCCACAATTTTAGTCGGAGAGCAAAAAAGTTGATATTTTCGGGATCCTTGTAATAAATGATGACGAAAGGACCATGTCCGTCCGTGTGTTGGTTGAAATAGCGTTTATGGAGTGCACCGATAACTGGCATATATAACATATATATCAAAAGATTGGAAATCCTTTCGAGTATTTTGCTATTGAAATTCAGCAAGATCGGATCATACATTGAGGAGATATGCTTAAAAAACCGGCCTTTAGAACCGGTTTTCCAGTTTCTGAAGATTCTGTATATACTAGGGACTTCGTTTTTGCAAAGGAGGCTCGGACGTTTTTTTTTTAATTTTTCTGCTGAAAAAATGAAATACAGTGAACTCTCGATAATGTGAACTAATTAATGTCGGGGTTGTTCATATTTTCGAATTTGTTCACATTTTCGATTGTGATTTTTTTTTATATATATTACTAAGTTATTCTTTCTAAAAATCATTTTTGCAAGGAATGAAAATGCAAAGATTACTAAAAAAACTTTTTGTAATTTATTTGGAGCATAAAAAGTTTTAAAAAATCCATTTTATAAAGAGTACATACGTAGTATGTACATAAAAAACAAACAAAATATTACGACAAAAAAATAAATAAAATTTACAATGAAAAAAGATAGGTAATTAAATATGGAAATAATCGGTTATTATTTTCCGTTTTTTCTTTTGTTCGACCAGCTTATTTACCGCCAATTCCCTGATTTTTCAATACTTTAATGTCAGTTTGATCGACCATTTGAAATTCAGCCCATTGGACAGCTTTGTTAAAAATTTCGACAGCTTCTTTGGCTATAATGTTGTTTTCAGGCGCTTCAATAAAACAGTCGTCATCATCGTCGGACTCTTCAATTAAATCATTTTCATCAAATGGCGTGACGTCCTCACAAGGATTATTGATCCAATCTCTAATGTTTACAGCAGTAAATACTTCCTGAGGGCACAATGTCTGTAGAAGATCTGCAGCAGTATTTTCTAAAGATCTAACCTCTGATTGCCACTTTTCTTTTAAAACGCTCAAAGGAACATTAAATTCAGGATCGTCTTCATCATTTACCATATTCAAAATATTTTTCTAACAGTTAGATAAAGTTTCTTTACCAACTCGGTTCCAGGATGCCTCTAGAATAGAAATACCTTCTTTAAGTGTGATTTTTTTTCATCGATTCAAGCAAATCCCTCTCTTTTGCAATAATTGTTGCCAGAAGACTGTTCTTATAATGAAGTTTGGTGATTCTAATTGTATTTTGATCCATTGGCTGGATCAGAGCCGTTACATTTGGAGGCATGAACATAGCTTCTATGGAACCATCCTCGGATTTAAGGTCGGATTCTGGTGAATGGGATGGGGCATTATCTATTAGGAGTAAAGCTTTTACTGGTAATCCTTTCTTCGTTAAAAAATCTGTCACCTTAATGAAAAATAAAACAGTAAGAATCCCAATTGAACTATTTTTACATGTTTACTTACCTCTGGCACAAAACAGTTGTGAAACCATTCTTTAAAAATGGAAGAAGTCATCCAAGCAGACTTTGAATTTCTGTAGTTTACGGGACAGATAAAATTTTTAAAACTGCGAGGATTTTTCGATTTTCCTATTACTAAAAGTTTTATTTTATGAGATCCTGACGCATTTGCACAGCATAAAAATGTTATCCTTTGCTTTTCCATTTTTGCACCTGGAGCGCTTTTCTCCAATGATGTTACATATGTCTTTTGTGGGAGAAGTTTCCAATATAGACCAGACTCATCGGCATTATACAACTGATCATTGGATAAACCCAAATCTTCTATTTTTGCTTTCAATTTAATTTTAAAAGGATTTACGAACTGAGATTGCGCAGAAAGTTTTTCAGCGCTTATCTGAAGGAGCCGAATTCCGTATCTCTTTTTAAATTTTTGTAGCCACCCATCGCTAGCATTGAAGTCATAAAACGTATTGTTCATACATTTTAAAATATTTTATTTTTTATTGAACATATCGTTGATTTTGCAACTTTATACTTTTTACTTAACACTGTAACACTCGATCCTTTTTTTAAATATTCCAAAATTTCGCATTTTTCATTTAAGGATAAAAACTTTCGACTGTTTTTAGACATTACTAATTTTAAAAATAAATCCACGAACCTACCGCAACAAGTTACATAAAGCGACTAGCATTAAATACCTTTAAAATAATGGCATACTATGGTATTTATTAATTCGGGGATTCCCAACACTAAAAATAAATGCTTCTACAAATTAAAAAATCCCCAAAAATTAAAAAAAAAAAAAAAAAATGTTCACTATTTAGCGCCATTAAACTTTGTTCACTATTTAGAGCGCCCATATAAAAAACTGAGTGTTCACATTAGTGGATAGTTCATTATATTGGATGTTCACATTACTGCGAGTTCATTGTAAATCGGTTTAATAACAACTGAGATATCGGGCAAAGCGCTTTTTTGATTTTTTGATGCTAATGTTTATGCTACAGGTTTTTATTTTTGTATAGATCGGTCATAAATATTTTTATAGAATTTCGTTTTTCAGGTATTTTAAGGTATTTTAAAAATACCTTTAAGATCGAGAGATATATCCGGAAGACCGATTTTCCGTACTTCGCGGAATTGAAATGTAATATATAAAATATCAGTTGACCAAATAAAATTTTTGGACTATATGAGGAAGACAAGAATTTATCCTTTTTAAAAAGTATATATGGATTTAAATTAACAGCAAAACTATGTTGAATATTTAAGACACAAATTCAGTTTTTGATTTTTTTTCTATTATTTTGAATTTACATCTGCTTTTGACCCAGTCTTTATTAAAAGACATACTTTTTTTAATATATAATCTAATTCTATATTTCATTGGAAAAACAAAAAGGTATCGCTTGATAAAATCGGACGAAAATTGTGGGTCCTATGAATTTTTTAAAAAGTTGTAAAACACGTAAAATTGCCATGCATCACAAGTAATGGAAAAAGCCATATACAGTAAAAGCTCCCTTAACGAACAGCTCCCATAGGCGGACATCTCCGGTAGGCGGACAATTTTTTAGGTCCCATGGTTTAGGTGGCTTTTTTAGAATAAATTAATCTCCGCTAGGCGAACGCTCTCTTGGGCGGAAGCGGACACCTGTTTTTAGAGAAAGCATCTATCTTAGGCGGACAAAAATCATAAACCGTAAAAGAAATGTACCGAATATTTTATAATAAGATGCTACTTATTATCATTTTTGTCCATTTTTGCATTCATATTTCATATTTACTTACATTTTTTGAAGTTAAATAGTTTGCTATTCGTTTTTTAGTTAGCTTTTTGCTGGTTTTGAGCAAAAACTAGTTTTTTAATTTAATATTGATTTTTACACTTCATTAAAAATTTTTCATACTAGAAAAAAGAAAATGAAAACTTGATCCCTAAAAATAGATGCTGTCCCAGCTGCTCTTGTTATGCTGAGCGACATTGTCATCAGTCATATAAAAAAAAGTAATTGGGTGCTGCTTAAGATCGAGGCCAGGTCACCAACATCATTTTCCCAAGTTAATACTGTTCTTGTTAAACTTGTCCTCAACATGCTTTTAATTTTTAAAAATTTCGTGGAAAAATCGTTAATAAAAATGCTGTTCAAAGAAGAGACGATTTTTTTCGCGTACAAAAAATTAAAACGAAGAGTAGCGAACTGTAGCCATAAATTCAATAAAATAAATTTCATGAAATCATAATTTATTGCAAATAATCAGGGCTATTCGGAAAAGCGCGTTTCATTTTCGACAGAATATATTATCAAATAAATCCTAAGATGAAGTCCTTACAAACAAATTAACGTCTATTATCGGCATGGGTTTTAGTATATAATTGAAATTTAAAGCTAAATTTTTCACTTTTTGTACATTTTCTTTTGGAATTACACACATCAAAAAACGAGAATTTGGTGAAAGTGAGAACAGGAATACCCCTCAATGTCAAACGTTATTTTTCAAACGTTAACTTAATGCAAAAATAGGCGGACAGCGATCGTCACGCTGATTTTGTCCGTTATCGGGAGATGTCCGTCTATGGGATATGGTACATATTTTTTTTACAAGAGGTAATTCAGTACTATAACTTTTTATTTCAACATCCAAGATTGATTGTAATGAATTAACTTATAGATCATATTCTTATTTAAACGTATGTATCGTCAACTAAAATGCAAAAGGCCGTATTCACTTAAAAATTGAATATTGGTTTTATTTACTGGATTATAATGTACTGACGCAAACTACATTTATTCAAAAATTTCATGCTCATATCTTCAAAAATCGATATTGACAAAAGTCAAAACATCGTAACATTTATTTCATAAACGAAATAGTCATAAAATTTGTTCCATTCAAAAAAAATTTTATTTGAAAAGTGTTTTATTTATCTATTTTTGCATTAAGTTAACGTTTGAAAAATTTTTATTTAATAGCTCAATTTTAAAGCAAAAAAACAAAAATTGTTTTTTTTTTTTCTTTTGCTTATGCGGCAAACGACGTTTTGCATTATCATTTAGCTTTTTTTTTGCAATAAATTATGATTTCATGAAATTTATTTTATCGAATTCATGGCTACAGTTCGCTTCTCCGTTTTCATTTTTCGTACGTGAAAGAAATCATCTCTTAATTGGCTAAGGGTCAGACTTCTTTGAACAGCATTTTTACTAACGATTTTTCCACGAAATTTTAAAAATTAAAAGCATGTTGAGGACAAGTTTGACAACAAAGTCATCTACAGTGGTGGCCACGAATTTAAGACACGACATGTAACGAACTAAGTTGTGATAATTATTACAACCCTGCAATATAAAATTAGATTTTGTTAATTTTTCAGTGTACCCTGTAATGTTAAGATCAATTACCGTTATTTGGTTTTGTTTGTGTATACATTTTGTTGCTGTTTTTATTATATTTTCTTAAAAACGTGCTTTTGAAGCTGGTCACGAATTTAAAACATATAAGAAATATTTGGTTTTTAAGTGATTTTTTGGTGTTTTTTGAAGCTAAAAGGTAAGTAATGAATGTTTTATTCCATTTAATGTTAGAATACATCAAAATATTTAGTTAGAAATGGCCAGAGGTACTTGGAGTTCGGATGCCGAGCGAAAATTGATCCAACAAATGAATACTGATGGAAAAACAGTAATGGAAATTTCCAAGCTACTAAAATGTTCCAGATCCAAGATTTACAATGCACTGGAACACATCAAGCAACATGGCACTACCAAAAATGTCAAACAGCACCCTAGAGCCCGAAAAACTACACCCAGGGAGGATAGCTTAATTTATAAATCAGCTGCTAAAGATCCTTTCAAGAGCTCAAGTAAAATTAAAAATGAGATTTCATCGGATTTTGGTATTAATATATCGTCCAGGACAATAAGAAGACGTCTGAATGAGAAGAACTTACGTGGGTGTATTGCACAACGTAAACCACTTGTGTCAAAAAAAAATATTAAATCCCGACTAGCGTTTTCAAGAGAAAATCTCAATAAGCCGATGACATTTTGGAAAAATATACTTTGGAGCGACGAGTCGAAGTTTTGTCGCTTTGGAAAACAGTACGTATGGCGTCCTCCAAACCTGGAGCATCACCCAAAGTACACCCTTAAAACGGTTAAGCATGGTGGTGGAAATGTCATGGTGTGGGCAGCATTTTCCTGGCATGGTGTAGGTCCCATTCAGAAGATTATCAATAAAATGGACCAGCATATTTACAAAAACATACTGACAAGCATCATGATACCATTCGCTGAAGACAACATGCCTCTAATGTGGAAATTTATGCATGATAATGACCCTAAGCACACTTCACGCCTAGTGAAGAGTTGCTTAGAGGAAAATAATATCACAGTTCTGAAATGGCCAGCTCAATCCCCGGATCTCAATCCAATTGAGAACTTGTGGAATGATGTTGAGGAGCATGTACGAGCAGTAAAGCCAAAAAATTTGACTGATTTATGGGAAGAAATTCAAAAGGCTTGGTATGCCATTCCAAAGGAGCGCTGTATGGCCTTAGTTGAAAGTTTACCCAGGAGATGCGCTGCTGTGATTCAAAATAAAGGATTTCCCACCAAATACTAATATTGTTTTATGAAGCTGAGCTTTACTTTTGTGAATTAACTTTTATTTTGCCTATGTCCTAAATTCATGACCAGGCTTAAACTTGTATTAATCTGTATAATATGTAAATAAAAATTGGAAACTAAATATAGGTAACAAACTATTGTTGATTTTTTTTCATAACATTACTAGGATCTTTAAAAAATAACATGGATCTAAAATTTGTTCGATAAGATGTAAAAATTATCAGAAATATATAAGTGAAATGTCGTGTCTTAAATTCGTGGCCACCACTGTATATATGTTGGCATTTAAAAAGAACAGGATTAACTTGAGAAAATGATGTTGATGGCCTGGCCTCGATCTTACTTTTCTACAGAAAAATTTCTACACCCTTTGTTCAAAAAAGTTGTCAAGATTTTTAGGAATCTGTACGAATCATGGACCCATCATCGAGACTGTCTTTAGGAGATAGATAACTGGAACAGCATCTATTTTTAGGGATCAAGTTTTCATTTTCTTTTTTCTAGTATGAAGATTTTTAAATGAAATGTAAAAGTCAAAATTGAATAAAAAAAATAGTTTTTGCTCAAATTTGATTATATACCCCTGGGAGGTCATTTCGGGAATCTCGAGAATTAAAATTACTGCAAAATGTGCAGTCTTACCATTTGTAAAAAAAATCATAATCAAGCAAATATTATCTTGCAACCAGTTTGATATAAATAAATCTAAAGATTTTATTTAAATACGATAAAAAATATCATATATAAATATAAATAGGTATTTTATGTAGCACTCTACATAAATACTTATTAAAAACTATTTTCGATATCTATTGCAATTTCTTATAGTACAATATTATCACAAACATATAGTTTCAATTTAGTAATAGAAACATATAATTGCGTGCAGATTATATATACAATATATTTTTAACACCCAACATCAAAAAGATAGGGGGTATATTGATTTTGTCATTCCGTGTGTAACATGTCGAAAGAATCATTTAAGACCCCATAAAGTATATATTTTCTGGGTCCTGGTTAGATTCTGAGTTAATCTAGCTATATCCATCCGTCTGTTGAAAGCAGGATAGAGGGACGAAATTTGGCCAAAATATTTACCTTATATAAGGTTTTGTTTGGTATTGAAAATTAGCAAAATCGGTTAATAAACAAAAAAGTCCGTAGAAGCTTCATTTCATACTTTTCTGCTGATATATCTTAAACAAAAGCATATACGATAACGAAATTTTGTTCAGATAGTTCAAGGGTCGATATAAACTTGAAAACCAAAAATGGGCGTGATCCGCCCACCTCCCATATAAGATGAAACGTCAACGAAATTTTGTGCAAATAGTTCAAGGACCAATCTAAACTCGAAAAAAATGGGCATGGTCCGCCCACTTTAAAATTTTAAAATCTTGATGATGGGTATATAGATTCGGCCGAGCCGAATATAACATTCGCGCTTGTTTTGTATTTAGTTTTAATACTTTTCAACAATATTGGATTTCTCCTGAACAGCCGGGAATTCCCGGGAATGGTTAAAATAAAATCGCGATTCCCGGGTGTTGAAAAAGTTCGGTAAAATATAAAACTCTATCCATCCCCATAAAAAATCTGTACGGGATGAAAATAATTTTCCATCCATTTTAGATTAAAGAAGTTTTTTTTTTTTACCGATCAGTAAGAAAATATCTTAGTCATCTCAATTCAGGATAAAAGTATCTTAGCACCTATTGATATGCACCCGCTATTTACATTAAAATAAACACTAAAAAAAAAAATTAATTTTAGCTACACAACAAAATAGTCATTAAATTTTAGAATAGTTCTATCAATAAATCAACCTTAATTTGACCACGAAACATTTTGTATTGTAAATTTCCAAAAAATAAAAAATCTAGAAGTTGGAAAAATTGTATATTGCTTACGAACACAATAATATGTAAATACATATATAAGTATATATTTTCTACATTAGGGTGATAAAATTTGTACCTCAATTGAAATATTTGTTTGCTTACACTTTATTATATCATCTGACAAACAGATGTAATTGATTACAAGTTTTATTTATATTAAACTAAATAAGAAAGTAAATAAATAAGTTTGTCATTCCGTTTGTAATTCTCACAATTTTCGTCGGAGAATGGTTGAATGGTGTCGGTTGAAATGGCGTTTATGAAGCCCACCGATAACTGACATATATAATATATATATCAAACGATCGGAAATCCTTTCGAGAATTTTGCTATTGGAATTCAGCAAGATCGGTTCATACAATGCGGAGATATGTTTAGAACTGGTTTTCCAGTTTCTGAAGCCTCTGTATATACTAGGGACTTCGTTTTTACATAGAAGTCTCGGAAATTTTTTTCTGAATTTTTGTTTTGAAAAAATGAAATAAATCGGTTCAATAATAACTGAGATATCGGACAAAACGCATTTTTTATTTTTTGAAGCCCTGGTTTAAGCTATAGATTTTTATTTTTATACAGATCGGTCACAAATATTTTTATAAAATTTCGGTTTTTTGAATCAGCAAGATCGGTTTATAAATGGCGGAGATATGCTTTAAAAACTGGTTTTTAGAACCGGTTTTTCAGTTTCTGAAGCCTCTGTATATACCAGAGACTTCGAATTTTTAAAGGGGGCTCGGAAATTATTTTCTGAATTTTTGTTAAAATGAAATAAATTGGTTCAGTAATAACTGAGATATCGAGGGAAACGAATTTTTTATTTTTGAAGCCCTTGTTCAAGCTACAGATTTTTATTTTTATATAGATCAGTCATAAATATTTTTATAAAATTTCGGTTTTTTTAATAAACCAAATTAGTTTATAATCAACAGAGTTATGGTCCAAAAACAAATCTGTTAAGAATATAAATATACACACCAACATGTATATTAAGCATTGTAATAAATATTAGTGACGTTTTTTGTATAGACAAGTAGTTTAGTTAGAAACAGCAGTAATATAATGAATAACAGTGTTGTTGTTCTTTGTATATGCAGTCTGTACAAAAATAAATAGATATGGAATTGTTGTTGTTTATTTTTAAAAACTAAAACATATCTGTTAAGAATATACCCAGCAGGAAAACATGTTGGTGCTTCCTCCCAACAGGCCTTTCTGAATGTCTCCAAAAAAATTTTAAACACATTCCTTTTTGCCGTCCTTTAAAATGTAATTCGGTACTAATTCTTGTTTCCATTTCATTAGATGCGAAATAGAAGGTGTCACTCACCTACTAACTTTCTCATTACAAACTGAAAAAAATTTTAATTACGAGACTCAAAACTCATTTAGTTATGTGTTAAGTGTCGATAAAGAAGGTAGTCCGCATATCTTTTTTTTTAATATATTTCATGCTCTTTTTAATAGCATTGATGATATAAGAGTCCTTGCATTTTCGCTTCTTTTTGGAAGGGAGAAGGGAAGGCCTTGCTTCCAATGACACGCCGTGTAAAAAAGAAATAGTGTTGCAATGCGAGTGGCAGGTCTTGTAGATCCTATATAAGGCATTTTAGAATGTATATATAGTCCTTCTATTTCCGACTGGGTACATAAATACATACACAAACATGTATATTAAGCATTCCCAACAGGAAAATTTGTTAGTGCTTCCTCCCAACAGGCCTTTCTGAATGCCTCCGAACAAACTTTAAACACAATCATTTTTGCCTTCTGTAAAAATTCCTTTAAGAATGCCTAGATTTATTTAAAAAAGAAGTCCGGTACTAATTCTTGTTTCCATTTCATTAGAAGCGAAGTGGGTGTTACTCACCTACTAACTTTCTCATTACAAACAGAAAAAATAGTAACTGCGAGACTTACAAACAGTGTTACCGTTTGGCGACTTTAGTCGCCATTTGACCCTTTTTCAACCATCTGGCCACTTTTTTGGCCCCTTTTTTAAATGGCGACTGAATAGCGACTTTTTAAGACTATGTGCTAAATGATGAGAAACTAAGTTATTTGAATTATATCGACCTATTATTCAACAAACAAATTCATCATTTTGAGATTGTTTTACAGTACAGTGATATAATAAGTCGCGGAGTACTTATAAATGAACTGAAACAGTTAGTAACTAAAAATAATTAAGTTTATGAACAGCTATTTATATCATCATATGCCGAATCTTTTTGGACTGGCTTAAAAAAATATACGATGAATACTTATATCCTAATTTATATTTTTACATTCCTCATAGCAATCCCTCGGGGGAACGTGTTTTTTTTTTACTAAATTATCGATAATAAAAAATAATTTGTCTAACAGACTTAAGTCAATACTTGTGTATCCATGCATTCCGTCCTAAATTTGTCCGATGGGAATTTGAAAGACTGGAGTACGAGTGAAGAACTCGTACAAAAATACAGAATAAATAAAATTTTATTTTTGCAATAATACAAATTGTTGTATAGTAATTATAAATTATTTTGTTATTTATAAAACTGAATTTTGTAGTTTTTCTTAAAATACAAAATTTTTATTAAGGAGTTTTTTTAGGTTTTAAAGCAATTGGCCCCTTTTTTTCAAAAAATCCCCTTTTTTGGCGACTTTTTATTTTGAAATCCCCTTTTTTGGACACTTTTTAAAAATTATCAACGGTAACGCTGCTTACAAAGCTCAAATACATTTAGTCTTGTTTCAAGTGTCGATAAATAAGGTAGTCTGCATATCTTTTTGTTTTAATATATTTCATACTCTTTTTTAATAGCATTGAAAATATAAGAGAGCATATTTATTTATTTATTTATTTATTTATTTATTTATTTATTTAAGAGTCCTTGCCTTTTCGCTTCTTTTGGAAGGGAGAAGGGAAGGCCTTGCCTCCAATGACACGCCGTGTAAAAAAGAAATAGTGTTGCAATGAGAGTGGCAGGCCTTGTAGATCATAAAAAATTAATTTTAGAATGTATCTTTAGCCCTTCTATTTCCGACTGGGTTGTAATGACTATTAGTGACGTTTTTGTCTATAAGACAAGTAGTTTAGTTAGCAACAACAGTAATATAACGAATAACAGTGTTGTTGTTGTTCTTTGTATATGCAGTCAGTTTGTATATACACCAGGGTTCCCAGATTATATTTGAGTCATATCCCCAAATAGCAAGTTTTTATTCCCCAAAAATCCCCAAATAGCTATTTATTATATCCCCAAAAATCCCCACTAAAATAATACCTTAATTTTTAGAGATTAGTATATACTACATTATGTCTTATTTGTGCTTAAATACATTTTTTCCAAATAGTCAATAATATAAAAGAAAATTTCATAGAAATTTTCGAAAAATAAGATTTTATATAAATTTTTAAATATTTTTATAGTTAATGCAAAGACATTTTTGTTTAATATCCAAAAGTATGAAAATATGATTATCCAAATTCCATTGAATCAATTTTGATACACTTCCTCCCTTCAACTTTTAAGACTGAAGATAAAATTATTTCAACTCTTGTTTACTATTACAATAACAATAATGGAACATAATTTACTCAAAAATTACTTTCATAGCAATTCCGTACAGAAATTTTAATAATTTTATGGACTTTATAGTACCAATTCAGTATTACAGTTATTTTTAATTGTCGTCAGGACACTGTTATTGAAATAAATATAGTTCTATCTAACCTAGAACTTCATATCCAGTGGAAAAATTTATTTTTTCTATTCTTTTTAAGTAAAAAAGGAAGATTTTTTTATATTAAAATAAAAATCCCCAAAAATCTTCAAAAATTCCCCAAGGCTTTTAAATTATCTCCAACAAATCCCCTAATCCCCAAACCAAAATTTTCATCCCAATTTCCAAAAATAAATCCCCAATTTGGGGATAAATCCCCTAATCTGACAACACTGATATACACACATAAAAAAATAAATAAATGTGGAATTGTTGTTGTTGTTTATTTTTTAAAAGCAAAGCCTGCTATGATTGTTTTTTTTTTTCATATTCAAATTTTCGTAGTTTGAAAAAAATTTAGATTTATATATGTGAAAATATGAAAGCATAAGTTAAGGAGAAAATTTTATTATTTGTCGGTAATATGGTAATATGATGTCGATAAGATGGTAATATGGTAATATGGTGAAGGGTATCAAAGATTCGGCACAGCCGAATCTTTTTTCATTTTCATTATTGACTAAAAATGTTTTCTAATAAACTCATACATACGTACTTATTTATGTGAGCTAAATATCTAATGGTTTATGACTTTGATACATACGTACACTTCCAAAATATACATATTTGGTAATTTAAATCAAACCCCATAAAAATTTGATCATGAAATGATTTTCCCCTAATGAATTCCGTTGGCCAAAGCATAAAATGTTTTAAAATGAAAATCACCAAAATTTAGATAAATATATGTGCTTGCGTGTGTAACATTCTAATTTAAATAACAATTTTTGAATAAATTGTATACGCGTTTATAAAATGTATTCACATATGAATTTATATTCATTCCGGTCTCATTTTGTGGGATAACCACAAACTGTGTCCTAATGCGCATTTTAAATAAAAGTAACTCAAATACAACATACAAGGTAATTTTGTGTAATATTTATTAACTTTTATCAGTGATGCCAAGAGATTTAATTTGACAAGTAAGCATTATTTTTGATAAATAATTATTGTATCTAAAAAAATTAATATAATATTTAAACAAAACACTAATCGTGTTGATAGTTTAGAATTTTGTAGGTTTGGACTTATCTGTTAATATTTCCAGCGCAGTTAAAAGTGTTACTATTATTTAAGAAAATGTATGAACTAACTAATTACACTGGTCGGCAGAAAAATCCTCCCTTTAGACGAATAGTTGGATTTGAGAGATATCTTAATATTTATATGATTCTTGCAGCAATATTTTTTAGTAAGGAATCTCGCGAATATTTAAAAGAAAATTAAGGGGTAAGCATTACCAGCTTTAAGATAAAGATGATAAACTGAAACATTTTTGATGTTTTCATTTATTAAAAGAAATTTAAGTAACAAAAAAATATAAAATTTTGCATTATAATTTTTTTTTTTTTTTTTTGACACTTATTTTAAAATAACTTCGAAACTGTTGAGCACATAAAAAAAAAAAAAATGAAGTTTATGAGATTTGAAGATATTTTTAGTACATCTTTTGGTGTATCACTTATAACAATCGTACACACTGTTCTTGTATAATAAGGAAATATACTACAGTAATGGCCTTGCTATGGGTGAAATATTAGACATGTCCATAAAAAAACGAGAGAGAAACTATAGTCGGTCAAGACCATACCCTTCACCATTGTGTATGAGCTTAATGTTAGACCTGTGGCCAATTGTAAACTAACACTTTTACTTAATGTAAAATCAATTATACATATACAGAACAATGCATTGTACTAACATCTATGCGATTTTATGCCCTTTAGGGCGATTGCCTGAAGTGGGTTTATATGGGACCTATGGTAAATTATGGACCGATAAATTTTGGCAATGTTATTTCTACTTATATAAAACTTATTTGTGTCGAATATTAACTTGATACTATCATTCGTACGGGATTTATGCACGTTAAAGTGATTTTCGGAAGAGGGGATTTATATGGGAGGTATAGTCAATTATGGACCGATCTTGATGAAATTTGCCACAAAGATTAATACTAATACAAAACACCTTTGTACCGAATTTCATTGAAATATTGCTATATTTAAGGCATTTATGATCATTAAACTCCTATTCCGGGAGGACATTTGTATGGGGACTATGTGAAATAATGGGCCGATCATCCTTGTGTCAAAATAATTATTCTTGCCAAATTTCATCAAGATAACTTTAAAATTGCGACCTGTACTTTGTTCACAAGGTTTACATGGACAGACAGCCAGACGAAAGGACGGACGGATATCGTTAAATCGACTCAGAAAGTGATTCTGAGTCGAACGGTATACTTTAAGGTGGGGGTGCCATAATTTTTTCTGTGCGTTACAAACATCAGCACAAACGCATAATACCCCAACCACTTATGGTGGTGTAGGGTATAAAAATCCAGACCTGATGGAAAAAACGGAAAGCAGATTCGTGTTTAGCACATCAAAATGCATCAAGTTTAACTATTCGTCTTTGGGGGAGGATTTTTTTGTCGACCAGTGTTATCATATGCATTTTTGAAATTCTTCCCCTACCACTTTTAATATTTTTAATTTCATATAAAAAAGTGATTTATTGGTTAAACAATTCAATTTGGATTTTTTTTGACGGAAATATTTACTGTTTTGAATAACTTTTAGAAAAAAATTTACTTTTTTAAATATTTTATTGTTTTGTACTTTTAACGGAAAGAGTGTATTACTTGAAAAATATATATATACCACTACATACGTAAATGACAGATTTAATATATTTAAAAAACATTTTAATGGTATTTATATTAGCTTTAAGCAATAGTAGCTCTTATTTATTATAAATATCAAGTACTAACAGACGCCATATTAAAAAATATATTCACTGCCCAGCAAATATTAAAAAATATATTCACTGCCCAGCAAATATTACTGCATACCCAGAAGCAGGTTTGTAAGGGAGAGATAAAAGAACTCTCCTTTACCAACCTACTTCAAGAAGGCATGTTTTTTGTTCGTGATGTCCCACTTGGTAGGTCTCTTAGCTGCGCTACGTATTAGGTTCATACATGCCTTTATTATGCGTATTTTAAGACATCATAGATGTGATGATATCATGCCTCTTTTATGTAAATCTTTTAGAAATCCCAGAAGCTGGGAAATCATGCCTTGAATTTAAATAATGTATTTATGGAAATTATTATTATTTTTTAATTTATTTGATTTATATTATAAAAAATAATAAGAAAAATCAGAAATTTTATAAATCAGTTCATCAACTAAATTTTTTTGAGTCTAATGGCCTTTTTATTGGGGTAATCCTTAATTGTTTAATCTGCAAAATAATAAAAAATTTAAATTTTATATTAGTTAATAGACAAAATAAAAATTAACACAAAAAAAAAAAATAAATAATAATAATAAAATATGTGATACATACCGCACACTATATATAGAAATTTTGGGTAACCCATAAATAACCCATTGTTTTTTTTTTATTTATTTTTTCCCTAATCGTATAAAAACAAAAACACAAAATTTCTTCAAAACAAATCAAACTGAAAATTAAAAAAGTAAAAAAAGTAATAAAACACAAACGTTACAAAACATGTCATTTCTTGTATATTATAATGAAAACTAAAAACAATATACATATTTAAAGCTTTAATAATTTAATAAATTATTTTATTTTGTTATTATAAATAGTTACCCAGCAAAAACTTTTTGGTTTTCGGTAATGACGACTACTTATTAAAGTACTTTCCTAGAAAGTAGGCGTCATTATTGTTTGCCTTCTCTACATTACATAAATAAGTACTCAATGGTATAATGCAGAGTAAGTTACAATCACATGGTTCAGTTGTCTAGAGCGCAGGATTAGCAATCATTCGTTTTTTTTAACAAAATGCTTTAAAAATATATTTTATGCTAAAACAAGTTTTTTAGCTTTGAATATTAAGTGCGAGATGGTGTACTGAATTAGACGTTAGTCATTAACTGACGGCAAATTTTTTGTTTTTATTTTTATTTTTGTTTAGGTACATATTTTTTAGTATCACTAGAGTCTAAAAATAACTACTAGAATTCATGGACAACTCGAACAAAAATAACTAGTTATTGAAACAAAAAATAAGTAGTTTATTTTTATTTCCAATTGTACCTGCTAGCTTACCAGGAAAGCAAAGTTTTTGCTGGGATATTTAAAAAAAATATAATAATTTTAAATTTACTTCTTAATACTTTGAACACTCGATCACAACTAATCAACGCAGTTGAAAATATTGCATCATCCAACTTAGCAGAAATTTTTGTTTTAAATCGTAAATAAAAATTGAGAGAAGGAAGTCATTCGCTTACAATTCTGCATCCACGTAAGCGAGAGAGGATGCAGGTTGAAATTCGGTAAAAAAAATATGAGTCTAATGTAAATTTCCCGCATCCTTTTATAGCTTACTCAAATGCGCATCAATGATGTGCTATCGGCAGACATGAATAATTTTGTACTGATTACCAGTACCTAAAAAATTTTTGCAGGGTGTTTAACATTTCGTATTCCATACTACTACAAACTGCTGCAATATTTTCATGCTGTATACTAAAAATTGCAGCGTTTGTTTACAATTTATGGCAACATACTTAAACAGTATTCAACTTGTATGTCAAATATAAAAACTACAACCTCGTGCTGTAGTTGCGATCGCACAATTTTGCCGAAAACATATTACACACCAGTCTGTGTTTTCTTTGTTATGCTGGATATTCTATTCTATTTGAAAATTTGCGCTTTGATTTTTCTGTTATAGTAGGCAATTTAGCAGTCTTTTTTTTTTTGAAATTTCGATGCTTTGTGTGTAAGAATAAAACACATAAGGGTTGAAATGTAGCGTAATGTATTTATAGCCTGTTTCTCTATGTCGAACGAAAGCTTTCTTTCGACTTCTAAACGAACGAAAACTGATTTGGGTTTCTCTAACTCATTTCTATGCGAACAATGAGTCGAACGACAAGTCGAAAGAAAACGTAAGTGTTTTCATATAAAATTGGGTTTCTGTATTTCGAACGATAAGAACAAAAATGTCAAAATCAGTCACTTGCTTTCGACTGGCTGGATTTTAAATGAAAAATATTAAAATTACTAATCAGGACACTGCAAATATTCCTCAATCATGTTTCTTTTTCGTTTTATATATATTATGTGTCGATAAATGACGATTTTGCATCTAAAAAACAATTTGAAAAGAAATCTAAATAAAATTGTTGTTTTTTAATTTTTTTAAATTATTTTATTTTTGTTTGTTTATTTACTTGGTTGTATCTACGTTTAAACAATTTAGTATTTTTTTTAATATTTTTATGAAAAAAAGTTACTCTGAAAGAAAAATAAAACAAAAACAATACGAAAAGACGTAACTCCATGAGAACGAAAGCGTAAGAAATACAGAAACCCAAAATGATTCGAATTTGTTCGACTTGCTTTCGTTCGCTTTGATTTTCGTTCGACATAGAGAAACAGGCTATTAGTGTGTATGTTCGTTTGTATGTTTATATTTTTAACTTTCACACAAGAATGTCTAGCAGCAATGGAATTGTCAACAAAAAGTCTGCTAAACATTATACTGTAGCAGCAAAATCAAAACGAAAATAAATAATACTGCGCAATATGGTTTCAACAAAATTGTGCGTGCGCAACTTTCAGAAATATATTTTACTTCGTATGCAATGGTTTATTTTTGCTGCTGCAAATTGCAGAGATGATTGACAATTTTAATAGTATAACGAAGTTATAGTGTGGATATTTCTAGTTGTTGCAATTTTACAAGGGCATTTTTTATAAAATTTTTTCAACAAAAATTGTTTAAAAAATATTTTATAAAAACCCGACAATTTCATTAATTATTATTTTTTGTAATTTGGATAAATATTTCTTTAAATTTTTTAAAAATAAAGCAAACATATTTTAAACAAATAATAATTGTATGTTGAGTCCAAAACACAAAAAAAAAAAACGAGAGAAGATGATATAGTCGGTCAAGACCGACTATATGATACCCTACACCATTGCGTATGAGCATAGAAATTCGGGAAGTGGATTTATATTAGACCTGTAGACTAACACTTTTACTAAATCTAAAATAAAGCATGTAAGTACAGAATAATGCGTTAATAATATCATCTTGATGATTTTATGCATTATAAAGCGATTTCCGGAAGTGGGTTTATATGGGAGCTATGGTAAATTATGGACCGATTCTCATAAATTTTAACAATGTTGTTTCTACTTATATAAAACTTATTTGTGTCGAATATTAACTTGATACTATCTTTCGTATGGGATTTATGCACGTTAAAGTGATTTTTGTAAGGGGGGTTTATATGGGAGCTATGGTCAATCGTGGACCGATTTTCATAACCAATTTCAATAGGCTTCGTCCTTGTATCATAGAAGTCCCACCTGCTAAATTTCATTCAATTATCTTTAAAATTGCGACCTGTACTTTGTGCACAAGGTTTACATGGACAGCCAGCCGTCCAGCCAGACGGACGGACATCGTTAGATCGATTTAAAACGTGATTCTGAGTCGATTGGTATACTTTAAGGTGGGTGTTGGATAACTCATTCTATGCGTTACAAACATCAGCACAAACACATAATACCCCAACCACCTATGGTGGTGTAGGGTATAAATATAATAATAATAATAAAATGAAGTTTTTTTTTGTATGGAAAAATTTTTTGGTGTTTTTTAGAAAAACAAAATAATGATAATAATACTCCACCTTCTCATCACAAAAAATTTAATCGTTTTGTTTAGTCAATATATCAAGCAACGAAAATAATAATAAAATTAAGAAAATTAAAAATGCAAAGGAGAAGATTTCAAAAATTCATCCTAAAAGTGCATTTGCATTATGCATATACATATGGATTTTTTGAAACTAATTTCCTTTTTTTAATTATGAAATAAATTGCCTTTCTAATGTCATTTAAATCTATTAAATCGAACTTAAACATCAAAATATAATCAAAGTAACAAAAAAAAAAAAGCGAAATATTTTAATTTTTGAGAAATTAAGAATTTGAACATTTTTTTCTGATATTTACAAAAAGTTGGTGTGGTTTTACTAATGTGCACCAAAACTGATTATCCATATGTGATGTCTAGGGTGATCGACGCTGTTTTTCAACCGGTTTTTTCAGTAAATGTGCTGTCGGTTTTTTCAAAATGTTAATTTTTCGAATGTTGAATAGACCGGTTTTTTTAAACACAAAAAACCGGTTTTAAAAATAGCATTTTATTTCAGAAAACATGTGATAGTGATATTTGAAAATTTAGGAATAATTTTTTAAATATTCATAAAGACTGATTTCTTGTGTTTTTAAAATACAGTTTAAGTCTAAATTGGAATTTATTCTTTAATATTAAACAAATAAATAATTAATAATTATCCTGTATGACCCAATTTATTTTTTTTGATCCAATATTTCCTTTATTTTTTAAAGGTGTTGTGTTAAAAAAGTTTCACCTGCAGAATCGTTTCAATGGAGACTTAATTAATATACTATCTCCATATTAAGCCATGGTTTCTTTTTATGCTAACTAAAATTTAGATAATTTTTTCTACAATTTTGAAACATAATTATCTTCTAGTCATCTAGATATATAAATTGCTTAGCATTTTTTCTCTTTCCAGAGCTTTCTGAAGCTACCAAACGACGTAGAAAATTAAAATCCAACAAATCCTAATGGAGCCATATTTTGGTTATTCAATCCAGAGACTTATTTTCAAAATTTTTGATATTTTTAGACATAACCTGCATAGAATGTCATAAAATTTTGGAAATTTATTATACTTATGTATAAAATTTTCCATACATCTAGACAATGTTTTCCGTCTTCATATATTTTTCTGTGAGTTGCAAATTCAGACCATAGTTTTCGGACTTCCCGAATAAGCTTTGATAAAAATTTTGGAGCAGAAAGCATAGGATTTTAAAGCAAAATTGTTATTGATTCTTTTTGTAGTGATTCTTAGGCGTTTACAGCAGTAATTGTGGTCAACGCGTTCATTGTGTTTGAAGCATTTAGCCACCTTGAGAATAAAGTGGCCGTTTTATTAAAGATTTTTGATATATTTCTATATGTTTCACCTTTTTCGTATTGTATGATACTCATTCTTAGTTTTTCTACACTCAATTGTGCACAATTTGCCAGCCTTTAGATCGAAATTGTGGTTAAATAAAAATTTTCTGATTTTATCAAATTTTCTAATGCAATCGAAAAAGCGATTTTTTATTTCTCTCATAACGTAACAAATAACTATCGATGTTGTGCTAAAATCTTTTTGCAATCATAAACTTCACTTAATTTAAACAAAAAGATAAAGAAATTAAGTTAAAAATTACTTGTTTACTTATTTTTGACTCGTCCGAAAACCACTTCTTTTCAACTTTTTCTAGAAAGAAACTTAAAATGGAATAATATTTGAAAAATTTGTCGTCAATGTAAAAGAAAACAAATTGACTTCATAAGAAAAATGTAAATTTTTAAAAATGGACCGTTACATTTGCCGCTTTTTAAAGCGAAACAGAAATGATAAGTTTGTTTACTTATTTATGACACCCGCTGTCAGGGCTGTCAGATATGGCGATTTTTCGCCAAACGTAGCGATTTTTAATTGCTCTTGGCGACTGGATTTTCCGTTTTGCGACATGGCTAATTTTTTGGCGGTTTTTAACAAGGTGGCGATTTATTTGGCTAATTAAAATTTGTTTTTTTTAAATAGGTATTCGCATAGTAAAACTATTACGTTTTCTTACTAGCCAACGTCTATTTTTAGTATTTTGCTATCCAAAACAACGGTTCTCAAATGGGGGTCCGTATAAAGATTGTTAGGTGGTCGCTAAGACCTTTTTCTTGAACAAAAAATTTCTATAAAAACAGATAACACACATACGTATATTATCTTCTTCATACTTATAAAATAAAGTTGCAAAAAATATAGAGTAAAAATTCTAGAACTATTGTTTGTGCATGATTTTTATTATCATTTTGGTAATTTTGTAAAATTGTAAAAAACATTTAATGATATTTTGCACATTTTGTATTAGCAATTTTAAAATACATTTTTAAATACAAGGGTTTTATCTTAAATATATAATTAATTGAAATCAAATGTTTTTACTATTTTCTTAAATATAGCCTGATATAAAAAAGCATTTGGTATAAAATTGAGAATATGCCATTAATTTTTATCTCTAAGTATTAATTTATTTTTGGATTAAGAATTATTTAGGAATAACATTTGATATGAAATTGAGAAAGTATCACTTTTTTTCAAATGAATATTCATTTTTATTCAAACTTGAAATTCAACTTACGTATTTTCAGAAATACCTTTAAATTATCAAATTTAAAGGCACGAAGCAAGAATTTGTAAAAACCCCTGATATAGATCACATACAGCAATGTTCCTTGCTGCAATTGTGTGTTCGTAGTAGAGAGAAGAGAAGGGAATACTAAACATTTACATTCACTTTACCTATCTCGTCTACGAACTCAGAATTGCAGCAAGAAAAATTGCTGTTTATGAACCCCGACTAACAAAATGAAGATCCTTAATTTATAAATATCTTCGATAAATGTTTGACATTTATGGTCCATAATGATAAGTAAACGTTCATGAATAAATTTATAAGCTTAATAGGACAAATGTTCATTACATAATTTTAGAATTATTCTGTTAAAAAATATAATAAATTTTTAAAATTGTTGACCTAAAATTGAGCTATATATGTCAGAAAAGTTTTTTTTTATATATATTATTTTTTTAGTGAATCTTTCTTTTTCAGAAATTTACAATAAGTATTAAAATCTTAACCTAAACTTAAATTATTGTTGATATTGCCACTGCAAAATCCAACGTTGAATTTTCATTAGTAGTGTTATCTTCCAAGATCCAGTGTTTCCATTCTTCTTAGGCGTCTGTGACCCTCAAAAGTTAGCAGGTCCCTAGCGAGAGGGTTTGGGTGTTCAGATAGTTTTTTCATATATTTGATGCTACTGTTCTTTATCTCCTCACGAATTGTAGGAATATTAAGATCCTTGTGGATGTTGCTATTTCTGACGTACCATGGTGCACCTGTTATTATTCTTAGGAGTTTGGACTGCCTTCTCTGTAATTTTTCAATGTTTGATGAGGAGGATGTTCCCCAGAGTTGTATGCCATATAACCAAATAGGTTTTATTACTGCTTTATATAACAGTACTTTATAGTCCAAGTCTAGGGCTGACTTTGGACAAATTAACCAATGAATTTGGGCAGATTTTAGTTTTATTTGAGTAACTTTGGATTCTATATGACAAGTCCATGTTAAACGCCGGTCTAGGTGAATACCAAGATACCTTACTTTGTCCTGTTCAGGTATTTGGACATTGTTTATTCGAATGGGAGGACAACTTTCCCTGCGTAAGGTAAATGTTATATGGACACATTTCGAAGCATTCACATTGATCTTCCATTTATATAGCCATTTTTTCAGCTCAGTGATATGGGATTGGAGTTTTTCGGATGCAACCACAGGATTTGTATGCATACTTACAAAAGCAGTATCATCTGCAAAAGTTGATGTATGGATCATAGGGCTCGTGGGCATATCTGCCGTATATAGTATATAAAGAAGTGGCCCTAAAATACTTCCTTGAGGTACACCTGCGGAAATTTTTTCTGCGTGAAGAAATCACATCTTTCGATCTTATTTGAAAAGATCTATTTAGTATATAGTTTTTTAGTAACTTATGAACGTTCTATGGAAGTAACGTGGTCATTTTATGTATTAGTCCGTCGTGCCAGACTTTATCGAAAGCTTGAGATATGTCAATAAATAACGCAGAGCAATACTGCTTGCTCTCGAAACCTCTTCTGATGAGAGTTGTAATTCGATGCACTTGTTCAATAGTACCATGTTTTCTTCTAAAACCAAACTGATGGTTAGGTATACTGTTATTATTATTAAGATGTAATAATAGGCTCTCAAGGAGCAATTTCTCAAACAATTTCGAAAAAATTGATAATAAGCTTATTGGACGGTAAGATGTTACTTGAGTGACGTCTTTTCCAGGTTTGGGTATCATTACTATCTCTGACAACTTCCAAGTACTTGCAAAGTAGCCAGTACGTAAAATGGCATTGAAAATGAATAAAATAAATTTCAGAGCCGAGTTTGGCAAGAAACAAATCATTGTGCTGGTAATTTTGTCCGTGAGTGTATTGAAATTATTTTTTATTCAATTGTTATTAGCTATTGAAATTATCATTGACTTTGTTGATGCTGAATTTACATTTTAAAATTATATAAAATTTAAAACACTAAATATTTTAGTGGTTTTTGTTTTTCTTAAAAAAAAATTTATAAAATTTAATTTTGTCGATTTTTGGCGATTTCTGATTAACAAAAAAATCTGACAACCCTGCCCGCTGTATATAAATAAATATGTTTATAAAATTTCATGCCAATGGGTTAAATATATTTGTTTTATCTATATACATATACAGTGAAAGCTCCCATAGATGGACAGCGATCGTCACGCTGATTTTGCCCGTTAACGAGAGATGTCCGTCTATGGGATATGGTACATAATATTTTTTTACATTTTTTTTATTTCAACATTTAAGATTGATTGTAATGAATAAACTTATAGATATATATATATTCTTATTTATACATATATCGTCAACTAAAATGCAAAAGGCCGTATCCACTGAAAAATCAAATGTTAGTTTATTTACTGGACTATAATGTACTGACCAAAACTACAACTATACAAAAAATTTCATGTTCATATCTTCGAAAATGACATCAATATTTACGAAAGTCAAAAGATCGTAACATTAACTTCATAAACGAAACAGTTGTAAAATTTGTCCCATTTAAGAAAAAATTTATTTGAAAAGTGTTTTATTATTAATTTATTTTTGCATTAAGGGAAACGTTTGAGAATTGTTACCTTATTGCTCAATTTTAAGGCAAAAAAACAAAAAAAATTATGGTTTCTTTTTTATATTGCTTCTGCGACAAACAACGTTTTGCATTTTCATTTAGACATTCTTTGCAATAAATTATGATTTTATGAAATTTTTTAATGGAATTTATGGATTTATTCGGAAGTTGCCTGATTACAGTTCGCTTCTCTCCATTTTCATTAAATTTTCTTAAAATAAATTTAGTCATTTTTCGTACGCGAGCTTTTACTGTATATAATTTGCTTAGGATTATTTTTTACTTTCCAGAGCTTTCTGAAGCTCCCATACGACGCAGAAAACTAAAATTTGACTTACTTATGTAACTTACGAATCCTAAAGGAGTCGGATTTTAAAATTTTTATCAGAGAGCAGATATAATCGGATTTATGTGTCTTTTTCTAAGCATTTTTTGTTTTTCCATAGCTTTTTGAAGCTCCCAGGCGCGGTAAAAAACTACAACTGGGCTTACTTATAAATATGTTCATCCTTCAAATCCTAACGGAGCCAAATTTTTCTATCATGGAGCGGAAATTCCCGATATTTTGTTTTTTTGTTATTTTTGAGGTCTGTTTTGGTTTTCAGAAATTTTGATTTGCTGTGATCATTGTCAAAGTATTAAATCATGTCGAAAACTGATTCCACATTTCAGGCATGGGGGCTTACGTCGATACACAGTGGTTCCAAAACGCTTTTTTTTTTGTAAATAATTCAGTAACTAAAGAACCTAAAATTTCATTTCGGGGAAAGCTTCCTTCAAAAATTGACTTTTCTCATTGAAATGGTCACCCTGTCGTTATAAGGGGTCTCCGTCAAAAAATACTTTTTGAGTGTATATCTTACATATAGAGCTAAAAAATTAAAATAGTTTTAAGTCGATCTCAGCTTTGCGATTTGATTTGTAAACTAAAAAAGAAAAAGCTAAATACCAAAATTGACTAAATTTGGATAGAGCTCGTGGGCACACCTTTGTCTCCAACTCCTCCGGATTTACTTTACACGCATTTACATTAAGATTTCTTTTGAAAAAATTAAAAAAAATAATAAAGCTCGGAACAAAAAACTAATTTTATCACTGAATAAATATTGCCACCTTTTTGGAAAAAAAAACCAAAAAATGTTAAATTTTTTTAAAGTTCCAAATTTAGACTACTATAACTTGGGAAAAATTAAGACCGTCAAGTTTAAAAAACTAAAAAAAGGCGAGGCTAAAAATGAGGTAATAATTTATTTCGACACGAATATCTCTTAAACTAAAAGAGATATTTTTTGTAGAGTTTTACAAGGACTATCTATATATAAAATTTATTTTCTGTCATATCATAAATTAATTTTTGACGATTTTTTTAAAAATTTACATACCTGAGATGGGCAACCTTGCTAGGGGTCTGTACTCCTCCAAATCAACTCGAAAAGCTCAGCTCTGACCGGGTGAAATTTTATTGAGATACCTCTAACGGTTCTTTAGTTACTGAATTATTTAAAAAATGTTTTGGAACCACTGTGCGATGTTTTGTTTATTTTATTTTTTTTTTTTTAAGTTTACTAATTTAGTGCTTTAGTCACTATTATCCTATCAGATTCCAACAACTTCAAATCTTTAACTTCGATTAGGGAAAGAAAAAGCGTTAGAATGTTGTTCATACATTTTTTAAAGATCTTTGGATTTTTTGTGCATTTTTGGAGAAACGAAATTTATTTTCTGGCGAAGGCAGGCTTATACGCTCGTATATAGATAAAAGAATCTTAATTAGAATATATATTTCAAATTAAACAATATTTTAAATTAACAATTTTTAGTCTGTCAAGTCCAGTGTTGCTAGGACTTGAGGAAAAAAGAAGCTAAATTAGACTTAAAAAAAGGTCAGAAAAGGCTAAATGTCAAAAAAAAAAAAAAAAAAAAATAAAAAAGAAAAAAAGCTAATATATTGTTTTATTAAAAAGAGCATTTATTGTTTTTTTTCGCATTAGTTTTCAGTATTTCTTAAAAATATTTTAGTGAATTTATTAATATAACATAAATGGTTTCTGTGGGTAATAAGTTTGTTAAAAAATAATTCTAATATTTTTGTAGAAAGCGCCGCCGACGAAAATTTTGGTTAAATATAAATAATTTAGATTTTTTGTGCGAATTAATATACAAAATGCTTAAATTGATGATTCTGAAAAAATAAAATTAGTACATTTTTAGCCTTTTTTTTGGATACACTGTTAAGAACCAAAAAGGCTAGAAGCTAAAACGAAAATTTTGAGACTAAAAGCAAAATAAAAAAGCTAGCCTTAAAAAGGCAAAACTCGCAACACTGGTCAAGTCGGAGAATATGCTACTTACGGAAATGAATCTAATATGGGACCTAGGTCCTTTATGGACCGATGTTTATGAAATTTTTGAATTTGATTTCTGCTTATACATACATATTAAACTAATTTGTGCCGAACATTACCATGATATTGATTAGGGTGATCGATTATTCGACTTTTTGGAGAAACCGGTTTTCGAATAGTTCGAATAGTTGGTATTTTGAAAAAACCGGAGGAACTTTTTTAAATTCAGAAAAAACGGTTAACCGGTTTTTTTGCAGAAGTTAATATTTCTATCAAAAAACTACATTTCTTAAAGAAAAATCAATAAATCTTTTTTTTTTTTTGGAAATAACTATTAACCCATTAAGAACGAGAAAAAAAGATATGGTCGGTCAAGACCGACAATAACATACACCATTGTGTGCATCAAAATTCGGGGAGGGGTCTTTTTTTCTAGATCTGTGGAATTATGGACCAGTACTATGGTCAATTATGGACCGATCTTCATAAAATTCGGAATACAGGTTTTATCGTATATGGAACTTAGATGTGTAAAAATTACTACTACATTTAAGGGATTTATGATCGTTAAACCCTTTTTCTGGTGGGTTATTTGTATGGGGGCTAGAGGAAATAATGGACCTATCATAACCAATTTCAACACGCTTCGTCCTTGGACTATAAGAAACCAAAATTGCGACCTGTATTTTGATTACAAGTTTTACATGAATGGACAGACGGACATCGTTAAATCGACTTAATGCCGATTGGTACAAATGAAGGTAGGTCTTAGACCAATATTTTTGGGTGTTACAAACATCAGTACAAACGCATAATAGGCATGTAGGGTATACAAATTGTAAAAAAATAATCATCAAAAATGATAATAACATTTACTTAGCATAAACAGAAACCATGGGTTAATATGGAAAAAGCAAGAATCAATTTCATTGAAAGGATTCTGCAGGTGAAACTCTTTTATAAAAAAAAACTAAAACATTTAAATTAAGTGCAAAAATATTACATTAAGGATAATTATTACTTATTTATTTAATCTTAAACTATATTTTTAAGCCATTAAAAATCATACTTTATGAATATTAAAAAAATAATCATAAATTTCGATTCAAATATCAATATTTATTACATGGTTTTTTAAATAAAAAGATATTTTTAAAACCGGTTTTTTGTGTTTAAAAAAAAACCGGTCTATTCGACATTCGAAAATTGGACATTTTGAAAAAAACCGACAGCACATTGACTGAAAAAACCGGTTGGAAAACCGAGTCGGTCACCCTAACATTGATGTATATGTATATATGCGAGTTGTCAAAAGTGGTCTTTTTATAGGGGGCCTAACATAATTATGTACCTATCCTCCTGATATTTGGCTTAAATATTTATCTTAAAAACCTATGTTTAGTACAGAAAATGTGTACAATCGATTAATAAACAGAAGTTATGGGCCAAATACTAGAATATGTTAATGTCTGCCGTAACTCCAGTTCTAAAACAATAAATGGGTGTGATCTGCAAACCTCCCATATGAGGTAAAAAAAGTTGCTGATGGTGGGTATAACAGATTCGGACAAGTCATATATAACTTACTCACTTGTTAATCAATTATTGTTAGTACTTTTAAGTTAATTTTCATAATTTGTAAATCCATAAGCAAATCTGTTTTTTACGTTTTCAAAATTTTCAGCTCATATTTAATAAAATTTTAAATAAATAAAAAATATCTAATTAATTATATCGTATAATTATAATTATTATAATTTTATCTGTGTAATTACAAAGTTTAATTTTATCGTGTTTTCTCAGGTGTTACAACTAGAAATATTTCTTATTCATGCGATTCTTTGACGATTATAATCAAGTTTGTATCTTTTATAATTTCCATGCTACAATTATTACAGAAAGGAAAAAGCTTCCCTTTTGTTTTGATTAACGGTATACATACATACATATCTAGATAAATTCTCTTTTCAAATAATCATCATTTCATATGATTATCTTTAGTAATACAATTACAAGGACATCATTATTTAGCAACTTATACATACTTATGTATTTGTTAGTGTGAGTTTGTGTGCGAAATATATAAAAATTAGACTAGCGATGCGTTAATTTATTTTTTTGTAGATAGAAATTACATATTTGTGAAATTCGGAAAAGTCAGAACGTAAAATGTGTTATTCTTTATCTAATTTAAGCAACAGTTTAATATTATTAATTAATTTAGTATAAATTTTCAATTCTTTAAAAGAATCATAATATAAGTTTTAAAAATAATATGGCCCAATTCGATCTTAGGAAAAAATTTGTATATTGTTTTAAAATTAAATTGTGTTATCTTAATTTTTCTTATATTTTAAGCTTTGTATTAAGTTGGTTACATCTATAAAAAAATATTTCATTTAATTAGTAAGTATTAAATTTATTATTAGTATTTCCGTTTTCGTCTTATTGTTAGTAATTTGAAAATAGAATTCCTTTAAAGTTCTGTATACAATTGCTAGCAAATATAAATTAGTAAAAAAAAGCATCAGGAATAGAAAGTCATTGTGAAGATGAAACAACTTTAACTTAATTAGTAACTTGACGAATAAAAACATGAGAAAATGTCAACAATGACAACTGAAATCTTTTCTTGTTGTCCGTAAAAAGTTAAAAAGTCATTGACAATGATGAGGAAAGGAAATAATCATTACTAATGTTCCAATTACTTTTTATATATTAAAACAAAAATTACAAAATATTCTTGTTATATAAGAGTACACTTTTAATAAGAATGATTCTGTTTATAGCCTCATTTCATTGTGACATTCATTGAAATTGAAATAAATAGAATTCTATGAAATCGAGATTAGTTCTTCATTAGAAAATAATAAGATGTTACTTACTTTTTCGTTCTTCTACTCTTACTTACCTTTAAAATTATTTTTTAAAAAAATTATATCAGAATATCATATTATTACATAAGTTTGTTTAATCTGAACATCAGTTGAAAAAACTGCAAAAAATGCCTTTTTGACGAAATCTGCAGAATTCAATTCGCAGGTAAGGCTTAGTCATACAATGTATTTTTAACTAAGATTTATATGATTTAGGGTTATAACTATAGCACCTTATAGCCAGTATTGTCCAGATAATTTTCAATTCAATTTGGAAAAAAAACTTCACTCACCGATCTCGATTTCCAAAAGAATTTTTATTATATATATCCACAATAGTACAATGTTTTTGGAATTTTCTTTTCCTTATAGAACTTTAAAGTGGCGTAGTTTCGGTTCTATAAAAGCCATTAATTTCAATCTTTGTTTATAACACGAAGAATTATGTCAGATAAGCAATGTAATTTAGATAAAAAAAAACGAGTTTATACTTTTTCTGATTTTTGAAATTAAAGTTTTTGTAAAAAAATGGTTTTTTGATAAACTATAAATATTTTTTCTGTAATAAAATCTTTGTTAGTAAAGATATCTTATCTTTCGGTGAATGTAGACTTTACATATAAAATGAGAAAGTGAAAAAAAAAACTTTAAGATTTTTGTAAAAAACGCCGAAAATCCCAAAAATGTGAAGTCCCATAGATTTTGATTGAAAACTTTTAACTGAATTAGGTTAGCCGATTCGTGATTTAAGAAAATATAGACTTAAGTCAAAACTTTCATATAAAGTGGGTCATATTTTTTGTAGGTATTATCAGTGCCTACAATAATATATAAAAATTTGGCAAGCGATTAAAAAATTTTTATGTCAGAGAACCCAACTTTAAGCCCCTGAAAGATCTGTTGGGTCTCTCTTCCAAGGTTAACATTGTACACTCCTCTGCTACGCCTGTACCCAATTTCATGCAATTATAACTGGCCGATCAGAAGTTACATATTTATTTCCGATTCTGCAAACAATTTTTTTTTTGTACAACCAAGTTTAAAAAGTCACGGAAAATTTCAAAAACATTGTACTATTGTGAGTGTAAAAAAGCCTTAACAAAATAAATGATTTGTTCCCGTAGCCAATGTTCTAATGTGTGTGCTAAAATACAGAAAAAATGGAATTTTTCCTGAATTGTTAAACATTAAAGTGGTGTAGTTTCGGTTCTATAAAAGATATTGTTTTCAGACTTCTTCTATGTAATGAAGAATAACATTAATGTAATTTAGATGAAAAAAATTGAGTTCACACTTTTTAAGATTTTTGCAATTAAAATAACATTTTTGTAAAAAATTGGGATTTTAGAAAATATAGACTAAAGTTAAAACTATCATATAAAATGGGTCGATTTCGGAAGGTTATTGGGGTTGTTTTCTATTTTAGTCATTTTTGTGAAGATACCTTTCAGAGAATTATAAAATAATTAAATATTTTTAAAGAAAATTTTAAGTTAGGGAAAAAAGATTGTATAAACTTTTTCGGCAAAAAAAAAAAAAAAAAAATCATAATTTTTGCAACTTTCAAATTCAAAGTCGTTATTTTTGGACTCGGTAAAGATAGCGACTTCAAAGAAAAAACTAATAAAATAGGTCAGATGTTGGGTCCCACTTCCAAACATAACATTGTACACTCCTCTTCTACGCCTATACCAAATGTCACGGGTACATTTATTTTTCTTTAGCTATCATCTGATGTACAATTCATTAATATTGGTGCGAATAAAATTTGCTCTAAGCTCATCGACATAAATGGTCGAGTAGCATACTGTTGCAATCATCGTAGGAAGTTGAAATTTGGCCCAGTATATTCTAAATGACATCCCCTTTCATAATTTTAGGTACGTTCAAATGTAGCACGCAAAAAGCAATTTTGGACGACCGTAGTGTACATACTTTATTGCTAATAACTTCTAAACTATACATTGTAAAGTTATAGTTTTTGCTTCATTTAATAGAAAATAATATTGGTGAGGTGTATAATTTTATTAATTTGAAAGTTCAAAGGTCAAAATCTATAATGTAAATATCAAAGCTGAATATCTCAAAAAATGTTTTTGAGTTATCTACTGATAATTTACCTCTATTCTATACTCGAGCTAAAATTCAAGTTGGAGTCGCTTTTTGTTTAGGAGTTATGAAGAAAAATATGGTAAAAATGAAGAGCAAATTCAATATATAAATAAAGAAAACTTAAAAAATTTATAGTTTAGAAGTTATTAGCAATTAAACAAGTATACCTTTGTAAGGAGCTTTTAGCTTTTTTTCGGTTTTTCAACCGTCATATTTTTGGACCAGAAATAGACATGAGTATAACATTGTATGATTTGTGAAACACTTTCAATTGCCAATATCTGCAGCGAATTTCATTGTCATCAGAGATGTCAAGATCGATTCCTGTCTGTTTTGAAATGCAATAACTCTAATACGTAATATAGTAATATGTCTAAAATATATACGTATTTAAATAAAATTCATCACAAATAATTATACTATTGCAATTGACCATACCTCCCATATAAGGAATTACTTTTACCATCATAATTCCTATATAAATGATCGCATAAATATAAAATTTGAAAAATTTTCTTATTAACGGCAAGTTGGACTTCTAGTTATTTTCTATGGTTTTAAAGTCTACTTACTATTTTTTTTTTTTAATTTTCTCTTTTCGAAATTTAAAAACAGATTAAAACAGTACAATATCTTCAATAGGAATACAACTTTTTTATACAGAAAAAGCACAGGTTTTAATCTAATTTCGATAAAAAAAAAAAAACTTCCGCACCGAAAGCAATTCTTAAAACCATTTGAGATGTTTTTATTAAATTACACAGAAAAAAAAATTAAATAATAATATTTAAATTAGCTGCTTTAATTTCAGCTGCAAGGTACAATTTTATCATTCATTTATCATTAAATATTTGTAAAATTGTCTAATTTCATATATTAAGAGAGAAATGCGCTGAAATTTATAGTTCGTTTGCTAGAATGACTCCCAAATTGTAGCGACTATAAGATGACTTGATAAAAATATTATTTATATATGTAAGCTTTGAAAATATATGTATGTATGTAATTTATAATAATAAATAGAAACGGCATTAAATTTTGATTTAATTTAATCAATTATTTTCGCTTAAACAATTATGTAATAAAAATTATTTTTTTCTGTGGATTTTATTTTTTAATATGATATAATATAAAAAAGTTTATATTTTTTATAGTGGTGATAAAAATTGGTACGGTACTGAATATTCTCTTCAGTTCTAAAGGGTTCTTAATTATTTTTTATTTTAATAACCACTAAAAAATTAAATGGTAATGTCACACTGGCCATAATTTTATAAAATTATAATTTTATAATTTAACATTATAAAAACAATTATTATGAAATTTCGCCAAAAAAAAAAAAATGTTTCAAAAATTCAAAACTTCAACGCTTTTGATGCGGAAACTTTTTTAACGATCGCGAAAATTTAATATCGAGTTTCTTAATATTTGTTCATGCCCTATAACGATATGCCCCGTTAATATTGATATTAGCAAAATTGCAAAAAGTTATTTCCCTAATCTTTAACCCTGTTATGTTTTGAATAAGTATATACCTTATTATATACACTTATGCATCTATTTACCTAGTGCACATACATAATAGAAATAATCGTGAAATAGAAATTTTAACTAATGAAATAAAATTCAAAAACTACTTTAATTTCATTTCTAAACTTTGCTACATTCTAGCACACTTTGAATCAAGAATTTTGATTTTGTTGAAATATGTGCGCAACAATGTTTGCATGTATTATTCTTAAATAAATTAAATGAATTTATGTTTATGAAGAATTCTTCTCGGTAACTTTTAAAGTCAGAGGAAAACATCGAGTGAAAACAATGTCAAAACTTCTTTTTTCTTCCTTTCATCCATTCGTACGTTCTTTACTTAAATTTAACAGCGCTAATAAGAATAATTTGACGTTAATTTATGTTTATATGAATTCTGTATTACACACTCCTGCCATATAATAAGGGCAAAAACTAAAACTAAAAAAAAAAAGAAAATACATAAACTTAAATGTAACTATTTTTTTTTTTTTTTTGTATGTGTGTTTGTTTCTAAGTATTTGTTTTTGTATAAGAGCCCTTTAAACATTTGGAAGATAAATTTGTTGCCAATCTTCCAGACGTCACTTCTTAGAGACTTCTAGAAGATTGTCGGAAGATTTTCCGAAAAATACAAAAACAAAATACATTGCTATTGCGCATTAATCGTCCAGAAATCATTTCTTAGTGACTTCCAGATGATTATCGGAAGTGTGTACGAAATTCACAAAAACAAAATACATTACTATCGTCCTTTGATCTTCTAAAAGTATACTTTGAAGTCACTTCTGGAAGATTATAAGATGATAATTCGAATTTAACAAAAACAAAATACATTACAATTGCGCAGTAATCTTCTGGACGTGTGTTGGGAAGATTGTCGGTTTTTTATGAAAAGAAAATAACACAATAAAGAAACAGGTAGAATCATGTTTTCAGTAACAATTTAACTTTGGTACAGTTCAGCAGCAATAATAAACATAATAAGATAATTATATAAGTGTTTTTTATTGTTAATAATTTGGAAATTATTAATAAAGGACATTTTAAAAGGTAAGTAAATCTTATTAAACTTTTATTTAGTAATATCAGATATTACTCACAATTTGTATTAATTTTAGGAAAAATTTCATCAAACAAACAAGTATTTGCATATTTAAAGAAGTCCAAAACTTTGCCTGTAATAGTATTATGCCGCATTCTTCATACAAAAGGTAATCTAATTCAATTTAACAATCAAAATTATTATTAATCTTCTTTTCTTCTTTTAAAGGGATTTGATCAGAAGTTTCTCATGGAGATTATATTATTAAATGTAAAATTAATTTATATGTGAATTATTTATTTTGTAGTTTTATATGTATAAATAATTGTGAAATAAAAATAATTATGAAATATATAAAAAAATAATAATTTTAATTATAAATACAGAAATAAAAAAGTGAAAAATCATCTTCTAGAAGAGACTAAGACGAGACTTCTCTGATCATCTTCCGGGTGGCGTCCAGAAGAGTCTTCTTCGACACTTCCAGAAGTGTCTTCTTCGACTCGTCTGGAAGACACTTCCACGAGGAACAGTTCTTCCCGACGGAAGATGATTTTAATGATACTTTGGCAATAGTCGTGGCGATGAGTTTCAACTTCTGGAAGACTCTTCTTAGCCACTTCCGCAATAGAAAATGTTTGCAGGGAGGGTGGTAGTTAAACTTATACTCATACTAGTATTTAAATTTAAACAAAATACTTGTTGGAAAACATTTTTATCAGGTAAATTTGTTTTTATTTTTCGCTTTTATAAAATAAGAGCAATTACTAGGTTATAACCCCCTTTTAAACGACAACGCAAAAGTGTTAAAAGTTTAAAATTTGTTAAAGAAGTAAAAAAAAGAACACTCATGCTCTCATACTTATACAAATTTGAGATAAAAGTTGTATATTGGTACTAAATAAAAAATTATGGGTGGCTGTAGAGCAGGATTAAAAATCACTTTTTATTCTGAATTTGAATTTTTCAAAACCATGTTGGGGACGTTTTAATTTTTTGAGGGTTTAATATGATGAATATCTTGTTAAAACTGTGACAGTAAAATATTAAACCGTGTAGGTTATATATAGAACTATGTATTTCGTTTCACTCAATTAATTAGAATTAAAATTATTTTAGTACTTTTAAGAATACCTCCGCATATGCATCTTCTTATTTGTTCCATTAGTATATCTGTGTGTGTGTGCGCGTAAATGTGTATATTTTACTAAACTTTAAATATTTTTTTTAGTTATGTTAAGTAATAAAAAAGTGTTCATCTTTTTATGCGAATATTTGTGTATATGCGCAAAAATATGAAATATGAGAATTTCAAAAGTTGCAACATCAATAAATTTAAATAAAGAAGCTACTTGCACAAATACAAAAAGATGAAAACAACAAATACAAAACAGCCTGAAGAAAATATTTTATGTATTCAAATACATAGGTGCTTATAAACAGTAACAGTATCATCAACAATGAGCAACAAAATTAAAATGCATGTGAATCAGTTTAAAATGTGGGTGTTTATGCAAGGAGATACATTCATATAAATGATTTCTTTACAAGTAGATCTCAACACCTTGAAAACTAAAAGTAATATAAATAGCTATATTTACACACACACACACACAATCGCATGCATTTAGTAAAGGGCTTTCAATTCTAAAAGTCCTTTACAACTTTTAATTCGATTAATAATAAGGACTGCACACGAAAATATCCGTGCATGCTTTTGGGCCGAAAAATTAATAATTTTGTTAATTAATTTACAATTGTCATTGTGTTAGCCATGTGCTAAGTTTCATGGTTATAGCAAAACTAGTTTTTCTTAAAATGGGAATTGAACAAAAAACACCAAAACACATAATTCAAATTTTTCATGAAATCTTATATCGGCCATATAAAACAATTGCTAGGAAGAAATTTGTGTCAAAAAAATACAGTTTCTTGGGTCATAATATTATACAAAGAAGCCGTGGTAACTGAATGGAAACCTGGTAGTTGAAGAAAAATTGTATCTTCAGGCAGTAGGACTCAGACAAAATAGAAAGGATTTTCAGAAAAAATCCCCTCATCTCTGGAAGAAAAGTATTACAAAAAGTTAATTGCTTTGAAGCTTTTTCAGAAAATTTGAATGGAAATCTAGCCTGGAGAAGTATAAAGTACAAAAAAATCCTAAAAAAAACGCAAGCAAGAATTTAGATTAAAAAAAAAATTACGTGAAAGTACTTCAGAAGAATTTTTCTATAATTTTGACTGAATGATGAATAAATTAATTACTGTTGGTTTTTAAGGAAATATCTGATCTTTTCCGGAATTATTTAAATTAAAGGTTTTATTATTATTATAAGTCCACTTATTTTTAAACTCCGTTTCATTTTATACTGAGCTTTTAATGTCCTTTGAATTATTTTTTACTAGAGTTCAATATCTTTCAATTGCTCGGATTTTCGGACAATTTGATGGATTAGACTCTATCGGTACAAACTCTTACAATTTCTTTGTTACAACTCCATTGTTTTATTGTTGTAATGAGAAGAAGCGGGAGCAGGCCAGATAACAGGGGATACACTGAATTTTATTAGGAAAGAGAGAAGTCTTTTCCAAAGCACTCATTCACGTATATTTCTGTGTGCAACCATTTTTTAAGAATTAAGTGCTTCATTCCTGCGTATGCATATGACTTCCAAATCAAAAATTTTCTTGAGAATTTTGATTTCTTTGTTACACGAAATTTTTCTGCCATAATCCCTCTAGCATCTGCGACATAGAATTCCTGGCTAGGAAGTTGAAAAAGGTCACCCTGTACGATTGGTTCATCGTCTATTATACACTAGTCAAAATTATGGAAAAATTCTTCTGAAGTACTTTCACGTAATTTTTTTTTTAATCTAAATTCTTGCTTGCGTTTTTTTTTAGGATTTTTTGTACTTTATACTTCTCCAGGCTAGATTTCCATTCAACTTTTCTGAAAAAGCTTCAAAGCAATTAACTTTTTGTAACACTTTTCTTCCAGAGATGAGGGGATTTTCTCTGAAAATCCTATCTATTTTGTCTGAGTCCTACTGCCTGAAGATACTATTTTTCTTCAACTACCAGGTTTCCATTCAGTGACCACGGCTTCTTTGTATAATATTATGACCTAAGAAATTATATTTTTTGACACAAATTTCTTCCTAGCAATTGTTTTATATGACCGATATAAGATTTCATGAAAAATTTGAATTATGTATTTTGGTGTTTTTTGTTCAATTCCCATTTTAAGAAAAACTAGTTTTGCTATAACTATGAAACTTAGCACATGGCTAGTGAACACAATGACAAATGTAAATTAGTTAACAGAATTATTAATTTTTCACCACATCAAAAGTTATAAGCCCAAAAGCATGCACTGATTTTTTCGTGCGCAGTCCTTAATACGACCTTGTTGATAACAAATAAAAACTTAGATACAGTGAAAGACTTTTAAAACTGTTAAAAAAATATGACATTTTAGATTCTGCTATATAAAATCAACTTTTGTTAACTCAATATTTTTAATATTTTTGGCTTAAATCAATTTAGTGATAAATAAGTAAAATGAGTTAAATAAAGTTTAATTTTCTAAAAAATTTCGATATTTTGCATTTTCTATAAAGCTGTTTAATATATTCGAAGATTTTGCGATAATTGCCTTGTGTTTATTTGCCGCACAATATGGGGCGATCGCAAACATTTTGGTAATAAATTTTGTATCTCCTAAACTGCTGGTTGGATCGAAATCACCCAGTAATAATACGATATAAGTTAATCACCACGAGTATAAGAGTTTAAAAACTACACACATTATTAAAAATTACCACTAATCCGATTTCAAAGTTTTTCATATTTCTGTAAGTGCTTAGTGAAATCAAGTAAAAACAAGCTTACTCACCTGATTTATTTCATACATACTATGTTAACCATTTATTAGGGGAGGTAATTATATTTCGTTAAGTTTGATAATTCATTCCGATCTTATGACAGAAAGATAGCGTGGGCGATATCGTTTTTTGAACCCTATAAATCATCGGGTCCAGATGGGATCTTCCCAGCGCTACTGCAGAAGTCTATATCAGTCATTATGCCATGGCTGATTCGAATATTTAGGGGTAGTCTTGAATTAGAATATATTCCTAGGGAATGGAGAGAGGTTACAGTGGTATTTATCCCCAAAGCGGGAAAAATAAACCATAGTACCGCGAAGGGTTATAGGCCGATTAGTCTGTCATCGTTTTTGTTGAAAACTCTGGAAAGACTAGTTGATGTCCATGTCAGGGGCATTCTCTCGCCGACGAATTTTTGCAGAGCACAGCATGCCTACCTAAAGAGCAGGTCGGTTGAAACAGCACTGCATGACGTGGTCGGCACGATAGAGGAAACGCTCGACAAGAAAGAGTATGTAATGGCTTCCTTTCCTTCCTCTAAGCTCTCGTGGAAAAGTAATGCTGAGAGTCGCATGCAGAAGGCACTATGCGCTTTCTATACATGCAAAAAGACATTCGGGAAAAAATGGGGTCTAAAACCGTATATCGTCCATTGGATGTATACTGCGGTTATTAGACCCATTCTTACCTACGGCGCTCTTGTATGGTGGAAGGCAGCAGGCACGAAAACACATATCTCTACTCTGAATAAGATGCAAAGACTGGCTTGTCTCTCAATTACTGGTTCAATGGGTTCCACTCCCCAAGCCAGTCTGGAGACTATTTTTATTAGAAATATCTCCACCAAGTCTGCTCTACGGCTCAAAGAGTCGGGCGAACTCAGGCACTGCCGCGTTGGTCTCGGCACTATATTGAATGTAATAGGCAGATCAGCTTGTATACAGGGGACTGACTATTTAATACCGAGAATGAATTTTGATAGAACATTCGATATCAGAATCCCATCTAGGGAAGATTGGGCAACAAATTCCGTCTTTAAGGAATATGCAATCTCAGTATTCACTGATGATTCTAAGACAGATACTGGCACTGGCTCGGGTATATTCTCTGATGACTTAGACATTTCGATGTCTCTCAGATTACCCAATTCGTGCACAGTCTTTCAGGCCGAAGTATATGCCATTAACGTTGCAGCGAAGCGAATTCAGGAATTTAATTTCTGCGCTTCGAACATTGATATATATGTGGACAGCCTAGCAGCAATCAAGGCTATGAATTCCCCCATTGTAAGATCAAGATGTGTTGACGACTGTATACGCTCCTTAACTCAGCTAAGACACTTTCGGGTGGAGCTGATATGGGTTCCGGGCCATAAAGGTATACGAGGTAACGAAATGGCGGCTGAAGGCGCAGTAAATGCATCGTCTTTTGACGAGGCACTCGCTTACGAGGATATTCTCAACCCTTTCGTTATTGCATCCAATACTCTTGATGAATGGGCGGTAAATGAGATGGAAAACAGGTGGTCCTCAATCACCACTTGTAGACTATCAAGAACTCTCTGGCCACTCCGGTCTCGGAGCAGAACTAGAGCATTACTATCTCTTGATAGATCATCGATAAGGCTTCTAGTAGGTATAATCACAGGGCACTGTATGATCGGGCGCATGTCGGAACATATGGGTTACTCAGGGAATAGTTTTTGTAGAAGTTGTTTAGATGAGGAAGAAGAGGAATCCGTACAACACTTGTTATGTGAATGTCCAGCACTGAAAGGGCATAGACTGAGAGGGCGTAGACTAGACAACTCTTCCATGATCTGAATTGTCTCAATGACATGCCACTTTCAAACCTGATTAGATTTGTTAGGAGTACGGGTTGGTTTCAGGATAGACCAACGGAAAGTTAGTTTTTTGTTTATAGAAAGGGAGCGGAGTTTTCTTCTCATATAGGGCATCACAATGGGCCTAATGGCCTCCGAGTGCACTCGCTATAGCGGGCGGCCCTTATAACCTAACCTAACCTACATTGGTCCTTGAACTATTTGTACAACACTTTGTTGACGTTTCACCTTATATGGGATGTGGGCGGTAAAGTTGGCGGATCACGCCCATTTATGGTTTCCAAGTTTATATCGACCCTCGAACTATCTCTACGAAATTTCTTTGTCGTACATGCTTTTTTTAAGACATATCAGCAGAAAAGTATGAAATGAAAATATTAACTCACTGTTTATACGGCAAAATTTTCATATTTCAATATTTTTAACTGCGAGTAAAAGGGACGTATAAATTCTATAAGAGTAGATAATATATTAACAATTGAATTTTTAATTTTGTTTTTTTTTTTCGGGAATAAGTACCTAGATATATTTTAAATTGCACCCTACGTTCAGCATTGGTGATAAACTGGTAAATTAAAAAGAAAAAACATATATTAATTTTTATCGGTATATAAATAAAGACACGCGAGCTTTCTTTTTGACATTTTGACATGAAAATGCTTCCCGCACATCCAAATGAATGCGGGTGTGCACAGTAGGGTAGATTCGAAAATTTTTAAAATAAATCTGTAACTTCTAATCAGCTAGTTGGATTTGCGTGAAATTTGGTATAGGCATAGCAAAGGCGTGCTGAATGTTAAGTTTGGAAGGGGGTCCATCAGACCCCTAAGGTGCGGAGCTAAGAGGGCTACCTTTGACATATAAAATTTTTAATCGCTTACCAAATTTTTATCTTGTCCAATTTCAAATATGTTAAGAAACTGGACTTTGACCTGCTGTATTATGAAGACAAAATAGTAAAAATAGGAAAAGACTTAATTTTTTGGCGTTTTGGAGTGTTTGCTACAAAACTACGATAATTAAAACACAAATAGAAAATGTTACCAAAATTAGTTTTGGCCAAGAAAAGTGGTCGGCGAAACCATAGTGCAGTGATTCGGCAAAAATTCTGAATGAAACATTAGTGTTGTCCAAAATTCCTTCTGCGATCTATATTTAAATGTACCTACGACTATTACACGGCCATTTACGTCGCCACAGTGTGCGAAAATGAAATGGAAATAATTATGGAACTTTGGAACGGTGATAGTAGAGGTGTGGGTGAGTTTAAGTTTTGAGGTTGGACCATATAGGGCGAGTCCACAGGGTGCCAAAGTTGGACACCTTGGGTATAAAATTTATTAAAAACGATCCTGATTCCTTATATCTGAACCGATTTCAAAGATTTTTATATGGAAGGATTCTTCTAGTTTTTTACTTTTTAGCCTGTCTTGGTGAAGTTTTTTCGCTACAGTGGGTCCAATTTTAGCACCATTGTTTTAAAATTTTTCCTATTTCATTAACAACAAATAGAAAAATCGAAGAAAGAATTTTGAAAAAATATTTACGGAGTCAAAAGTTACAAGCATTTAAATTTAAACTTTCAAAAAAAAGTTCATTTTTTCCCGTTTTTTGCCAAAAAAGTGCCCAGCAAAATTTTTTTAGGTACTGGTAAGCAGTACAAAATTATTCATAGATAGCACATCATTTATGCGCATTTGAGCAAGCTATAAAAGGAAGCGAGAAATATACATTGGGCTCATATTTTTTTTTTTTACCGAATTACAACCTGCATCCTCTCTCGCTTACGTGGATGCAGGATTGTAAGCGAATGACTTCCTTCTCCCAATTTTTATTTACGATTTAAAGTTGGGTGATGCAATATTTTCAACTGCGTTGATTAGTTGTGATCGAGTGTTCAAAGTATTAAGAAGTAAGTTTGTTCGTGAAAGTCGAAAAAAATATTAATATTAAAACCTATTAAAATTGTAAGTAAAATTGTAAGAAAAAAATAAATAAAAAAAAAACAATGGGTGATTTATGGGTTACCCAAAATTTCTGTATATAATATACGGTACGTATAACATATTCCATGTTTTTTGTGTTAATTTTTCTTTTTTTCCTATTAATAATATAATATTTTTATTTATTATTATTATTATTATTATTATTATTATTATTATTATTATTATTTCAGATTAAACAATTAAGGATTACCCCAATAAAAAGGCCATTTGACTCAAATAAGTTGATGGATGAACTGATTTAAAAAATATCTAATTTTTCTTTTTATTTTTTTTATAAAATAAATCAAATAAATTTAAAAAAATAATAATAAAAAATAATAATTTTCATAAATGCATTATTTAAATTCAAGGCATGATTTCACGGCCTGTGGGATCTCTAAAAGATGCACATAAAAGAGGCATGATATCATTACATGTATGATGCCTTAAAATGCGCATAATAAAGGCATGTATGAGCCTAATACGTAGCGCAGCAAAGAGACCTACTAAGTGGGACATCACGAACAAAAATCATGCCTTCTTGAAGCAGGTTGGTAAGGGAGAGTTCTTTTATCTCTCCCTTACAAAGCTGCTTCTGGGTATGCAGCAATTTTTGCTGGGTGGTAACATTATTTTTGCTCCCCCTTATCGGTTGGAAAGATATACCAAAAAATGTAAAAAATCCCATTTTTGGAAATTTTTTAAAGTTTTTTTAGGAATTACGGGATTTTTGTAGACAAATCTAAAAAAGTGAATAGCGTTTTGAATTAAGCATAAAAAATCTACTCATGCATGAAATCTCATTAAAAAATATTAACTAACAAGAATTTTATTGCACAATTAAAAATTAAAAATGTGCAAAAAATCACAAATCCATGCCAAATCCATCTCGGAGTTTTTTGCAAAAAGTCTTCAACAAATTTAAATATTTTAAACTTTTTTATACATATTTAAAAAGAAGACAAATTTTCCTAAACATTGATGTACAACAATTGTATATTGGTATTTTTGCGTTTGCAATTGAAGGATTATAAATTTATGGTTTCGAGTAATTTGGCCAATTTTAGCTCTTGTTTATGTGTATGGTAATGCCGCTCGTGATAATGCCGTAACAAGGATTATTTTAATAAAGTTTAATATTTTCATTTTTTCAGCATAGTGCTAAATTCATATCCATCTATTGGATCCGTTAGACAGATAAAAAATAATTATTATATATGGTTGTTTAGGAAAATTTGTCTTCTTTTTAAATATGTAAAAAACAATTTAAAGTACTAAAATTTGTTGAAGACTTTTGCAAAAAACACTGAGGAGGCATGGATTTGTGATTTTTTTTCATTTTTAATTATGCAATAAAATTCTTGTTAGTGAATATTTTTGAATGAAATTTCATACATAAGTAGATTTTTGCTTAATTTAAAGCACCATTCACTTTTTTAGATTTGTCTACAAAAATCCCGTAATTCCTAAAAAACTTTAAAAAAATTCCAAAATTGGGATTTTTTACAATCTTTGCTATATCTTTCCAACCAATAACGGGGAGCAAAAATTTCTATTGCGAAATAAATTAAAACACTTCAGACTAAGTAAAAAGTATAACTTTTTTTTGATTCCAGCTTTGCGATTTGAGAAATTAAAGCGAAAGTTCGAAATTAGTTGAAAAAATTGGTCAAACTTGGGAAACCCAGGTTCTCGCAAAATTCGATTTTTGAAAGCATTTTTTTTTCATTAAAGTATTTTGTGTTTAGTTATCTTTCAGAAATATATAATTAGTGTATATGTTACCTAAGAAAATTTTTATATAACAGAAAAATAATGTTACCACTTTTTTGGCAAAAAAACGGGAAAAAATTAACTTTTTTTGAAAGTTTAAATTTAAATGCTTCTAACTTTTGACTCCGTAAATATTTTTCCAAAATTCTTTCTTTGCACAACTTCTCTATTTGTTTTTAACGAAATACGAAAAATTTTAAAACAATGGGGCGAAAAAACTTTACCAAGACAGGCTAAAAAGTAAAAATTTTAATCTTTGAAGCTCAATATCTTTTAAACTAAAAGAAATAATATATTCATTCGACAATGTTTTTTGTAGATCTCAACTAGAAGAATCCTCCCATATAAAAATCTTTGAAATCGGTTCAGATATAAGGAATCAGGATCGTTTTTAATAAATTTTATACCCGAGGTGTCCAACTTTGGCACCCTGTGGACTCGCCCTCTGTAGGTCTATATGGTCCAAGCTCAAAACTTAAACTCTACTATCACCATGTGAAATTTCATAGAAATCGGAGCAGCCGTTCCAAAGTTCCATAATTATTTCCATTTCATTTTCTGAATCGCACACTGTGCGTCGATGATCTTAGAACAAATCTTAATTTTCTCACCAATATTAATTATTTATGTATATGATAACTTAAAAATAAATATAACCTTATTTTTAATATTTCAAAAATAGTTAATAGGAAGGATAAAATCGTAATTATAAACAAAAATAATAAAATACGTAAAAATAAAAAGTAAAACTTTACCAACAAATTTTATACTTATATACCCAGCAACAACTATGCTTTCCTGTTATGCTGGCAGGTATAATTGATCACAAAAATAAACTACTTATTTAACTACTACTAGAATTGTCCGCTCATGTAGTTTTTAAGACTATACAAAAAAATATTTCAAATTATTTTTTAATAAAATTATAAACTAACTTTATATTGGATTTTAATTATATTATTTATTAATATAATTAATTTTTTACTTGGTTTACAATTTTTTTAAATAAATTGATAACTCTTAAAAAAATATAAAGAAAAATGAAAAAAATCTTCTTCACTATGCGTTTTCTGTATTGAAGAAATTTCTTCAGTTCTACACATGTTTCTTCAATTTGACTAAAATAAATTATTTAAATTGACGAAATTTATTAAATTCTACATGCCTTTAGTAAAATTGAAGAAATTTCGTCAATTCGAAGAATTTTATTCAATTTGACTAAAATAAATTAGTTAATATTAACGAAATTTGTTCAATTCTACATGTCGTTAGTAAATTTGAAAATATTTAGTCAAATTGAACAATATTATTCAATTTGACTAAAATTCTACATGTCTTCAATTCTACATGTCTTTAGTAAATTTGAAGAAATTTCTTCAATTTGAAGAATTTTATTAAATTTGAATAAAATAAATTATTTAGTTTCGTAAAATGTGTATACTTTTAGTTGATTTAAACATTTTTAGTCAAGTTGAAGAATTTTGTTCAAATTGACTAAAAATTTTAGTCAATTTTAAAATTTACGAAAAATATTAGTTAATTTAACAGATAATTTATTCAAATTAACTTCTTTTTAGGGTGTTAAATTGAATAAAATTGTGTGTTGTTTTTCTTACTGCCAATTGTGTAATAGTTACTGCCAATTTAACTAAATTTTCGTCGATTTAACAGATTTTTCGTAAGTTTTTTAAGGAAATTTTATTCAAATCAACATATTTTACAAAAAAATATTTTTGACAAAAATTTTTTAGTAGATTTGAAGAAAATTTGTTGAAGAAAAATTCTATTGATTTGAAGAAAAAAATCTGTTAATTTAAATATTTTTTTTTTTTTTCGTTAAAATTCTACGAAAATTTTCGTCAATATTACCTACGAGATTTGGTTCAGTAGATGATTGGAGCAAGATATAACAAAAATTAATTAATATAAGCAGTTGTATAAGTTGTTTTTGAGTTATGACAACATATATGGAGAAATGTCTCAAAAAACTAAAATTTTGTGAAAATTAGCGAATTCACTTAATTGCGAATAAATTCGAAAAGAATCAATAGATTTGTATGATCGATATCTCATTATGTTGCTATTACACGTGGCTTTGTGTTAAAGTAATAAAACTGATAAAGTAATAAAACTGCCCTTTTCGATTTTTCATGATTTTTTTATACAAAAAAATTTGGTTAATTTTTTTATTATAACTCCGAAACTACTCAGCCGATTGAAACGAAAAATATGAACGGATTAAAGGTTGTATAAATTTAAAGTTTATTTTAATAATATCGGACTAACATTTTTTGAGTTATCATTAATTATGTGGAGAAATGTCTAAAAAAAATAAATATAATAAATAAATTTGAATTTTCCATGCTGCAATTCTGAGTTCGTAGGAGAGAGAAGAGAAGGGAATACTAAACATTTACATTCACTTTATATCTCTGTACTACGAATTGCAACAAGAACAATTGCTGGTTATGAAACCCGACTAACGATATAAATATCCTTAATTTATAAATATCTTCAATAAATGTTTGACAATTTGTTTTCCATCATCTTTTAAATATGGATATTAAGATTTTATGAGCCATAATGAAAAGAAAACGTTCATGAATAAATTAATTCTTCGAAACAATTTATAAGTTGAATAGGACAATTATATAAATTTTGAATTATTCTGTTAAAAAAATATAATCAATTTTAATAAATTTTTAAAATTGTTGACCTAAAATTGAGCTGTGTATGTCAGAAAAGTGTATTGAAATTAATATTTTTTATTCAATTATTATTAGCTACTGAAATTATCATTGACTTTGTTGATGCTGAATTTACATTATAAAATTTGAAGCACTAAATATTTTGTTTTTAGTTTTTCTTAAAAAAATATATAAAATTTAATTTTGGCGATTTTTGGCGATTTCTGATTAACAATTTGGCGACAGAGGCTCAAAAAAATCTGACAACCCTGCATATAATTGTAAATTTACATGAAGAGAAATGATAGTGATTGTGTCTGAGCTAAACATCATCAATATGGGAAAATAATACCCATAAAATTCATATTTTTACTTGTTAATATAATTAGTTATGAAACAAAAATATTTGAAAACTAATAGATGCTGGGGAATTATATGAATTTGGTGTAAAAATATTATATAATATATGAAAAAAAAATCTAAAAATTTCGAAATTGTTTGAAAATTTTTTTTGCAGATCTTTGAAAGTAAATAAGAAATTCTGAGTTTTAAATCACTCGCGTAAAATCTCACGGAAATACAGGCATTTAAAACTAAAAATTGTAAAAAACTGTGTTGAAACTTTCGAGGATTTTTGGATTAATTTTAGTTTTGCACTGACAATTTACAACTTGTTGACTTAAACTTTTAACCAGACAAAAGACAAGTCTTTGGAAATTCATTTGTTGTATAATAGAGTGTCCCGTAGATAAAAATTTTGTAGGAACACCCCTCAAACGATGCGTAAAAATTAGCTGAATATGGGAAAAATATTAAAAAAAAAAAAATTTAAATTGATCTTCAGTTCCCTACCAGCGATTGAATGTCACGGGTCTAGAATATTTCGTCCAAAAAATAGCATCGAGTTTGGTCTTGAAACGGGTATCAAAAAATTCGTAATTTTACAGTTTAATATATATCTCGTTGATGTCAGGAAACTTTCATATAATTGGCGTAAATATTAGAAAAAGTATTTTTTTTGCTACTGACAAATTCCGCTTTTATAGAAATTGTCCAAAATATTGCGTAAACTGGATTTATTAATAAATTACACGCCCGAGTCAAAATATCCTTTAAAAATTTTGTAATGCAAAAATTTTATGCAATTTCGAAAATTTTCACCAAATTTTAAAATTTTGTTCTGAATTTTTTCAGTACAAGATATGACTTTATATCATCGAAAAAAAAGTACCTTTAAATAATTATGATTATGATTAAAATTGGTATTAAGAAACGTCACTTATATCAGCTATAGCGGCATTCATCTTCAAACTTTTTTTGCTTGCTGACAACTATAGTAAAGTATAAATGATGTTAATATTGATGTCATATAAAAGCATTTTATTTGCTTAATACTAAAATTCAGGTGGCGTCAAAATATTTTAAGGACCTATAATTTTATGGACTAAAAACATATTCTTAACCACATATTTCGCATTATTATTCAAATTTTGAAATAATAAAACCAATTTAATTTAAATTAAAAAATTTTGCTAACTTTAAAAATATCGCTCTTTTTTAAGGAATATTATTATGAGTACTAATGTTTAAATGACTTTTTTTTGCCAAACTGAAACCGATATTCACTTAATTTTTTCAGCAAATGATCCCAAGATATGTCTTTTATTACTCATATTTTGCGAAATTTTAAACCAATATAATTTTTTTTTGTTATTTACGAAATTGTGCAAAAATAAAATTGAAAATTTTTTTTCAGTATATTTCGAAAAATATTGAAGATTTTGTAGTAATTTTGATATGAACTTTAGAAGTTCTACAAAATCGCGTTATTTTTTTTTTTAAATAAAGCCAAAGCTCGATTTTTTGGAAAGTTTCAAAACAACAAAGTCCAAAGGTAGCTAAATTAATGCTAATAAATTATTTTCTGTTTTAATCTTAAACTATTAACACCTTTAATCTAAACGAGTTACACCATATAGACAGACTAGTAAAATATTTGACCAAAATGACGTAACTACTATATAAATTTTTTTCTAATATCTCTATTTTAATGGGAAAATAATTTGTACTTATCATTAATCACAGCTGAAATTTTACGGAATCTTGTTTGACGCTGTTTTCTCTTACTTACGCTACATCCAGACTAGCCTTTTTCTTGTTAGCACAAGAACAAAACGTCGGCAGAGCAACACACACAATTTTGTTCATTTTGTTTTCAGTGGGCAGAACATTTGTCGAACAAATCATAATTTTTTGTTTGCCGTCTGTGTCGCTTCGATACTTCTACATGCAGCGCCTCTTCTTCCGCGTACAAAATGACGTTTGATGGCAGACATGGTTGCTCAAACAATTGTACGAACAACGGTGTGCGAACAAGAACAAAACATGAACAACTTGGGTCCACACTAGAGCCCTGCAAACTGTGTCTTATAAAGCTGTACAAGCCACTTGATATTTTTCAAGTGTTGTTATCAGTGTGTGTGCGGAGTAATAAATACTGTTCTGCAGGCACTTAAAACCATACAAATACTGCGTGTGTGCTTCAACTTTATGAACAAATCATGAGTGTGCTATGATAGCGACCAAACAAGCCTCTCAAAGGCTTGTATAAAAAAATACAAGCCTTTTGACCACTTGTTTGCTTCAATAAGGAAAAAAATTGTGTTTTCTTTTTTATTAAAATTATATGTGTGTGTGTGCGTTCATGACTGTATAAAGTAATTTCGTAAGTAAAACAGTCGTTTAAAAGTATTGTTTATAAACTTATTGTTATTTACGATCAAATAAATTATTAATGTTACTAGTTATAACAATTTAAAGAAACATGCATTAAGTTTTATTAGTAAACAGATTTTATTAAATATTTAAAGGCTTTTTTTTTATTACTTAAAACAAATATATACTTAATTACTTATATACTACTTTCTTATACATATGTATATAAATACTTAAACTATATCACAGATAATAATGTTGTCTGTATTCATGTGAAGAAACATAATCTGTGAAAAGATGGTTGAGTTGGAGGAAAGATTCGTTCTTTTTTCCGATAACAATTGTCTAGCAATTGAAAAAACTCTTTCGGAACTTGCACTACTTGCTGGAGTAGCCAATAGTTTGCAGCTTAATTTATACAACAAAGGCAACTGTGTTCGATGTAAATACCACCAACTGATGACATTAAAGTTTTCTTCGAAGGGAACATCCAGGTTTTGGTATGTTTGAATTTCTCTAGCTATTTTATCATCCCATGTTAGATTTGATGTTGGCGATACAAAATTCTTGAAATATGATGATATTACTGATGTTTTAGTTGATGTTGGTGATTCCATGATTTCTTCACCTTCATTTTGCCAGAGAATTTTTAACTCCTCTGCACATTTTGATTTTATATTATCCATTTCGTCTTTTGAAAATTGTAACAGTTTATTCGCGGGTGGAAAAAGGAAATGTGCAATCTTATGCGTCATGGATATATTTAAAAATACAGTTGTCTGTATATTTTCAAATAATGCTTCCTTAAATTTTTTTACGAGTTCAATATCATCATCTTCTGATATGCAAGTGTCCCTCAATCCATTGATGTATGCATAAACTAGATGTAATGTAGCATATTTTTCTCCTTCTAAAGTTTTGGACGCCTGTTCAAATTGTCTCATGACGTTCACAATTCCTTTAATGTGGCTTATGTTTATTTTTTCGACTTTTTGAAGCTCATTTTTTTTGCTGCAATATATTATTGACATCCATCCAATTTTTTTCCACAGATTCCAAAAGGTAATACATTGTGTTCCACCGTGTAGGACAATGACTTTTTAATGTTTGGCTTAATTTGCAATTATCGCCAGATTTCTTGAAATATTTAACCAATTTCGAGCATAAATTACACAGTTCATTTAGTTCCTCTACATTTTTAATAGCCTTTTCGATTACATTATTAAGTAAATGGTTAATGCAATATATGTGTGGAAAACAATTGAACGCAGCAACCATGTTGGAACCTCTGTCTGTTACCATAACTCCATCTTCCAGTTTGCAATCATATCTTCCCAGTAAAGTTTGAGCTTTTAATCTAATGGCATCATCTAAAATAAATAATTATTAAAGATATGTGGTTCATTTGGTATTCATTTTTTCATTTATGTAATAGTAATATAACTGTTTAAATTTACTTACGCGTACATCTTTCCCCATTCATTGAATTAAGACCTATCAACCTGGAAATCAATTGGTCATTTTTTGTATAATGGATAGTTAGAGAGATATAACTTTTCCGTAAATAGTTGTCCGTCCATACATCTGAAGTTAATCCAAAACCATTTTTGCAGACAGCATTGATTTCATGTTTAACATTTAGGAATGTTGCTTCATATATTTTTTCAATATTCCGCGATATTGTGGTAGGATGTGGCAATAATTTTTCTACATCAACATTTGGTCCATACTTCGCTCCAATTGAAATCAAGAACTCCGAAATCTGCATTAGACCGGTATCTTGAACAAATTGAAAAGGCCGACAATTTTTTATACACCATTTGGAAAATAATCGCGTTGCTTTTTTTTTCGTCTCGTTGTTAACCTCTACTTTTTCTGTATTAGTTTCCTTCGTGGTGTAGTAGCACTTATGTCTCACCAAGTTCGATGTGGTTCTCGAATCATATTTTAAAACAGTAAAACACTTTATGCAGGCAACTTTGTTTGCTATTTCGGCTCCTTCCTGGTTTACAATCTTTCCAAATGTGTCCCAAATCTTGCTTCTGCCTCTTTTCGTAGTTATTTTGAATGTTCCTGACAGGATATTTTGTTTGATGCTGGCAGCGTCCATTGATTCAGTAGGAGTTGAATTCTAAATACATAAATATGATATATTTTGTTTAGTAAAGTAACTTTAAAAAATAATTTTATTTCTTACCATTACTTCTGCCATTATAAGTATACGAAGATATGTATATTTTAACACGATTGTGAAAACAAATAATTTGTTGGAGCACAAAAAATTCAATTCTGAACACGAGAACACTTTTGAAATAACTGTTGAAAGATTTTCATTCATAACTTCATTTATAGCATATATGAAATATATTAGGTAATAATATTATAATTTGATTTATAAACTCATTTTTACATTAGGTAATAATATGTATAAGCCTTTTCTAAAAATAACTTTAGTCCAATAAAAACAGGTATATTTCTTAGTGTAAAAAATTTATTTAAAACAGCAAGAATTTGACAATAAAATCTGTAGAAGCAGCTAAATAGATCAATAAGAAACAGGTACATATGTTCTGCACTGTAAAAAATGTAAATTTATTTTTTATAAAACCACGAATTGAGTTCGCTTACAATCAGGTAAAACAGCATCCTTTACTTGATTATATATTGAACATGTACATATGACGGGACACACAATTTAGGTAAACGTCTTAAAATATTTCATTTATAATTTTATTACAGTGCAGATGTTCCATCGTATTCTTAACATTTGGGAAAATTTATTAGTCAAGGAGTAAACGTATATGGAAACGAATTTGAAAAATGAAAAGACATTGTTCTATATTATTTCCTTTTAGTTTTAAAATAGAATGATTACTTAGTAAATATAAATTAAATGCAATAAAATCTATCATAATATAAATAAGTACAATTTTAAAATTTTTTATAAACATACAATTAATTATAAGACTAACTTTATTTAAAATATAAATAAATACTAAAGATAAAAATTTTCTAACTTACATATTTAACTGACAGTTTCAAATGTCAACTTTAATTTTTTTACTTTTTTAACTCTTAATAAAGAGTATTTTTTAATAACTTTATGAATTCATCCTTTTACATTTATTTAGAAAAGAAGAACCAACAATAAAATATAGACATACTGTATATATGTGTGTGTATGCAAGAATATTTATAAACAACCACTTTTTACACATTATGAAGATTTTTTGCCACACACAGCAACTACGTATTACAAAAAACAAACAAATCATTAAGTCCACTTGAAATCTTTAAATCATTTTTCAACGTCTTGTATGATTTGCTTTTTTTTGCCACACCACTTGCACCACTTGTTTACGATAAATGATTTGAACGCTCGGATTTGCAGTCGCTCATACACAGTACACACTTGCTTTGCTTCGGGCAGCGAACAGTACGAACAGTATTTATTGTTGTTTTTGCACATGTTGGCTATGAAACACACACTTGAAATTCAAGTGTGTTTGCTTTTGAAATCATCTTGCGCAGGAGACTAGTCCACACTATCCAAATGTATGTGCGCACAACATTTTGTTCAATGTGCGAGCATGAAAAAGGCTCGTGTGGACCGCAAATAAGCATTTGCAAGATTAAACAACGACAAAAATTTTTTTTGCAAATTTGTGAATGCTTCTTACATCCACTGCCTTCTATCAACAACTAAGTAAATAAAATAGTAATTGAAATAAAGAGAACCATAATGAGAATCCTACAACAAAATTAATAATTGATCTTTTATTATTTATTCTGACATGTTTTTTTTTAATTGTATAGATACATATAGAGGGCTTATATTCAAAACGGGCCACATGCAAAGCACCATTGTTCAGGAGAACATAAAAACTGTTAATTTCCCTCATCTTTCAACATTTTGCAATCCGTTCTTCTACGAGTAATCAATATTACGTCTACTAAACCTCACACTAAAAAATAAATCTTTTTGTAATAAAATGTTCATATAGCCCGTTTTGTTTATTGGAAATTAAAGAAGTAAAACATAATATTTTTGGAAAAAAAATTGACAATATCATATCATACCAATCAGGATATAAAAAAAAGCGAAATTTTGTGGTTGGATGGACCATTTTTAATCGTTAGAAATTTCAAATAACAGGAATGTTTACTAAAAGGACGAAAATGTGTTAAAAATTAAAATTATAAATGTAGCAACCCATATTTATTTATATGAATTTTATTATTTTATTTTATCTATTTTTAACGTAACTTTAGTTTAAATACAACTCTCATGTTTAATGAATGTCATTTAAATGTAACTCTGTATATATTTTAAACTTAACTGACATAGTTTGAATTTAACGTTTCTTTTAAATACCACTCTGTCATTTTAATCTTTGTTATATTACATTTGAATGCAACATTGTATATATTTTGAATTTAACTGATCTGATTAGAATTTAACGTTTATAATTTATGCAACGCTGTGCTATTTTTTGTATTTGATATTCCGCATATGTAGTTGTGTGTAAACGATTAAGCCCAAATTACATTTACGCGTAGTCAGCAACAGTATCAGCAAAAATGATCAGCTGATCACTGCCGTTATAATTACAATTCAGCGTAGGCAGCCACAATTTACAACCACCATCTAGCTTTATTCTACTTGTGTATTTTAGCCTCTCATTTATTTGCTCACTCTTTTTGTCTCGCTCTCAATCTGAATGCAGCGCAGTGAATTTAGAAACAGGACTAAAAGAAACAGCACTGCAAACTGCTGCTGACCAAATGTAATCAACACCATAACAAACAGTGCATTCTAAATGATCAGCTGATTATGGCAGCACACTGCTGCTGACTACGCGCTATTGTAATTTGGGCTTTAGAATTGCTATAAAAGCAGCATCATTTGTGATATGAGATCAAATGCCTCCCCTTTTTTGATTATTTTTTTTTTGGAAAAATATATTAGAGTGTCACAAGTAAACAATATACATATGTAAATATTAATGTTTATTTATAAATTTGATATGAATGTATAAATTGGAATGGATGTGGAAAGTCCTTGGAAAATACTAGTAGTATGTAAGGAATAATTACATTTTATACATAGTTTTAAGAAAAACATGTAAAAATTAATGTCTGGAATAAATAAATGAAATGATATGAGATCAATTAGCATTCTGACTTTCAAGCAGTAAGGATCATTGTCTAGGCTTTAACAAGTACCGGACGTGAGCTTTCTGTCGAGAATAAAAGAAAAACCTAATAAAGTTATTTAAAAAGAAAAGCGTATTTTTTTTAAATGAACAATCCATACAATCTTAGAAATAAGATTGTTTCATAAATTAAATTTTGAAATTAAATTGCATATCAACAACTCAAAAATTATTAAAACCTTTAAAAACGATGTTTATTGTACTTTTTATTTAATTATCATTTTATTAAGAAACTGTTTTTGGTATCTAAGATATTTTCCTTATAATCACCAATTTTATTAAATTTTTTCATTCCTGTTTTCAAATCTATGGTATAGTGCTTCCAATTAGCTTCATAAAATGTTGATAGGTGTACCCACGTATGATCTATAAGCATCTAAAAAGGTCTAAAAATCTAACTTCGATGGCTTTTTTCTCCAGACTGCATTGAGATAACAAAATTTTTATGAGATATTTTAAGATTCTAATTCAAAATGTTTAAGAAACGTTTAAACCGCAAAGAAAATTTTCATTATTTATCAATTTTTATTTTTACATTTTTTTGAAAATCAAACAAAAACTTGCAGCTAACCCGTTTTGCCTTAAAAAAATATACTGTTTGTAGGTAGTAAAGGGCTGCGCAAACACATTCATTTTCTTGCCGGCGTAAAACATTCACTTCAATGAACTCTGTTATAGTGAAAAATTATGTGTATAGATAAGTATACCATTCATTCATTATAAGAAAGTGTGAGTAGATAAAACGAAAATAAAAAAACAATTCTGTGTATGTTTTGGCAATGATCGTAGGCTAACAGTTACTTCGTTGTGAGTTTTTTTTCGCTGTTCGTATCAACTTCACTCAGTGTACGACCATTTTCATGAATAATTCGAATTATCAGTAGATACTATGAATGTTTATGCTTTATGTGATGGATATTATGTTTTGCTTGTTTGGTGGTTGCTTTATAACGTAGTAAAAAAAAAAACAGAAGTTTATGGTAACATTCTAAAGATTTTACATATTGATATAGTTACAAAATGAAATATTGGGATATTTTAATTGTATTTTTATTTATAATACATCAATTAAATTTGTTATAATTTTCTATTTTATTAAAAAAAAAATAATAATTAAAGAAGAACATATTTAATTTAATCAAAATTAAAACAAATATTTTTTTCTTAAGAAGATATTCATACGTTTTTATATGATTATTGTAAGTTTTTATGATTTTGATTGCAAAACAATATATTTAAATAGAAAAAAAAATTATTTTATTAAGCAAAAATTCCAAAGAAATAAAAATATTCAGCCACAGAAGGTTTGAAAAAAAAGTTACATAGTTTTTTTCAAATATTTAAGTATAAAAATGAAAATATTACTTATTTTTATTATTCCAGTGAAATTTAAAAATATTACAAAATATTAATGATGATCAAAAATATTCAAATATTTTCTAAGAATAGAAAAATTTAAATGTTTTGAAAAAGATTTTTTAAAATTGAATATAAAATATAGATTAAGGAAATAAGATATGTATATTTTCAATTTAGTTGAAGACTTTGGAATTTGATTTAAAATTTTTATTTTATATGACAAATAGAAAAATATTTAAAAAATTTTATTTCAAATTATTTTCAAGCAATTGAAGAATATTTTACATTTTTTTATTTTACATCTAAAATATAAATAAACTACATAAAATAATTTATTTTTAACAAATATTTTAGATGAAAATATTCACAAACATTCAAAACTTATTATATTATATATAAAAGCCTGAAATAATAATTATTAGTTTAACAGAAATAAAACTTATTTTCATCAGAGAAATACAAAACAAAATAATGGAAAATTTTACTTTCAATAAAAATCAAATAATAATTTCTTAAACAATTATCAAATTTTCATATAACATTTAAATTAAATTTAAAAAGTTTAAGATATAAATTGACTTTTTTAAAAGTAGATATGTCACTGAGAAAGGTATAATCAACTCGGTGCGGATCAACGTATTTCAACTTGTAAAACAACAAAACACGTATGCTATACCCTACAGTAACAAAAAGGTCACAACTCGTCCATTAGTAAACAAACAACCAAAACTTCAAATTAAAGAATGTTATAAAAAGAACACACATGTATAAACTAATGTATTGTCTGTATTTTTTGTATTTCTTTATGGGTAGTACATACATGTACGAACTCATATATGGCTTTTGATCTTTTTTTGTGCTTCTTTGGTGGTGGATTTTGTCTTTGCTTTTGCCACGCACTTTTTATATACAAATCAAAACAAAAGCGAAAAAGAAAATACAATGAATTATCTATTTCATTGCACAATGAAATCGTATACAACATATCCACACAACTCACATAGGTTCTGTACTATATGGTTTTGCATTCTCTACTCATATGTTTTGAGTTTTCGTGGTCAGTTATTGTGGATAATGCTCATTCATTCATTTCACAATGAAAAAGCACACAACATGAACTAACTGTTTTTACGATTAATGTATTCAGCATTCATTTTTCGGCATTCATGCAGCCCTTTAGTAGGTAGCCCAAAAACAAAAAGTTAAAAACATAGTGTTAGAATTAACTTTTGACCCCAAAATTAACACCATATATAAAAAATAGAAAATCTACCCGATTTGAATATAAGCCCTCGATATGTATATTGGTTAATTAATATTTGTAACAGTAAAGTTACTAAAATTTTTCACCCCAAATACAATTTATATTTAAAAATTTTCAACAACTTTAATTTCGCCTTATACAAATAAGTTTCCATGTACTGAAAAATATGTTGGAATCAAATTTAACTAAAAACGTAGGTATTGAACAGCAAAAAGCTCAGTTCACATAATTTATTATAAATTTCAATTCACATTATTTTTCAAATAAAATTTACTATTTTCTTACTAAAACCGGATTAAAATATACAATCAATCCGGATTATAGACTATGCACTCAGTTGGGAAATGGCGTAGGGATTACCGAATAATCCGGATTATATACATTCGGATTATCGAGTTTATACTGTATTTTAATAAATAAAATAAAATTTGAATTCTTATTTTTTACGTTTATTTTATTGTTTGAAAAATAAAAATTTATTTTGATTTTTATTTTATCATATAAAAATAAAAATTAGTTTTGATTTTGTTAAATAAAAATAAAAATTAGTTCTGATTTAAAACAAAATTACAAATAAAAATCAAATGGGAAGAAACAATATTATGAGATTCTTATTTTTGTTTTTTAGCAATAATAAATATCATGTATTTAAATTTGTATTTAAATATAGAGGAAATAGATATATAAACTAGGTTTTAAATAAATTTCGACCATTATACGAATTCTTTTAGATATCTAACATTTTCTCCTTAATGAGGCCAAGATATTGCACAACAACTTGAGAACAGTTTGTCCAATTTAGCGACACCAAAAGATGCAGACTTAAATTATATTTAAATCACTATAACATTATTTTTATTATCTGCCCAACAGTTTCGTAGTTATTCAGAAATTAATATCGGAAAGAATATTTTTCATGCAAAATGGAAGAATTTTTTTCCTGAAAATTTCTTTTAAAAAATGATACTGGCAAAAATGTCCAGTTTTTGAAACTGTACTGTAAAACTGGTAATACTATGGATAAAATAGGCCATTTTTCATCAAAATGTACATCTTGACGAGCTAAACAAGAATCTGCTTTAATTTTTGTTCTATCACGTACATTTAGCGGTCACACTGGTAAAATTCGAGAACGATTTGTCTCCCATTAAAAAAAGAACTGAAAAAGTCATGATTTTAAAATTGCGTTGTCATTGGAAGGAAGAACTTAGTGGTGGAAAAGAGCTGCAGAAGTTATTTTTTTAACATATAGTTGTCATTGGTAGGATGTTCTTCTTTTATACTTCTTGTTCATTTCTTTTCAAATACATTCCTTAAAACTATGTTTATAGAATTTTTTAACAAAAATTCTGTTTTAGCCTTATAAAAATATAATAAACCCAGCAAAAATTTGGTAATGGCATGTAGTTACGGATGTAGTTACTTTTCAATGACAACAACATACCGTTTACATTACATAGAAGTAGTTTAGTGACTACTTATTTATAACCCGACATGTAATTACTTATTTGTGATCAGTGTTTTCGAAAATATATTTTTAATTGGCTTTTTATTCAGTTTACCAATTAACATATTTAACAATGAAACAAATACGTAATGAGACAAAGTTTAAATTCATTTTTAATCTGAAATAGTTTTTAAAATTTTAAATTTTTCCTTATTATTAAATTTTTTAAATAAAAATTTATAAAATCTTTTCATCCCAGCTAAAAGGTGTGGAATAATTATCTTATTTCAATAATCATATACAAATATGATATAATTAATAAATTTGTCTATTTTTACTATATTTCGTATTAAAGGTCTGAATACTGAATAATTTGTTGGCTTAGATTAAAAGTGTTTGTTGTTAATTTACTCTTTTATAAAAAAATAGTAATAATAAAAAAAATATTTGACAAAATATTCAAAATAAAAATTCTTGACATTTAAAAATATATTAAATAAATTAAATATGAAAATATTTTCACAATTCTCAATAATTTGTTTATTATCCTTGTTAAATTATGGAAAGTGTCAAAATATAATTTCAAAATATCATAAAAATTTTATTGCTATTTTATAATAGACACAAATTTGTTAAATGCAGAGGAGAAAAGTCAATAGAAAAAAATTTCCCTGATTTACATATTTTCTAGAGTTGTTTTACATAAAGGTAAGAATATTTCATTCATTACATTGAGATAACACTTAAAACGGATTAAATTCTTAAACATTTCCAATTTGGGGCTTCTGCGTGAAGATTAATTCCGTAGCAGAACCTAAGACGAAAGTACTCCAAACAATAGTGTACCATAATTCTGTTTACATGAGGGCAAACAGGATACAACCACGATCTGGATTTTAACTCACCTGCGGCACGGACCGAAAGTTGGAAGGTATGGCATGTATGTATTTTAATTGAAGCATTAATCATATATCTATTTATTTCAAACCTTATTTATTGTATGATTTCTTTTTAATATTTTTAATAAAATTAAAAAAAACCGCAACTAATTCCTCTTGTTTTAACTTATAATGATTTCAGTAATACTTTAAAATCAATGAGTTATTGAACGACTTAAAAGTAATTAGTTCTTCTATTGACATCTAAGTAATGACATGATGTAAGTAGTTGCCTCTAATGTCATCACCGTGTAAAAATAATGGGTTATTCAGCCAAAGTGTAAGTAGTGTAAAGCCATTATATTAGCTTCTTAACTCATTACATGGCAAGCAAAGTTTTTGCAGGGAAAAATGCTATTTATTAAGAACATCCAAAAAATTTTAAAATATGCACTTTGTTCTACTTTTGAAGTGGTTAAAATGTTTTATATTTTTTTTTTTTTTTTTTTTTTTGGAAGCTCTTGATGTTTTTTTTTTGCTGGGCTGTTTTCATTTTGGGTGAATGTCTCAAATTATGGGCGAAATATAATAAACACGAAAGATTTCATCCAATAAGTCTTCAGATACTCCTTGAAAACTTAGCTCAGAAGATTCTTGAATTTAATTCGGAACGGAATAACTTTCTCTAATCGATTTCATTTTATTTTTAGATCAAATGTAGAAACATTTGCAATTAACTACATTTTTATTAAATTAGTATTTGGCAAATTCAATTACACCAATTTTCATTGCAAAGCTTAGATCTTATATTCATCGTTAACAAAAAAGTGTCCCACGCATATTCATTAGCAATATAAAATCATTTTATGATTTTTATTTTTTTATTTTTTTTTTTTTTTGTGAGAAAAACTACTTGAGTATTATTTAAAAAATTATCAATAATTGCTATTTTAAATTTATGAAAAAATAATTTTTATTACTGGCAAATAAAATAACAATTAAAAATAAAAGTTTATTACACAATAGCTTCAATGGCGTCATAACAAATGCTATGGTATACTCAGGTTGTCTTGAACTTATTATCTTCATATTGAACTTTTTGATACAAAATTACATAAATAATAATTATTTTTCATCGCTGGTCAATTCATTTTTTATTAATAAATTTATTATACAAACAATATGAAGTGCTAATTTGAAAAGCTAAAGTGTGTTTTCATTCGGAATATTTATGGAAATAATGTAATTCCACTTAGATTAGGGGTTTCATACAATTTTAGCCATTGAAACATGTTAGGCGTGGGTTACGAGCCTTCATCTCTCAATAACACCTGAGAGATTATGTGTTTATAGGATTAAAACCTCTTGCATTTTTTTATTTAAATGATTTCGTTTATGACTAGACTTGGACACCAACAGTAGGCCTATAATTTTTTTTACATTTTTGGCAAATATCAAATAGGCCGTTGAAAATTATTTTAAAAAAATGGTATTACTTTTTCGCGGTTGTTAAAAAAGTTCACCAACAAAACAGGGTTAAGTTTGGAAATCAATAATTCCAATTCAACATTGTGGATATGTAGCTGTTGCATTGGTATTAAAGTAATACAGAACATTTATCCATTATGAAAAAAAATAACGCGCACGTTAAATTTGAAATTTATGTCTTTTAATAATTAAGCAATACTTTTCACTTTACTATTTTACTTAATTAATAAAATATTAAAATTTTTTCTTATTTAAAATAAATGTACTTTTTTACTAAAAATTATTTTAGTAAATAACACAGCATTCGCCATCGCGTGGTGCTAGGGCCAAAATTTGGTTATATCCCTAATTAACAGAATATATATTCTAGTTATTCTTGCCCTAACATCGTAAAGTAAAAAATAGGGAGTTTACAAAACAAAAAAAATAAAAAAAAAAAAAAATTATAGGAAAGGAAAGTGTTTACAGAATTTGAACAAACAATTACACAGAGTTACAAAATGAGAACAAATTCTTGCGGCACGGGGTTTCTCAGTCATTATCTTTAAATCGTTCTTATATTAATTTTTAAAACGGTCAATAGTTAGGGAGATGTTAAGCCCATCTTTTGAGAAAAAATTAAATTTTATACAAAATTTCAAGAAATATTTTTTTCGAAAAATTATAAAAAATCGAAAGTGTCAAAAATTCAAATTTTTATTCTTTAATCATAAAGATAGATTTGTTGCAAATAAAACAAGATAAAAATCACAAAATCATTTTTTTTTATTATTATTATTTTTTTTTTTTTTTTAATTTTTCTATGTAACTTGTAAATGAGTATTTTCACTAATTTGTGAATAAAATCAAAACATATACATTGATTTTAATGAAATATATCTTGTTTTATCTCTATGTATAAAAGATAAAAATTTGAAATTTAGACACATTAAAATTTTTATGATTTAAAAAAAAAAAAAAAAAATTTTTTTGAAATTTTGTATAAAATTTAATTTTTTCTCAAAAGGTAGGCTCAATATCTCCATAACTATTGACCATATTAAAAAGTAGTATAAGAACAATTTGAAGATAATTTTAATTAAAATTTTTTGATATTTTTTTTTTTTTTTTTTTTTTTTTTTTGAACAAAATCAGACAAGTCGTTTTCTACTTAATTTTACAAATCGCGATTTATCGCGAGAACTAGGGTCAATTCGAAAAATGTGGGTTAGTGGCATAGTACACATGTATACGAATTGACTGAGAAACCCATTGTTGCAGAATCAGTGTTTCCCTGTGTTATTTATATTTTTCTACTTTTGAGACTGTCTATACCACATTGAGAATTTCGAACACACTTACCGCTGGGGCAGAATGCAAAACTTTTTGAAATTAATCTTGAACTTTTCATCGCCTGTTTAGATTTATATAAAATATCACATAATCATAGTAGATAAGTTACAATTTTAAATATAAATGGCCCCACATATCCCTCATGATTAAAGCTATATAGCTTCAAATTAGGGTAGTTCTGAAAATATTTAATCGCTTACCAAATTTTTGTTGGTAGGTCTTAACGGATAAAAAACGGAAAATTGGTAAGTTGTTAAAAACTTTCTGTCATTTTGAACCGCCATAGCTTCGCTCCAGGGGAGCCTGAAAACCACCTTCTAAACTTAAAATTTTAGTTTTCTGTGATACATATAGAAACATTTTCGATTCTGCCCCAATGTCTAATGTATAATAGCGCACTAAAAACTAAAATATCTAACAACAACACATAGTTTTTTTTTTTTTTTTTCTATTGCCCATTTGTTGAAGAAAAATAAAGAAACTATCACGTATATTTTTTTATAAATAGACATAAATACTTGTACAACACTATTAAAAGATATGACAAACATGAAAGTTATAGACGGTAAAATTCGATCGTAAGTACTCTTCTTTATGTCGAAAAATATATTACATAGCGAATAGGAATTTATACAAATTTAGAAGAAAACTCTTTTCTTTGATATAATTTATAAATATATGTAGGTATTTACCTGCGCTAAAATTTTAATAATATAAACACGGGCATATTTTAGTACAAACAAATTTCAAATGCAAAAAAAAAAGCAATTTTATCCAATAAATGAGAAATTATGTTACAAAAATCAGTAGAAATTCATAAATAATAACTTTCTACTTAAGGTTTAGTAGGGTATAAATCCTACTACACTATCATATCAAAAAGGACATTCGACTGCGGAATTTTTGGTTATTGTCTTTTTGTTCATTTTCAGCATTTGAATTTTCTTCCTCTCTTTTTCATTGTATTGTTTTTTCCTTGTTATGGTGTTGTTTAGTGTCGAGCTCCGAAAGTTATCTTCTTAAGTTTCAAAGGTTCTTTAGAAGCAAACCCATCTTCAAACGTATACAAACAAGTATAATGTTTCATATTTTTTTTGTTTGAAGCCTCTGCAAATATGACTACAATACATATATATATTTATTTTATTTACACACACTAACAAAATTTAGTGCTTGCACATACATACAAACGCATTTATAAAATCTCCTTATTCTCATAAACGAATACTCATATAAATACTTGGTAAACAATAAAGTTATATTAGGGTCCCTGTTATATAAAGAGGAGGACAGAGAATTTCATATATACAAACACGTAAGTTTGTATGAATATGGAGGCATATCTTTAAGTGAATAGTAGACCAAAAAATGTTCCTTGCTGCTTTTCTTTTCTTTTCTCTCCTATTTTTTTCTTTTTTGTTAATTTTATTATTATTTATAAAAAGAAGCCAAAAATATTGTTAGTGCTTATTTATGTGCAATTTGATAAGATTAATGATTAATGGGACGTTTTATTCATGAACTTTGCGACAATATTAGCACAATGCTTTTTTTTGTACTGTTTGGATTTGTGTTTCTTTTATTTATTTTTTTTAACACCCGCAGTGGTATAAACTTTATGGATATTTCAATTTTTAAACAAATTATTTTAAAATAAATAAAAAGTTTTTTCTTATTTTTTTTTATCTAATAAAAATACATTTTATGTAAAAAATAATTAAAATGTGTTATTATTTATTAAAGGTATATAACACCGTACAACAGCATTTTTCACACATGAACGAAACCATATATACATTAGACTACCCATAAATAAAAAATTTTGATTTTGCTTACTCCACCGGCACACAGTGTGCGATTCAAAAAATGAAATGGAAATAATTATGGAATTTCGGAACATGGTGATAGTAGAGGTATAGGCGAGTTTAAGGCTTGAGCTTGGACCATATAGACCTACAGGGGGCGAGTCCACAGGGTCCCAAAGTTGGACACCTCGGGTATAAATTTTTTTAAAAAACAATCCTGATTCCTTATATCTCAACCGATTTCAAAGATATAGGAGGATTCTGCTAGTTTGAGATCTCTAAAAAACAAGATTCAAAGATTCAAATTTTTAGCCTGCCTTGGTACAGTTTTTTCACTACAGTGGGTCCAATTTCATTTGTAGATCTTGACTAGAAAAATTCTTCTATATAAAAGTCTTTGAAATCGGTTCAAATATAAGTCTATATGGTCCAAGCTCAAAACTTAAATTCGTCTGCACCTCTACTATCACAATTTGAAATTCATGGAAATCGGAACAGCCGTTCCGAACTTCCATAATTATTTCCATTTAATTTCTTGAATTGCACACTATGGATGGGGCTAAAAAATAATATATGTGCCGGCCAGTCGACATTGGCCTTTGTCCTGAAAAGGGCTTAAAAGTAACTAATATCTTTTTTTCGCATAACTCTTTAATTTTACATTTTGCAAACAAAAATTATATAAGCTTTTTTATTGAGAATAAAACGGTGAAATGTCTGACAATCAAATTAAAAATTTATATATAGGCTTTATTTTAAAAGGGGACTTTTAAAATAAAGCCTATATATGGACCTAGCCTGTTAGAAACGGTTTTTATTATTTTGTGGAGCATGATTTGTTGCTTTTATAAATCGATAAATTTTCGCACATATGCTTATTATTTAGCGTAAATAGACCAAAATCTGAATTTGGGGTATCGATTTTTCACTTATTTTAGTAATACATATTAGCATTAAATGTAGAGTGTAGCATGAAATTTTGGACCACTACAGCGAGTATTTTAATTTATTTAAAAATTATAAAAGTTGACGTATTGATATTTTTACTCATAAACACCTTTTTTTATTTATTCTACCTTAAAAATCGGTGGTATATATTAAAAATATGTAAAATTTTTCACAATAGCTTGTAAATAAATAAAAATATATTTTCAAAATAAATAACTAGCAAAGAAGGAAAAAATATTTGTATCTCATTTAATAGAAATAGATATTGGCTTTAAAATTACGCATATAAATTTTTTTTACTTCGAAAGTTCAAAGGTCAAAATATATAATATAATAATCAAAGCTGAATATCTCAAAAAACGGTATTTTAAAATTCTTAAAAAATTATATATTGATAACTTAACTCCATTCTATACTCGAGCCAAAATTCACGTTGGAGTCTCTTTTGGTTTAGGACTTATGAAGCAAAATATGATAAAAAGCTATTTTTTGTATGTAAAAATTTAAAATATTTACAAAAATTAATTTAAATTTACTTTACATAATTTTGAAGACAATATCTTAATCTTTAAAATGATACTAAAATTTAAATTTTATTGTGTACAGTTTAGAAGTTATAAGTAATTAAATTTTATTTTGGTCCATATACCATAAACCAAATGGGACTCTAACTTGAATTTTTTCGTGCGTAGGAAGAAGAGTTATGTCAACATTATATATTTTTTTCAGAAATTTTAAAATACTGTTTTTTGAAATATAATGATTTGATTATTATAAGTCCAACTTTGACCTTTGATTTAAAAAAATGTATAAATATCTTTATAAAGGTAATATTTTTGTCTTTATTATGAAACTAAAACTAGATAACTACCGTTTATAGTTTAGAAGTTATTAGTATTTAAACAAATGCACCTTTGTAAATTTTTTAGGTTTTTCTTGTTTTTCAAACCGACACTTTGGAATTTTTATGATTTAAAAAATCTTGAAATTTTGTATAAAATTTCATTTTTTCTCAAAAGATGGGCTTAAAATCTCCATAATTGTTGGCCGTATTAAAAAGTAATGTAAGAACGCCTTGAAGATTTAAATTGGAATTTTTTGATATTCCCTTGAACAAAATCAAACAAGGCGTTTTCGAGATATTCAATATATAGTACAGCCTCCTTAATTTTACAAATCGCGAATTATTGCGAGTACTAGAGTCAATTCAAAAAAGGTGGATTATAGGCTTTGTACGTATTAATACCGTGTATCCGAATTGACTGAGAAACCCCGTGCCGCAAAAATTTTTTCTCATTTTGTAACTTTGTGTTATTTATATATTTGGGAATTGTTGTAAAAAATGTTATTTATTTTCAATATATCTTGCCGATTTTTAAGGTAGAAGAAATTAAAAAGGTGTGTGTAAAAATATTAAATTTCGAGTGAAAAATCGATATTCCAAATTCATATACGTGAATGCGGAGACAAAATTGCTGCGGTTCGGGGTTTCTCAGCCAATTCGGATACACAGTATTCATAAATATTAAGCTTCTAATTCACTTTTTTCTGAATTGAGTCTATTTCTCGCGATAAATCGCTATTTGTAAAGTTGAGGAGATTGCAATATATTGAAGTATATCTGGAAAACGATTTGCTGATTTTGTTAAAAAAAATATCAAAAAATTTAAATTAAAATTGTTTTCAAGTCGTTCATACATTACTTTATAAAACGGTCAACAGTTATAAAGATATTAAGCCTATTTTGTAAAAAAAAAAATTTAAATTAAAAAAAAAAAATTCGAAAGTGTCAAAAATTTAAATTCTTACGGCCGTATGCAAAAAAAACTTAACTCAGCTTTACAAAGTATTGTTAAGCTAAATTCCTTAAAACTGTATGCAAAAACGTTTATTAACTTAAATATAACAAATGTAACCTAAATATTTTAAAGTAGGTATGAAGTTACATTAAACTTACTACAAGTGACATTATTATTAAATTCCTTATTTTCTTGATGTTATTCAAAAAATACTCGCTTGTTTCCCCTATTATAGTCGTACATATCTTCTTTCTTTTTTAGTGTTATATAATGTTCATATAGCCCGTCTTGTTTATCGGAAATTAAAGAAGCAAAAGATGATATTTTGGAAAAAAAAATAGACAATATGTTAAATTTATGATATCATACCAATCAGACAAAATTTTGTGTTTGGCAGGACCAACTTTAAACGCTAGAACTGTCAAATAACGGAAATGTGTTCAAAATGAAACTTATAAAGTAAATTTTGGAAAAAAAAATTGCATGCGAAAAAAATTGCAAAAAAAAATTTAAACCAATTAAAATTGTATTAAATTGCATATCAACAACTCAAATGAGATTGAAATCTTCAAAGATAAATAAATGGTAATAAGTCTGTATCTTTGGAACAACTTGGAACACCGATAAAGGAGGAGTTAGACTTTGAAAATATTGTAGCACGGACGGCGTTACAGTGGGCCAAATTTGGCCACCTCGAGGGTTGAAAACATATCGAGGCTTATAACCTTTACATATATGAACCGATTTTAAATATTTTTAGAATTTTGGATTTCCCTATGCAAGACAAAGAAAAAACATGCCCACTGTACTCAATTATCTTTTATGGGTTTAAACAGATTTGACTTCAAAAATTAAATATCTCATTTTTGACCTTGACTTTTTTGCGACTTTTTTAAAAATATGTTGAAATGATCTATATTTTTCTAAATTTTTTTTGTTATCTCAATTCGATAACAAGAAAGAATTTTTCAAAGTAAAAATTTAAAAACAGGTCTTAAAAATTTAAATTTTTTGCCAGAAAAGTAAATTTATAATAATAATTTTTTTTAGTTTAAATTATTACAAACGGCAGACTTAGAAATTCTCAATTTTAATAATCTACTCATTTATTGGAATTGTTATTATTTATGAAAAATAAGGATAGAAAGTCTTCGACCACAATCCAGGAAAATTTTTTGATTCCAGATAGGTAAAATGGAGTAAAATTGATACATTTGCCTTTAAAATACAAAAATTCGGAATTTAGTTATAACAAAATAACAATTTAGGTTGAAAACTAGAAGAAGGGGTAGAAACGTTAGACAAGATCAAGTAAAATCGTAACGATATCGCAATTCTCGATAAAAGTAAATTATTAACATAAGAGCGGTTTTTGATTATTTGGGTGAATAATAATTATATTTTAGAATTATACTGAAACTTTAATGATTATTTTTCCATTATGAGTCACATTATTATATTAGCAGCATGTAAAAGTGACCTTTGCTAAGCACATATTTTTTAGCATTCTCCTGACAGTAATAGTGAAAATAATTATAAATATGTACGCAGCGTTACCGTTGAATTGAAGTGTCCAAAAAAGGGGATTTCAAAATAAAAAGTCGCCAAAAAAGGGGATTTTTTGAAAAAAAGGGGCCAACTACTTTAAAACCTAAAAAACTCCTTAAAATTTGTTTATTTGATAACAACAAATTATTGTATTTTAAGAAAAACTACAAAATTCATTTCTATTAATAACAAAATAATTTATTATTATTTTACAACAATTTTTATTAATGCAAAAATAAAGATTTATTCACAAAAATATTTAGCACACAATCCTCTTTTAATTAGTTAAACTCCTGTACTTTTGAAGGAGTTCTTACTCGTACTCTAGACTTTCAAATTTAGGATGGAACGCATGAATTCACAAGTATTGTCATAAGTCTGTTATATAAACTATTTCTTATTTTTGATAATTTAGTAAAAAAAACACGTTCCCCCGAGGGATTGCTCTTAGGAATGTAAAAATTTAAATTAGGATATAAGTGTTCATCAAATATTTTTTTTTATTTTTTCAATCCAGTCCAAAAAATTTGGCTGTTCATAAACTTTATTATTATTTTTAATTACTAACAGTTTCAGTTCATTTATAAATATTCCACGGTTTTTTATATCACTATACTGTAAGACAGTCCCAAAATTATTAATTTATTTGTTGAAATTAATATATAATGGGTCGATATATTTCAAACAACTTAGTTTATCGTAATTTAGCACATAGTCTTAAAAAGTCGCCATTTAAAAAAGTGGCCAAAAAAGTAGCGAGGTGGTTAAAAAAGGGGCAAATGGCGACTATAGTCGCCAAACGGTAACGCTGTATGTACGTACTTCTTTCTTGAAAAATTGGAATTTAAACTAAAAAAATTAATAGTCTCACTTTATTTGTCGTACAAAATCCACGACTGACCCTACACTTTTACCCCAAACACGAAATGGAAATAATTTAGATACTTTTGATACTACGGCAAATAACTGGACACCAAAAAAAGTTGCCCATAATGCATCTAGATTCTAGAACCACTGTTGCCAGATTTGACGATTTATAGCCATTTTGACGATTTTTGGGTCTAAAAATGGCCTGTTGACGATTTGACGATTTTTACCCCTAATTTGACGATTTTTTCTAAAAGAAAATTCAGAACTATTTTTACAATTTTTTATATATTGTTCATTAAAAGTTGATTAGTTGGTACAAAAATATTAACAATATAAATAAAAATCTTCTTAAATTTTGTAACGTGGTTTTGTCGTCGGCTGAGGTAGTTCAGTCGCCTCCAGGGTCGACTTACGGGATCCACGAACCTTAAGTGAGAACACAATTTGTTTACCCTTTCTGGGGGTTAATTATAAAATATATCTTTATTTAATAATTCAATATTTAAGATTTCGGTAACGACAAATTATAATTAATACTTTTTGTGTTGAATAAATTACTAGCAGCACGATAATGTTAGGGATTCAGTCGGTTACTTCTCAGGTAATTCGGATTCTACTGGTAGATGCGGAGTTGAAGATGCGGTTCCCTCGGAATTATGCAGCAAGCAGGATCGTTGATGATACTTATATATACCTTATAAATATAGGCTTAAATAATATAATTTCTTACAATTAGGTTACAAAATTCAGACTTAATCTAATAGATATAACAGACGGTACAATTCGCTGTGCGAAAACCGATGACCGAAGTCACGTTGCCAAAACTAACAACCGAAGTTGCAGTGCCGAGACAGACGATAATTCGCTTTGCCAAAACCGATGACCGAAGTCACGGTGCCAAAACTAACAACCGAAGTTGCAGTGCCGAGACAGACGATAGTTCGCTGTGCCAAAACCGATGACCGAAGTCACGGTGCCAAAACTAACAACCGAAGTTGTAGTGCCGAGACAGACGATAATTCGCTGTGCCAAAACCGATGACCGAAGTCACGGTCAGGGTTGTCAGATTTTTTTGAGCCTCTGTCGCCAAATTGTTAATCAGAAATCGCCAAAAATCGCCAAAATTAAATTTTATAAATTCTTTTTAAAGAAAACAAAAAACAACTAAAATATTTAGTGCTTAAAATTTTATATAATTTTAAAATGTAAATTCAGCATCAACAAAGTCAATGATAATTTCAGTAGCTAATAATAATTGAATAAAAAAAATATATAATATACGCTTTTCTGACATACATAATTTTAGGTCAACAGTTTTAAAAATTTATTAAAAATTATTATATTTTTCAACAGAATTATTCTAAAATTATATAATTATCCTATTATACTTATAAATAGTTTCGAAGAATTTATTTATTCATTTTTAACACAGCTTTCTTTTCATTATGGCCCATAAAATCTTAATGTTCATATTTGAAAGATGATGAAAACAAATTGTCATTTATTGAAGATATTTATAAATTAAGGATCTTTCCCAATAAACCAAACGATATTATAACGATATCGAAACGATATTATCCAGGTGATAAAAATTATCACTAGTGATAATCGTTTTCGAATCTAAAACGATAGTTTTTACGGACTAAAGTGTACCTTTCCTTATAATATCGTTTTTCCATAAAATTATGATATCGTTTTCGATATCGTAATTTCCAAAAATAACGATAGTAAAATCGTCTGTACCAAATTAAAATTAAAAAAATATATTTTTTGCAATTAAATACTTATGCTAAAGATAATTGTAAGGAAATATAATATGCTGAAATAAGAAAAATCCTAAATATGTATACAAAAAAACAAAAACAATCGTCATACACGACATTCATAAATATTTTATGCAAATAACATCAATTATAATATTTGCAAGCATGGTTATTCCTAAAGCACATATTTTAGCAATTACGTACCTCAAAAATTTGGTGAGACCATTCAAATATGTGAATAAATCGTCTATGTATTTCCATTTATTCTCAGTTTGTTTATGTTGTTGAAAATTTTTTAATTTTAACATTTTTATTTTGAGTTTTTTTCCAAATGTTTATGTTTTTTATTTTATTAGAAACAAAATTTTGGAAATTTTGATATTACAATAATATCGTTTTCAGCAATACGATATGATATTATAATCGGCACCTAAGATGATATCGTTTTCGCTATCATATCGTTCTATGGTTTATTGGGTTATTTTGTTAGTCGGGGCTTATTTGCGGTCCACATTAGCCTTTTTCTTGTTCGCACATTGAACAAAATGTTGTGCGCACATGCATTTGGATAGTGTGGACACAAGTTGTTCATGTTTTGTTCTTGTTCGCACAATTGTTCGAGCAACCATGTCTGCCATCAAACGTCATTTTGTATGCGGAAGAAGAGGCGCCGCATGTAAAAGTATCGAAGCGACACTGACAGCAAACAAAAAATTATGATTTGTTCGACAAATGTTCTGCCCACTGAAAACAAAATAAACAAAATTGTGTGTGTTGCTCTGCCGACGTTTTGTTCTTGTGCGAACAAGAAAAAGGCTAGTATAGACGGTACGTTATAAACAGTAATTTTTCTTGCTGCAATTCGTAGACGAGTGAGGTAAAGTGAATGTAAATGTTTAGTATTCCCTTCTCTTATCTCTCCTACGAACTCAGAATTGCAGCAGGAAAAATTTCTGTTTTTACAAAACTCTTGCTTCGTGCCTTTAAATTTGATAATTTAAAGGTATTTCTGAAAATACGTAACTTCAAGTTTGAATAACAATGAATATTCATTTGAATATACAAATGTTATTCATATCAAATGTTATTCCTAAATAGTTCTTAATCAAAAAATAAATTAGTACTTAAAGATACAAATTAATGGCATATTCTCAATTTGATAACAAATGCTTTTGTTAAATCAGGCTATATTTAAGAAAATAGTAAAAACATTTGATTTCAATTAATTATAAATTTAATATAAAACCTTTATATTTAAAAATGGATTTTAAAATTGCTAATAAACGTCTTACAATAGTTTTAGAATTTGTACTCTATATTTTTTGCAACTTTATTTTATAAGTATGGAGAAATTAATATACATATGTGTGTTATCTGTTTAAAGAAATACTTTTACTTTAATGTTCAAGCAAAAGGTCTTAGCGACCACCTAAAAATCTTTATACGGACCCCTTGTTGAGAACCGCCGTTTTGGATAGGAAAATACTAAAAATATACATATGTTGGCTAGTAAGAAAATGTAATAGTTTTACTTTAATTTTAAAAATTAGCCAAATAAATCGCCACCTTGTTAAAAATCGCCAAAAAATTCGCCATGTCGCAAAACGGAAAATTCAGTCGCCAAGAGCAATTAAAAATCGCCACGTTTGGCGAAAAATCGCCACATCTGACAGCCCTGATTCTGAGAGACAATAAAATATCCAAATCATCAGAGTAAATACTTGAACTAGTGCTATTTTCCATTTTTGATCCATTAGTAAATATTGAGAGCGCTATTCCTTAGATACGGAATTAGCCGCCTATTCTTTCCTAGATGGGATTCTTACATTGAAGGCCTTATCAAAGTTTACCTTAATACCAGACAATCGGTTTTCCTTGTCATGGTTGATATGTCTATCTTCCTTAAAATAGTGCCGTGACCAACCCGTTATGCTTAAGTTCGCCTGATTCTCAAAGACATAATGCGAAATTAACGGAGATATTTCTGATAAAAATATCAAGAGGAAGAACATCTAACCATGTCTCCAGACTGGTTTGAGGAGTAGAGCGTATCGCACTAGTGATGAAGAGACAAGCCAATCTTTGCACTTTGTTCAGAGTAGAGATGTGAGCTTTCGTGTTTACTACGTTCCACCATACAATTATTCCGTAGGTAAGGATTGGTTTAATAACCGCAGTATACATCCAATGTACGGTTTCAGAGCCCATCTTTTTCCGAAAGTTTTCTTGCATGCGTAGAATGCGCATGGAGCTTTTTGCATTCGACTCTCAGGTACTTGGCTTCTCTTGAAAGTTCCAGGGAATACCATCAAGACAATGTGATTTAAAAACTGTAACTTTATATTTCCTAGTAAATATTACTAGTTCGGTCCTTGTGGTGTTTACACTCAAACCGTTTTCCCTGGCCCATGTTAGTAGGGTATTTAAAATAGATTCCATGAGTTCATTTATCGTGGAGAGAAAATTTACCCTGATGAGGAGCACAACGTCATCAGCGTATACAATTACTTTGGTGCTCTTATAGCTGAGTTCAAGAAGGGCTTTGTTCACTACAAGGCTTCATAAGAGTGGAGGTATAACTCCTCCCTGCGGAGTGCCTCATGTCACAACCATCCTTGAACTACTTATTCCTAAAGTGGAGTTTATGGTCCTACCCTTCAACATATTCACTGTCCAGTTAATTATCCGCTCAATAGTACCGACCTACCCTTCAGACAAGCATGTTGTTCCCTATAGAAATTTCTCAGTGAGAAGATAGACATCGACTAGTCTTTTCGAAGTTTTCAACAAAAACGATGACAGATAAATTGGTCTATAATACTTTGCGGTACTGTGGTTAATTTTTCCCGCTTTATGGATAAATACTACCGTAACCTCCCTCCACACCCTAAGAATATAACTTAATTCGAGACTTCTCCTAATTATCAGAATAAGCTATGACATAATTACTGATAGGGCTGTCTGTTATAGCGCTAGGAAAATGCCATGTGGCCCCGGTGATTTATAGGGTTCAAAAGATGATACCGATGATTCACAGTGGAAGTTACAAGCCCACTGATGTGGATTGGTGACGCTTTGAGGCTTCTTGATTCGGACTTCTCATTTTCATCGTCCCTGTAACCCGGAGAATGTGTGCCCATTAGTAATTCGATAGTCTCCTTCTGGGTTCATGTCGTCTGGGTTCATGAGAAATCCGGGCGTCTCAGGATCTTTGGATAATACCTTATGTAGCCTAGATAAGTCCGTGGTATCCTCCAGGTCTCCATAGAAACGTTCCTAGAATTCCTTTTTCGCTCTTCTGGACTGCGACGATAGTTGTGCCAGTTTGTCAATTCGTTTTCCCTTTTCGCCTTGCTGAAAAGTTTTCCACATTCATTTTTGTGACAAAAAAGAAAAACTACATAATTCATTTTTATTACCTTTCAGGAGACCGTTTTTAAGGTTTAAAATTTAAATTAAAGGTTATTGTTATACAATTTGAAATTACCTTCTGTGTAAATATATAATTGCGGATATATTGAAAATTATTTGGTATATTTTTGGAACCGATATGTATACTGTTTATCGAATAATATTGCAATAAATTAATAGTGTTTTTTTTCCTTTTATAAAATTTTTATTTTTTAAAATAATATCTCAAATTATAATTTTTTTTCCAAAATGGAATTTTAAAATGCATATATTATGAATATGTTGAATTATGTACTTATTCCATTTCCAAAATATTATAAAAATAAAATTTATGTCTTATAAAACTATATATTTCAAATACCCAGCAAAAACTTGGTAGTGGCATGTAGTTACGGATGTAGTTACTTTTCAATGACAACAACATACCATTTGCATTACACAGAAGTCGTTAAGTGACTACTTATTTTTAACCCGACATGTAATTACTTATTTGTGATTAATATTTAATCCAAATAGTTTAAAATTTAAAATTTTTCCTTATCGCAAATTTTTTCTTTTTAATAAAAATTTATAAAATTTTTCTATTCCAGCTGAAAACTGCCAATGACCGGCTATTGACACAGAAAAAATTTTACAAATTTACAAAATTATAATCACAAATTTCGTTCGTGAAACTTTTATATTTTTTATTTTTTTATAAAGAGCTTTCAACTGACACTTTAAACTTTGCAATCGGATAAATAATATACATAAGAAATAGTTACGATTTAATGTGATATATAAAAGGTTGCACATACATATACATATAATGAAAATACTTTATACTTTGGATATTAAAATGCTACACAATTTTAAAGGAGTTAAATAATGATCTCATTTCAATAATCTTATACAAACATGATATATTAACTTAATTTTTCTATTTTTACTACATTTCGTATAAAAGCTTTGAATATTGAATGAATTGTTCTCTTTGATAAAAAGAGTTTGTTGTTAATTTGCACTTTTACAAAAAAAAAAAAAAATAAAAAAATATTAAAAAAATAAAATTAAAAATATAAAAAATTTATAAACAAAATGTTTGACAAAATTTTCAAAACAAAAGTTCTTGACATTTAAAAATAAATCAAACAAATTAAATCTAAAAAAAAAACATTTTTACAATTCTCAATAATTTGTTGATTATCCGTGTTAAATAATGGTAAGTGTCAAAATACTATTGCAAAATATAGTAAAATTTTTATTGCTCTTTTTATAATAGGCAAGATTTAGTTAAATTCAGAGGAGAAAAGTCAACAGTTCAACAGCCAAAAGTTTCCCATATTTACATTTTTTTAGAGTTGTCTTACATAAAGGTAAGAATATTTCATTATAGATAAAAATCTTAAAAATTTTCAGTCTGAGGCTTCTGCGCCGAGATTAAGCTCGTAGCAGATCTTGAGATGAAACTACCCCAAGTACCATAATTGTTTTTACATGAGGTGCAGTCGGTTCCAGCAAATAGAGTACATTTTAATTCACCTTCGGCACGGACCGAAAGTATGCGTAAGAGCACTGTTGGAAGGTTATGGTATGTATTTTAATTGAAGTACAAATCATATCTCTATTTTAAACACTATAATTGTATATTTTCTTTTTAATATTTTAATAAAATTATAAAAAGACGCAACTAATTCCTCTTGTTTTAACTTATAATGACTTCAGTAATACTTTAAAATCAATGAGTTACTGAACAACTTAAAAGTAATTAGTTCTTCTAATGACATCTATGTAATGACATGAGGTAAGTAGTTGCCTCTAATGGCATCACCGTGTTAAAATAATGGGTTATTCAGCTAATGTGTAAGTAGTGTAAAGCCATTATATTAGCTTCTTAACTCATTACCTGGCAACCAAAATTGTTGCTGGGTAAGTATTCAATGATGAATTTTAACATAGGAAATATGGAAAAAAAAAGCATATGTTAATTTGTACATTTTTTGCATTTTGAAAAAAGGAAAATCAATCGAATTATGTTGTTATTCAGATTACTATCTCCTAAAGTATTGGACAGATTTCTGTAAAAAATTTACACAATATGTAATGAAATACATTCCTAAAAATTTTCCCTTTGGCCACAGATTTCTAAACTGCTTAACCCTTTGACGACCAAACATTTTCGGCTGAAGCGATTTAAATTTTTGTTTTATTTTCATAATCTGTGGCCTAATAGAAGTGACGAAAAAAAAATTTTCCTCCTGGGTGTCCTCTAAGTCGCCCATTTCACTTGGCAAATATAGTTGTCTATGGGTTGAAAGCTAATTTTTTATCCCAAATTAAGTAATTGTAAAAATTATTTAAATTTATTTTTTTTTTATTAAAAACATAACGTAAAATACAATAAATCTTAAAAAATTGTTATTAATGTTGTTCGTGATAGATTCCAAAGCAATCACGGGATGTTGTTAAACAAAGGAATACATAGCATTGAACGCAAAAAACATTTGTGCGACATATTTTTTTGTGGATGCACAATGGCAACAGCGTTTCCAACTTTCACTCTTTTCTATTTTATGCAGAGATTTGGGCTTGCTTATAAAGTGAATTCCCAATTTGGTTGAAGCTGAAAATCCACGTTTTCTTGAATTGAAGCAACTTATTAGTTCTTTGGCTAAAACTGCTCGAAATTCAATTGAAGTCACGTTAATTGAGGAACTATTTGCCAATGTGAGTTTTTTATATATTATATAACTATTATGAACACATAATTCAAATAAGTCGAAGAACAATCGTAAATAAAAATGCCACTTACTTCTTCGATCGTACTCGTAATATACTTTCTTTTGATCCATTAGATCAACGCTTCCCATTCCTTTATTATAGTGCTGTATAATCAGGGGGCAATTAATACCTATTTTACTAGCTTGTCCAGCAACACGTCGCTTGACCTTGATTACCGCTGTTGGGTCAATCAAATTTGAGGAGAGATAGACACCTCGATTGTCCATCCATTTTACAACGGAAATGCTACCCGACATGAAGTAACTTATGTCCTCTCTTTTCATATCTTTATCCGCAGGAAAATAGCAAGTGATATATCAAAATATCACAACATTTGTGATTTAAAAACTTACCTTAAAAATTACAAACGCTGTTAAATACTTTGTACGCTGATGGGATTTCTTCATGCTTATGCAGAACGGGCTTTAAAACTTTAGAATGTTTGTATGCATTACTCTCTTCACTCCAGGTAAAATTATGATTTTTAAAAGCAAGATTATGCATAAAACGAAATGTTTTATCAGGTGGTATAAACAATGCTGGTCTTATTGCCTGTTTTTCATATACAGTTCCAAGCGGTAAATCGACGTGCTTAGTTCCCTCAATGACAACTTCTATGGGTTCATCATTTTGCATTTGCAGGTTATCATTTTCTAGGAATAAGACATCTTCATTGTCTAGGTTTGTAACGACTTCATCATCGTCATCACTAAAGTCGCAAAGTAAAATTTGTTCAATTAGGTCTGGTCTAAGAAAAAAAATTACGATCTCATGCTGATCCACTCATATTAAACTCAAACACTTTTCTATCACTTTTCTATAAAAACTGATGCAACAAGTGCATATGTTCCAAATTTCAAATAAAGACTGTAAAAAACTTACATATGTACATATGTTGTATATACAATTCGGGGATTCCCATTTTTTGTTACATCAAACAATATGGGGATTCCCCTTTTTCAATTCAATATGTGAATGCAAAATACTAAACACAGTTGCGCTTAAAAAACGCTCAAAAACTACAAATTTAATGACAATTTAGAGGTTTTAATTGTAGAGTTTTTTAGGAATGATAATTTTCGTTTCAACCCATAGGCAAATATAATTGCCAAACATAAAATGATTATCTATAGGTAGCTTAGAGTTTATCCAAACTGGTCCAATAAATTTTTTGATAGACAAAGGCTAAATCCAAAACATAATTGATGCCCTGTAGCAGCCCTTGGTATAAAGACCATTATTTAGACAAATTTGGAACCTCGTAGGACTGGAACCAGATAGGGACTGGCACTCAACTACAATTTTGTTGCCCTAATCCTCTTCTATAAAAAATCACATATTTGCACATATTTGCAACATATTTGCTCTATCTGCTACCTGGACAAATATATAAGCCAAAAACCCGCAGGCAAGCATACTTGCCAAAGGGTTAAGTCTAGGACATAGATTATCCAATTATTCGGGTTTTCATATTATTCGTTTTATTCGACAAATAATTATTGAAGGTTAAAAGTTGTTCGCTTAACAACAGATTATTGGAAATTAGTCGATTAACCGAATAATCATAGTTATACATGTAAAACATATAAACTACACTAATTATAGTTAGCAATATGCCAAAATCGACTTTTTGCGAAAAAGAACCTTTTCATTGTTGAAAATGGTTCTTTAGGGCTTCAGCAACAACTTTTGTTCTGCAACTTTTTCATAATTCCGTTATTTACAAAACTATCGTTATTTTATGGTTATTGAAGAAAATCAAAATTATGAACTTCAAATTTCCAGAATTCGACCAAATGATGTTTGGCAACTTTGTACAAAATCCTTCGGCGAGTATTTTTGCGGAACATATGAACGCATAATATTTGCAAATACAGAGTGTTTTGATGCATTAAGAAAAAAAAATAATAATTTTGCGCCATCTAGCGGCAATAATTTATACTAACTATGTGAAAATCGGTTGAAAAATAACCGAAAATCAGTAAAAATGTTCTAAACAAAAGCATTGATACAAAGAAAAACAATAACATTACAAATGTAAACAAGCGCGAATTTTGTATAAGAGGTGGGCGGTAAAGTGGGCGAAATATGCCTATTTTTGTTTCCGAGTTTACATTTGTCCATGAAGTATACAACGGACACCCTGTGTTTCTAGTATTTTGCTCATAAATCTTTTGTTTATTTACCGATTTTGCTCATTTTCAATACCAAACAAACCTTATATAAGGTAATTATTTGGGCCGAATTTCATTCCCCTTCGTTGTGCCGTTCGAGCCCTATAATGCTTCCAACAGACGGACATAGCTATATCGACTCAGAATCTAACCAGGACCCAGAAAATATATACTTTATGGAGTCTTCAATTAAAAACAGTATGGTCTTAGTTACTAATGTATAAATCATTTCAGTAACATTAACTCGCGCTTTTTAAATATGCACTCTATTTTTTAAATTAATGAATAAAATTTGTTATGCCTTAAAAGTCAAGATAGTTGTTTATGACTATAATATCTAAAATTCTTCGGTGGTGCTTGAAGATTACATTCCTACTTCAAAAGTTATATATGAATGAAAGTGATAAGAATGCATTTTTTTTTTTTCAATTTTTCCGATTTTATAACATTTTCCAAATTTTCTCGTAAACGAAAAATGTGATCATCACGCACCACCGCAGAATTTTAGACTTTTAAATCATTAATAATTATGTTGAATGGCAAGACATAATATTCAGCCCATTTTGTGCCGCGTTAAATGTTAGCAGTAGTATTTTCTTACTTCCATGTTTTGTTGTTGCCATTTAATTTTACTCAGTGTATTATTGCAACAGTATCCGAAAATGGAAGATTACTACCCAGACTAACTATGCAACTAATAAAAATATTGAATTTGTAGCTGTTAACATAAATAATGAATTAAATTCACAAAAAGTTAAAAAAAATCCAAGTTTTAAAGGCCAACCTAAATTTTCCGTTTTAGGGCAAGTGATGGTCACTCTAATTAGTTATTAAGGTAGCTGATTCTACCCCCAAAGCATTAAAAATCATTCGGCATTCATAGCTTTTTTTTTTTTTGGCATATTGCTAATTATAGTATTTAACCTATTGAAATAGTTATTTAGAAATATAATATAGATCAAATTCTTTCACATTTTTCACATTTGATAAACTTTTTAACCTAATTGTACGAAAAAATTTCATTTTTAGCTAACTCTCCTAATTCCGCTTTACTTAATGAATTTTTTATTTAAGTCTATTTTCTGTGTAAGAATTGTTTTTAAGTCAAATTTATATTGGAATTTTTTGCGTACATTTTGGAGATGAAAATTAAAATTTTTATGACTTATGTAACTTTTAATTTACTCATATCTATGTTTTAAGAATTTCTATTGTCACAAGTTTAAATATTTATGAAGATATAATATTATTGCATTTTCATGTAACTTTTTATAAAACATTCTATCCCAACAAAATGTCATCAGTAAGATTCAGAACTTGTGATCCAGCAGTAGAACAAATTGGTATCATTTCCAATGATTTGAATTTTTCGATACCTATGTTATGTCATTTTTGATACCTGTGTTATGTCATGTCAAATTTTTTTAACGGCGCAAAAAAATTGTTTTATTATTTTTTTTTTTTAACCAACACATTTTTTTATAAAAAAGACGATAAAAATTCTGTAGTTGACTACAATCAATGATGGCCACCTGTAACTCAAGATTTAAGTGGGTTGTGAAGCAAGACCCTATGAGAACCCCTGTTTTAAAGAATACATATATTCACAGTGATTTAAAATCATTCCTTAATTAAACGAGTTTATACTGTTATAGTCGGTCCACGTTTTACTACTTAGATAACTAGTAGACACAAAAATAATTTTCTGCTCATAATAAAGCATGTAAACGAAAAAAATTTTACATTTTCAAATGTAAATATTTAAGTACCTATATAGATTAGGTCAAAAAATTTATATTTTTATGAAACTAGAGACTCCAAAGAATACTAATATGCTTATTATTTTTGCTTAAAATTATCAGTCGCTGAATATATATATATAAATTGAAAAAATTCAGAAAAAAATTTTTGAACTCGTTTTCCACACCATATCTTAAGAACTTTGGTAAAGGTTCAAAATTTTTTTACATTTTACACTTTTTTTGATGCTATGTCAACCCTGGATGTAAAATTTTTTAACTGGTTTTGATCCTTGTTAATTTTTTATAACACCCATATTCAGTGTTTTTACGGTTTTTTATTATAACCTTTTTCCCGATACACTTTTCAATGCCAAATATAGCCGGAGTGTTAATCAACACATTATTTAGTATTTCAATTGATAGATTATGACATTGTCTTTTCTTTGATGTATCATTTACAAAAATTATCATTGTTAAAGTAGAATTTTTTTGACTTGAAGTTGGTTGATACAGTGTTCAAAAAATTTAGCTCAAAAATTATTTTGTGTTATTTTCCAAATTTTAAGAATATGAATTAACAGTTTGGATTTAATAAAAAAGTATTACATATTTTAAATCTTCGGACTTTGCAAAATCAGAAAAGTATTCGATCTATATCATATTGCTTATAGCGACTTAAATATTTACGTTTTAAAATGTAAACAATTTTTCGTTTACACATTTTTTTAAAAAATTTGTCCAAAAATTTGTTTCTGATTTTTTGCAATTTTTAAGATATTTCGTTGACAAATATCTCGAAACTCAAAAAGTAAATGTTTATATATTCTTAAGACTTTACAGAATCAGAAACCTTTTAGCATTTTCCCATACTATATACTGTGGCTTAAATATATGCAAATGAAAATGTAAAAAAAATTTCGTTTACATGCTTTATTATAGGAATTCTGTTCTACTTCATATTTTATTATATGTTTAATATTTATATTGACAATGAATTTAAGTTATTGTAAGTAATTATTTAATTAATTTGTCGAATTTAATGAAAGTTCATTATTAAAAATTGATAAAATTGAGTGTCAAGATAAAATTAAGAAATATAATTTCTTCATTTCATTTTAAGTTTTCGAACAAAAGTATGATCACGTAAAATACTTAAATATGAATATTTGTTCAGGGTAGTAAAATCCTGTGTCTCATTTATACTATGAAAAGTTAGTTTACGGCTCTTATATGACTCTTTATCAAAGTTTGGCAATGAAAAAATTACAAAAATAATAAAAAATATTCATATACATTCATAAGGATTAATTTGCAAATGCATGTGTTAAATATTGGTATTATTTCGAAATATATATGTATGTATTTGTGAGTATGTGTAAATATATCTACATATACATGTAAGTATGTATATATTGGACATGTATACAAGTTTATGGCTTTTGTTCTGAAACTTGTAGTACAGTAAAATGATGACCACAAAATGTTGAAAAAGCAATCAATATTAAACACACATGGAACAAAATTGAGACTCATTATTTTCAACTTGTTTTTACTATTATTACAATATTTACGAGTGTATATTCTTTCATACGTAGATACATTAAGTGGGTTCAAAAAAAAAAAAAAAATATTTTATTTACCAGATTTTAATTATAGAATAGGTCTTTTGAAATAATAATTTTTGTTACATTTGAATATCTTACGTTATTTGGAATCCGTTAATAATCATATGAAAATTGAAAATTAAATTGATATTTAATTATCTGTAAAGCTTTCTAAACTAGAGACTAAAAGTAATATTAAACAAGTAAGATTATTATATTTTACTTGGCTGAATCTATTCTACCCACTATTTGAGACTTTTTAAAATCGTTTATTTTTGGACTCACTAAAGATATTTATAATGTTTGATAAAGCAAATAAAAAAGTGTTCATTTAAGTTGTTTTTTAATGAGATCTACTGGATTTTTTGTAAAAAAAAAAAAAAATAAAAAACAATAATAATAATCTCTAAAATCGGGCCATATATGTATGCGCACGTTTTTTTCATAGTATTGAAGTAGACAATATGTACTATTTTTCAGAACAAATATCCTGTAACATTTTAAGTTGTATTCCATGAAAGTTGAAAATTAGTGTATTTTAGGACAATTTTCCAAAAAGATAACAAAAATATTTGCACAAAATATAATTTACAAATACTTGAAGAAAAATACACTCAAATACCTGAAGTTGATGATTCCATTTTAAATTTTTACTTTAAAAAACATTTTATTTAAAAAATGCGCCGAAAGTTGATGAAAATCTTCTTCCAAAATATAAAAAAAAAAAAAATTAACTTTGAAAGCTACGAGAAAACCAGGCAACCTAGCTTAATGATTCCATGAAAGAACGCCCAAAAATTTACCGAGTGTCTTTCGATTTTTATAAAATTTTCCACGTAAAAGGTCTATAGATGTCTATATCGATCTCCGTTTTCAGATACGCTAAATTCAGAAAATTCGCAATTTTATTTCTTTTTGAAAAAACCTAAAAAATCTCGAAAGTATACAACTTTAAATAACAATATTCCTGAGAAGGCTTTGGGGAAATCTATGATTTTAAAGGCAACTGAATTGTAATTATATCAGCTTAAACGTGAATATTTTACAAATAAAAAAAATATTTTTAAAAATGCATTTTCCTTAAATATGCTATTAATTTTTTTTATTTTTTTAAATATTTGGAAAGCATGGAATCTCTACATTAAAAAAAAAATATATAAAATTTTTGGGATGCACACATATACTATGCAAAATTTCTCCTTTTCTTCAACTAATTTAATTTTTTTCATATAGAAATTATATTTTTCTGGTATTATGAGTAGCTTTACATATTTTATTATAAAAAATGTATTGTGTTACTTTTTTAAAATTCGTTAAAAATAAACCAAGAAAAAAAAAAAAAAAAAATACAATGGCCTTTTGAATACTTTTTAAATTATAGAAATCCATCAATAGCTTCAAGAGATATGAATATTTAAAATTGCATACTTTTTATATTTTGTTAACTTTTATACAAATTTAAAAAAAAAATTAATGGTACTTTTTGAATTTTCTATTACTATGAACATAGAAACATGAAATTAAGTATATGGGGTCCTAAATAAATGAGAATCCATAAGAAGGGACTTTGTGGTACTTTTTTGTTCTTCTAATGGTACTTTTTGAATTTACTATAATTATGAGCATAGCATTGTAAAATTAAAGATATGAAGTCTTAAAATAGTAAGAATTTACTGAGGGGTATTTGGTATACCTTTTTGTTCATCTAATGGTACTTTTTGAATTTTCTATAATATTCAACCTAGAAACATGAAATTAAAGATATGTGGCACTAAGTGAGTGACAAATCACAGAGGGGACTTTGTGGTACCTTTTTGTTCTTCTAATGGTACTTTTTTAATTTAATTTACTATAATATTTATTCTAGAAACATGAAATTAATGATTCACACATCCATAAGAAGAGACTTTTTGGTACTTTTTCGTTCTTTTAATAGTACTTCTTAAATGTTCTATAATATTCATCCTAGAAACATAAAATTGAAGATGTAAGGTCCTAAGTGAATCAAAATCTTTAAAAGGGATTTTGTGGTATTTTTTCTTTATTCTAATACACTTTGTCGTAATTCTAATATTTATTTTTCGTTATTCTAATATTAGAAACCTGAAATTAAAGTGATATTGTTATTTATGGATGAAAATTCTCAAGCTCTATTAGTCACATTCTTTTATACTAAAAAATAAAAATAGAAATACTTTGCTTGTTTTTAAACTTTCGATCGTTGAAGATGTTAAAAATTGGCACCCTACGAACTTTCGAAACCAAAAGCATAGACATAAATTTAAAATATTAGCTTTTTTATCAGAAATATATTATTGTATTGCAATTTTTGATACTTTTTTAAATAAAATATTTAAAAAGTTTATTGTTGTTAATTCCGACACAACACCATTATTAAAAATGCTCCCACGGGTGTTTCTGCTACCTAAGTAGCGAGTTTACAGCTCGTTGACATATAATTTTGTTTATTTTTATTTGTTACCAAACTTGATTACGAAAATTTAACTTTTAAAATTCAATTAATCGTCTTTTTTGACATATTTTACCCCAACGTGCATTGTTTTGTTTTTTAAGTAATTGTTTTGGTTTTGTTATTTTTATTTTAACTATAAAAAATAAATAATTAAGTTAAAAAATATTAAAAGTCTATATACATATTTCTTTTTTCATTTTGCTTACAATAAATATTTAGTTTTTAAGGGGCGGAGCTCTGACATAAAAAACTAGAAAAAATAGAAAAATATTTATTGCTTGCAAAATTTCAGTTTTTTATTCGATTTCAAATATTTTTATATTCATGATAATAAATCCAATGCATATTTAATCTTGGAACAAAATTTTTCCTGCTTATTTTTATAACGATTTTTGGCCATGCGGGAACATTTCTAAATAAGGTCAATAGAATAAATGGCCAGACAGATATTCTAATTTCTCAAATTGTAGTAATAACAATTAAAACAACTACATTTAAACCTCTTTTCAATCAAAAAATTCGACATTTCATTTCATAACAACGTTTGCATGTTTCAGCGATTTTGCGAAAATAGTATATTTAAGTGTAGCCAACAAATAATTTCACCACAGATTTTCTGCTATCCGTTTTGCATTTGAAAGTACTTGCACAGACTTTAATTTAAAATTTATTTAGCTTTTATAAAATCGTGATTTTTTCGAACACTCTTAGCTCTATTCAGTGCAATCCAAAAGCGTAGATCGAAATAAAAATTACACATGTTATGATATTCCAAAATCAAAAATTTAAAATTTACCCTAGAATATACATACACTGCTTTTCAACTGAGCAGGTTCAAGATTTTCGTTACATTAAAACTCGTAGTATTTTTAATATAATGAAGATAGTAAATTTTTTTTTATCTTGATTTCTGAAGTCTTGAGTTCTAAGATGTTTAATAGGAAAAAATAACACTGGTCGACAAAAAAATGTGTTTTCGAGCTCCTTCAAGAAAAAAAAAAAAAAAATGTAGACTAGATGGAATTCCGCATGCTAAACTCGAATTTGCTTTCATTTTTTTCCATCATATTGTGCCCTAAATAAGCCGATTACTCGAGTATATTTCACTATTACTCGAGAACGGTATGAACGACTTATACAAATGATACACCCAAATATACGCAATAAAATTAGCTTTAAATCGCTTTACTATCAAATTTTTATCCGCTCAATAGTTTAGGAGATATTTCGAAATAAGTTCCGAAAAAAATTTTTTAATGCTAAATTTAAGATTTCTTTTTTTTACTAAAACTTATTTCTAAAAGTGAAATCATCAAAAATAATTCTGTTTATCATCTTTGTCTCAAAGCTATTTACTACGAGTAAATAAAGCCTCGTATCATAAAAATTTATGCACAAATCTTGATTGGATTCACAGTTAAGTTAGGATACCCATGCATACCTACAGTTAAGTGGAAATACACTAGTCGGCAAAAAAAAAATTTTTTGACTTAAATTAAAAAATAGATGGATTAGATGCAATTTAATGTGCTAAATAAGAATCAGCTTTTACTTTTTTTCTATCACGTATCGATTTTTTTTTATGGGCATGACTACTATGACCCCGCCTTTAGGCAGTCACACTTGTATTACTCGAGAACGGTTAGTCCAACTAAGACAAATTAAACTCCATTAGATAGCGATTTAAATTATCTTTGATCAGAATTTACATAATTTTTTGTTCAGTTAATATTTCCGTAGTTATTCAGTAATTAGTAGCAACAAAAAAATCATGAACATTTTGATCCATAACTCTAAAATTCTTTAATAAATAAAAAATTATTTTGACAAACCAAGAAGACAATTTTCGTGTGCATCTTTTGGTGTATCATTTATCAAATCGTGTAAACGGTTCTTGAGTTATAGTCCAAATTGTACAAACCATTCTCGAGTTTTAAAGTCTGACCGCTGAATAAGGTTATAATATTAGTCATGCCCATAGAGAAAAATTAACACGTGATAGAAAAAAAGTGAATGCAGATTCTTGTTTAATTAGTGAAAATTCAGTCCACCTATTTTTGTTTCAAGAAAAATTAAAAAAAATTTTTTTCCTCACCACTTTATTTCTACTGAATTGTATGTTACGTGGGTATTTTTACTTAACTGTAAATAAAACCAAGATTTGTTCATCAATTTTGAAGACAAACGCCTTATTTTATTCGCAGCATTACCAGCTTGAAGATAAAGATGAAACATTTTTGATACTTTCACTTTTAAAAAGAAATTTTAGTAACAAAAAAATCTAAAATTTTGCATAAAAAAGTTTTTTTTCGGACATTTATTTCCAAAAAACTCTGAAACTATTGAGCACATGAAAAAATGAAGTTTGGAGGATTTAAATATATTTTTAATCCGTTTCTTTTGGTGTATCACTTATGTCAATCGTACTCACCGTTCTTGAGTTATGAGGAAATATAATGGTCCTACTATGGGCGAAATATTAGACACGCCCATAAAAAAAATCCAAACCAGATGGAAAAAACTGAAAGCAGATTCGTGTTTAGCACATCAAGTTCAATTATTCGTCTTTGGGGGAGGATTTTTTTGTCGACCAGTGTAATTAATAACGAACTTGGTACGATTTTTTACGGATTTTCTTCCAACAAATGTATTTTTTAAGGCAATTTTTTTGTTTCATCTGAATAGGTTCATTAAAAATAAAATCAATTTGCGTCAAGTATTTGTTGAATTCGCCCATAATTGTGTGTTTTCTGTAATGATCAATCCCGGTATATTGGAACAATTTTTTTTTTTTTTTTCTTTTATAAAATATATTCATTTTCATTATATTACATTGAACGATGTGTCTTTTAAATTGGAATATTAATTTATTTTTTTCTCTTGATACATGTTGCTAGCAACATTGTTTATATTCTTGGTTGATACGTTGATACAATATAAATTTTAAGAAAATTTTTTGTGTCATAAAATTCAGAACAAATATAGTTAAAATTGGTTTTCTCAATAAGTATTTATTATAAAACTGCCAAAAGATAAAATTTCCGTACATTTTTCTTATGAAAAATCTTATAGTTTTGTCAGTGAATACAAAACGAATTGTATAAAAGTATAGATGATTTTATACCGAAATTGTATCTTAAAATTAACGTTTTATTATATTAACTTACCACGGTTGCCAAGAGTGTGGCCAAGTTTAGGGGCAAGTATCTACATTGGAAAGTTATTGTCATTAATGACAGTTGTTGCTATGCCAAACTTCACAAAAAGTCAAGGCAGTTGCTAAGGAGGAAATGATCGTTCTTTCCGTTTTCAACCCACATAGCAACAGCAGCAAAAATTTCGATCGCTCCAGCCTTATTCCATAGGTAATATATTTAATAAATCCTTAATGTTTTTTTCATAAAGGATAAATTTAAATTCTTGTGTGCAACAAATTTTTTTTAATTGGAATTTAGAAATTTAATTCTAAGAGATTTGTAAAAACGAATTCTCAAATTCATCGTGGATGAAATCTTTCCGAGATAACCACACTCGAAAATTTTGATTGATGTTGGATGTTGCTTATTGTAAGAGGGATAAGACATCTTATCTAATACAGAACGGAAATTTTATTTATAACCACATTCCGGCAATTCTCTGTCAGCAACACTAGGTAATTTAAAAAAAAAATTGTTTTGTTATTCCTTTTAAACTTTTCATTTATGTGGAATACCTTTTACTAAATTGTTTCAGAAAGTGTATGTTCCATATTCAAACCAATTTATTCAAAGAGAGATAGAGAGAACCAAAGAACATTTTTTACAAAATTTTAAATCTATAGCAGTTGTTTCCATCAGGCAGCTGTTATCATATTTTCTCTGTCTCGGAGGTTCTAAAAGTCAAATTGTGTAGAAGAAAAAAATATATTCCCCCCAAAAACGGGTGCTCGAAATGTCAAAATTCATCCCGTTCTAAATCTGACTTGGTTCAACTGTTCCCAGATTTATTGAGAAAGTATAGGATCGAGAAGGAAGAGAAGAAAAGAGCAATCACGTTTTCAGATTTGCAAACACCAAGACATAACTTAAATAAAGAATATGAAATTAATTGTATATTGACAGTGGATTAAGTGAAACGAAGTATAAAAGAAGGTTAAAAATTATTGTGTAAAAGAAAGGAAAAAAAATCAAGAGAATTTAGAAAAGTTAAAGAAATTAATATATAAAAAAAAGTAAAGGAAAGAATTTTGTGAAAAGTAAGCATATAATATTATTATATAAAATAGTAATTAAAATTTTTAAATTAAATGAAAATATTATTTAATATATAAAACACAAAGTTTAGCCAAATTTTTGTAATTCACACAGTGCATACGTCGTATATAAATAATTAATAAATCAGAGAAATTATAAATTTTAACCAAAAGTTAATTGGCATTGGTGTAAAATTATTAATAGAAATTTACAAAAAGAAAAAATGTATACTTAAAAATTAATACAAAAATTCTATAAAAAAAAAAAAAAAAATCAAAGAAAACAAATAAAAGAGAAGCAAAAAAAAAAAAAAAATAATAAAATTTACAGTTTTTAAAAAAAAAAAAAAGTGAAAAAATATTAAAACATAGAAAAAAAAAAAAAAAAAAAAAACCAAACGAAAATAATTATAAAACGAAATAAATTTTATAGTGGAAAAAAATATATAGTAAAACAAACGAATACAACAAAACGGAGTAATAAATAAAAAAAATAAATAAAAAAAAAAAGAAAACCAAAGTGGAAGAATTATAAAAATCATTACATAAAAAAAAAGGGAATATAACATAAAATAAAACAACAGCTCCAACTACTCCCCCATCTCCCCGCAGCACCATGGAAGATCTTTCAGCGGACTGCAAGTAAGTTATATACATATTATTTTTTTTTAAAAACCAAAATTACTTTTGTTGTTTTTTTTTCTTTGGAGAGTGAAAATACTATTTTTTTTTTTATTTTTTTCTTTGGTATAAAAGAAAATTCGATTTTTTTAATATAAATTAGAAGAAAAAAAAAAAAAAAAACATAATAATTTTGGTTGTAAAACATTTTTAAATTTGTATACAAGTAAAGTAATTGAATTATTTGGTTGTAAAAAGGAAAAAAAAATATATTTAAAGTCAACATTTTAAAAATTTAATTATTTTAATTATATTCTTTTTAAACAATGGTATTTTCGTTCTTTATATATTTATTTTCACTATATATAATTATATTATTTATTTCGATTTAAAGTTTTTTTTTATTATCGCGTAAATCAAGTGCTCGGTGTAATTTATAAATCATAAAACAAACAAGAAGAAAATAATCGAACAAATTTATAGTAGAGAGAAAATAAAAAGTAAAATAAAAGAGAGTTATTAATAATACAAAATTATTGATATTTCAAGTATAAGAGAAATTTTGAGAAATCCGTGCCAGTTAACTTAAAGATACATTAATTTTTTTTTTAGTCATATTTTCGTAAAATACCCTACATTAATTTGTGTAATAAATTGAATTTTTCATCGCGTATGTTACGTAAAAAAATGTGTGAATGACAAAAATTATTAGATTAAAACCAAATTTAAAAATTATGAACCGAATTTATTAGATTAATTTTGAGAATTGTTTTATATTTTTCTAAAAAAAGTTCTATCAACAAATTATTCGATTTTTTTTTAAGCATAATTTTACAAATTATTATAGTTAAATCTAGTTTAGATATAAATTAATTATTAGAGCTTTTCTTCTGGGAAAAGGTTTACAACAGCTTACAAATTTAGAATTTTTTTTTTTTTTTTGTTTTCTTTATAAATTTATCTAGTTAAATTATTATGTAACTTTAATATAGAAATTTTGCGATTATTTTTAAATTAAATATACAATTTTTGAAATGATGCATGAATAAATAGAGTAACAATGTGTGAATAAAACTTTCTAGACTTTTCCTTGTGGTATAGATAGGGTTTCTGCTTTTGGGTTCCTGATAATCAATTAAGGACATAGAATGGAACAAAGGTTGAGGTGGGTTTTGAGTCCAGAGGGGTAACATCTTCCCTTGGGATATTCGTTTATTATTAAGCACTCCATAAAGTAAGTTTCCATTAGAGTATGGTTTTAATTTTTTTTATTTTTATTCTAATTAATTTTTGGGGAAAATCAATAGAAGTAGCTTAGGTCCTTTACCATTGTTTAGTTTTATTTTCAAAGGGACTCTGTAATAAAAACATAACGTAACGAGGAATTGTTGAATAAGGTCACGAACCTCCCCACCACTGAAGCTGGCTGCAAAGACGGGTCCCGCCCGACCTTACATCAACAAGTCAAACTTATAGCAACATTTTTCAATGTATAACTGCAAAATTTTCTTTTGAAATCATTTTGCTTTTAAAACTCGTGTGTTACGTTACATTTCCTTACATTTTTAACTGTTTTCTATAAGAATCTTTAAAAACTGGTAGCGTAAAAAATTTTCCAATAAAGAAGAGAGCAAAATTATTGGGTTTGGATAATTCAGACTTAATCTATGAAATATGGCGAAGAAAAAGTGAGCGAAGTTAAAATATTGTCAACAACTTTTTAGGAAATCACTCCTGCTGTGAAAAAAATATGAAAAGAGGTACTTATAAAGCAACAATGAACGCTGACAGAAGATTCACCATTTGAGATGCCTCCAATTCTACTGATTCTGCGTCAAAAATTAAACAAAAATCAAGTCTTTAAACAAGTGTTTTACCGTAAAACATTTTATTCGAAATCCAGTGCACATAAGAAGACTAAAAATTAAAAAGAACCCATCTCTAAACACCATTCGTGAACGTTATTTACAAAATTACCGTTTTTTTTAGGTTATTCAAGAAAATTACAATTTTGACTTTCAAATTTCCAGAATTCGACGAGTATTTTTGCTGAACATATGATCAATAATATTTGCAAATACAGGGTGTTTTGATGCATTTTTAATAAAAAAATAATTTTGCGCCATCTAGCGGCAATAATTTGTTCTAACTATGTTCAGCAATTAGAAAGGTAATTTGAATACCTTTCCAACAAAACTTTTTTTTTGAAAATCGGTTGAAAAATTACAGAAAATCAGAAAAAAAATTTCTAAACAAAAACATTGATACAAAGAAAAACAACAAAAAACAATAAGAGGTGGGCGGTAAAGTGGGCGAACCACGTCTATTTTTTTCCGTGTTTACATTTGTCCATGAAGTATTTGTCCAAAATTTCTTTGACCTTTCACCTTATATGGGAGGTGGGCGGTAAAGAGGGCGGACCACGCCCATTTTTTGTTTCCAAGTTTATATCGAAGTAGAAAATTTTGTTAAAGTACATGCTTTTATTTAAAAGAGTTATAGCAGAAAATTATGAAATTAAGTTACAATTTCATTCAATTCATTTCAGTGTCATAAACTCCCGTTTTTTTAAATATGCACTCTTTTTTAAATAAATGAGTTAAATTTGCCGAAAATAGGCTTTATTGTTTTTTATACGGCACAAATTGGACTGAATGTCAACATAGTTGTTGATGACAATAATATCTAAAATTCTGCGGTGGTGCTTGAAGATTATATTCCTACTTCAAAAGTTATATATGAATGAAGGTGAAAAAAATAATAAAGCCTATTTTTATTATTAATTTCCGAATAATATAACAAAACAAAAAAAAAAAAAAAAAACATATTAATCAATACATCTTGTTGTTTTATTGAATAAATAATGTTGCACCTATTAAGATGAAACAAACAAATTACCTAAAAAATCCTCTTGTTGGAAAAAAATCCTTAAAAATCGTAATTTGTTATTACTTAAATTTATTTTGCTTGTAGATATCTTAGAAAATATTAATTTTCATTATTATTTTAAAAATAACAAGAGGTTTAATGTAACGAAAATCTTGAACCTATTCTGTTGAAAAGCAGTGTATATGTATATAAAGGGAATATTATTGTTATCTTTAAATCAATAAAATATATTGTTCTCGCAAGTAGTATTTATAAATTATTTTAGGTATGCTAACTTCTAAGATTTAATTTTTTTAGATGTAAATTTTGAACGGCACTAATACACAAATATACATGTACTATGCGTGTATTTTAATATTTACCTATATTAATACATGATACATATAACATATATGAATGTATTTCGTGTATTTTTGTAGTTGTGAATATCGCTTTTATGATGATGTAATAAATATAAAACGAACCAAATTCAATTTTATTTGATTGGCCTGTAAATGGTGTATGTATGTATGAAGTATGTATGAACATTTATTTATTTGATTGACATATTCCTCAGATAATCGAAAGCCGAAAAACATTGTATGGTGTGCAGTAAAAAGTTGTATTTTTGTAATACTTTTTTCCATAAGATGACGCCATCATTATGAGTTCACGGTAGGTATCTAACCCAAAGAAAAAAAGGAATTGTGTCCTTAAAGATTTAATTGGATTTAAAATTTAGTTTTCCGGCCCTTTTTTTTTTTTTTGTTTTGCTTTAGCCATTAAGCAAAATGAACATTTTGCATATTCAGAAAAAGAAAAATACCTCTTCAAATTGTTTTGGGGTTGTACGAGTTGGTAAAGAAATAATAACCCTGCACTCACAATGTGGCAGTCACATAAAAGTACGAGTGTAAAACAACAACTAAAAGAAACGTGTTTCGTTACAAAAAAACAAAAAATCAAGTGCTTGCAGCAGTGAGTGACACAAGTGTCAAAATTATTGGACTGTGATTTATGACATGTGCGACATTTTATTCGTATAACAGTCAGAATTTATATACATACATATGTATATGGGCCATTATCAAAAATTTTTCATTTTAGCCCTTCAAAAAAATATTAATTTTTTTGATGGCACATTAAAATCCTTTTGTATACATAAAAAGTGACTCGAACACATTTTGAATCAGTTCTCGTTAATCATTTCTTCTGAGGGGCGCGAAAATTATGGCGGTTTAAAGTTGAACATATAAAAATTTTTACAAACTAAAAGTTTATGTACAATTCTGGACAAAATTACACATAATATAAAAACCTACTGAGTTATTCAAATAAAATTTATGATATTTTCAATGTTTGATGGTATTAGTGAAGCATATTTTAGGGTTTCCTAGTAAAATTTAAAAAAATTTTCTTTTCAATAAAAATCGCGATTTTTAAAAATTTTGCGAAAAAATTTGGATTGAATATGAGTTGTTTCTCCATATAGAGTCATTCCATTTAAAACCAAACAGCTTATTTTTTCACCTCTTCCGAATTTGATAATATTTGGTATAATTATTATTATTATTGTCAAAACTAAGACTAATTCAAAATTTCAGATAATTTCATCAAGTGGTTCGCGAAATATCGCGATTTGAAAGTGCAAAATAGCTCAAAATATGTACAAAGTTGCATACACAAATATTACAAATATCATTCGAAGTATTTATTATATAAGATGATTGTACCAATTATCATTAAATTCGGAGAGGACTCTATATTGAATAAAAATATTCAAAATATTTGTAGCCGTTTTTCATCAATCATGAATTTAAAAAGAAACATATGGTGCCAAAATTTTGTTTGAGTTTATTACAAAAAAATGCTTTTTAATATTGTGATCCTTTTTTAACACAAGTAAATATTTTTTGGTCCATAAAATGTTTATCTTTCAAAATTTTTTGATGCGCCTCGGTATTTTTATAAAGCATAACAAACACCTACTAATTATGACAATTATAGTTAATTTCATGCTGTCCACACGATGTGCCTTAGCGAAATGTGTTTTGACAAGTGTCCCGTTTTTAATTATCAACGACATTTGACTTAAATTTATGATCCCGATCAATTGTTTTTATAGCCACTCTTATATCTATATATCCAATATTTGTTTAAATTGCAATTTTCTATATAAAAATACAAAAACTAAAATTGCAATTTTTACATAATTTTCAAAAAGTCCATAAAATACTTGTATTAAATTTATTTTTAATAATTCTCTGATTTTGTTATGTAAAATAACAAAAAACTAAGTTCACGCAGTAATCAATGCTGTTTAATATGAAACTGTGAATGTACGCACAATTACGACAAGTATCAATCGCTATCCCAAATTTTGTATTCGGTTGAGTGGCGGACAGGCCCCGCCCAAAAAACTGAAAAATTTAAATCCATCCTCTACATACATATTTTTCATACATATAGCGATAAGTTAAGTATGCTTGGATATATTAGCGATTTAATAATTATTAAACCTTCTTATAAAATTTGCAAAATTAAGTTTTTAGTGATGTAGTGTTGTTTATATTCATCCATTTATTGCAAAATTCATAATTTTTTTTTAAATAATTCATAAGACAATATCATTTATATGCATTTTTTTAATTGCACTTAGTCAAATCTCTAAAGTTGCATTAAATGAAAAATCGTACTTTTTTTCGAATGCCATATTGATTTTGATATATGGTATTAAAACAGCTACAGATTGACATATATCATCGCAAATTTTGATTAGTGCCTTTGGTGTGCCTTGTCGATTAATGTTAAACTAAAAACATCGCGTTCTTAGCGTTCTTAAACCGTTGATAAATATTTTTAATGAAATTATGTTTTCTGCGTAAGTAAAACTTAACACAAAAACTTATTTCAGTTTAAAATTGATTCAACATCCGCTATAACAAAACATGCAAAATTGCTGAATTCTTTAAAATAGCTATACATGTTTAGCAAATTAATATTTTAAAACGCCACAATGATTTTTAAATGTCAGCAATAAAAAGAAATAGAAAAAAACTTATTAGTTTCAAACACTTTTTTTTTGGAATTTTTGACTTTGGGTGCTTTCCGGCACCACATGGAACCGTCACCTTTAAAAATTCGAAGTCCCTGGTATATGCAGAGGCTTCAGAAACTGAAAAACCGGTTTTTAAAGCATATCTTCGCCATTTATAAACCGATCTTACCGATTCAAAAAAACGAAATTTTATAAGAACATTTGTGACCGATCTGTGTAGCTTAAACCAGGGCTTCAAAAAATAAAAAATGCGTTTTGTCCGATATCTCAGTTATTATTGAACCGATTTATTTAATTTATTCAGAAAATTCACAAAAAAATGTCCGAGACTTCTTTGTAAAAACGAAGTCTCTAGTATATACAGAGGCTTCAGAAACTGGAAAACCGGTTCTAAAAACCGGTTTTTTGAACATATCTCGGCATTGTATGAACCGATCTTGCTGAATTCCAATAGCAAAATTCTCGAAAGCATTTCCGATCGTTTGATATATATATTATATATGTCAGTTATCGGTGGGCTTCATAAACGCCATTTCAACCGACACACGGACGGACATGTAAACTTTTTTGCTCTCCGACGAAAATTGTGGGAATTACAAACGGAATGACAAACTTATATATACCCTTTACACCTGTGGTGAAGGGTATAAAAACATACCCGGATATGCGGTTATCAACATAAGGGTTAATAAATCGCAAAAATCTAAAAATGTTGGAAAAAAAATTATGTAAAACATATCACGGCCAAAATGGGATTTAAATGAAGAATAAAGACATTATATCATCATTAAAATTCAGATTTTAACAGAATTTGAAAATCCTCTATTAAAGATTACATGGTCTTTTAATAAAAAAAAACCTATATAAAAATAGAAACATTTGAAACAAAAACTATCGAAAATCTCTTACAAAAATACAGCGGGTGTAATAAATAAATAAACAAACTTATCTCTTCTGTTTCGCTTTTAAAAAGCGGCAAATGTAACGGTCCATTTTTAAAAATTTAAATTTTTTTGATGAAGTCAATTTGTTTTCTTTTACATTGATGACAAATTTTTCAAATATTATTCCATTTTAAGTTTTTTTCTAGAGAAAGTTGAAAAGAAGTAGTTTTCCGGCGAGTCAAAAATAAGTAAACAAGCAACTTTTCGCTTAATTTCTTTAATGTTTTGTTAAAAGTAAGTGAAGTTTATAGTTGCAAAATGATTTTAGCACAACATCGATAGTTATTTGTTACGTTATGAGAGAATAAAAAATAGCTTTTTCGATTATATTAGAAAATTTGATAAAAGCAGAAAATTTTAATTTAAACATAATTTCGACCTAAAGAATAGCAAATAGCACACAATTAAGTATAGGAGAACTAAGAGTAACTATCGTACAATACGAAAAATGTGAAACATATAGAAATATATCAAAAATCTTTAATAAAACGACCACTTTATTCTCAAGGTGGTTAAATTCTTCAAACATAATGAACGCGTTGACCGCAATTACTAGCGTAAACGCCTAAGAATCACTACAAAGAGTACGGATAAAAATTTAGCTTTAAATTCCTAGGCTTTCTGCTCCAAAATTTTTATCAAAACTTATTTCGGAGGTCCGAAAACTATGGTCTGAATTTACAACTCACAGAAAAATATATGAAGACGGAAAACATAGTCTAGCTGTAAGGAAAAATGTATACATAAGTATAATAAATCTCAAAAATTTTATGACGTCTTATGCAGATTATGTCTCAAAATATGAAAAATCTAGAAAATAAGTCTCTGGATTGAATAACCTATGATTCGCATGAAATGCAATATAGGCTATATGTACGTTTAGCTGTAAAATGTTTAAACTTTAACTTTTAAGTATAGAAAACCAATACTTAAGTCCGGCAGAAAGGGCTCAATGGTTTGGAAATACATTTCTATTTATAAAATAGGAAAAAAAAAAAAAAAAAAAAACTGGTACACAAAGGTAAAATAAAATCCCAGATTAACCTTAATCTGTTAAAAGGTATAAAGTTCCAAAAAATTTTTGTTTAATTTTTGTGGATTTTATTCTATAATAGGAAAATTTGCATATAAATTAGGGTTTATTTGATTCAAAATATATAGCTGAGGAATTAATTAACATTTCAGAGTGACCTGCTCAAAGTCCAGACGTATCACCAATGGAAATTACATGAAATTTAATAAAAAATAGAGTCCCCATAATTGATCAAACTGATGGACTTAGTTATTACTAAAACGTCTTAATTTTGTCCAGGAATATACAGAATATATTTAGTCACTATATCAACACGTTTGGCACTAATGTATCAAAATACAGTCGGTCGCCGGGGCTATTAAAAACCTTGTTTACTTATTTATGGAGTATTAATTTTTTTCACTTCTTTAAAAAGAACCAGATTCACTAAGTAGTAATGTGTTGAATTGAATCTTTTGGTGTTTATTTTGCCAACAATACATTATATATATATATAATTATATGTTACTTTTGATATCTTCCATCTACAACTTGAAAAAAACCAATTGAGTTCAAGATACTACTTTGTTTACTTATTTATGACAGGCTGTATGTATAATATTGTTTAAAATATTTTCAAAATTCTCCACCCGTTTTTGGTTTCCAAGTTTATATCCACCCTCGAACTATCTATACAAAATTTCGTTATCGTACATGCTTTTGTTTAAGAGATATCAGCAGAGAAGTATGAAATGAAGCTACAACGGACACCCAGTGTTTCTATTATTTTGCCCATAACTTTTTTGTTTATTAACCGATTTTGCTCATTTTCAATAAAATAAACCTTATATAAGATAAATATTTGAGACAAATTTCGTCCCCCTACGTTGTCCCGTTCGAGCCCTATTCTGCTTTCAACAGATGGACGGACGGACGGATGGGTTCTTAAATGATTTTTTTGACAAGTTATACACGGAATGACAAAATAAATATACCCCCATCTTTTTAATGGTGGGTATAAAAATAAAGGGGCATAGCTGTTTTTTTTTTTTTTTTCGTTTTCAAATTTTTTTTTATTAGCTTTTAGATCCCATGCAACGCAGTAGCATTCAGCTTTATTAAATTTTAAGCACTTTGATTAATTATTTGTTTAAAGTATTTTATTTTAATAAATGTAACCAATTTCCAGCCAATATAAAAAAATAATTCAGAACTTCCCAACAGTTTTAAATGAACAAAAAAGTACGTTTTGTTTTACAGCTCCACATATAAAGCATTTCAATGGAAATTTATGTTCTTTTTTTTTCAGAAGAATTTGAAAACTGTCTTATGTAGTTAACTATCCGAATTTCCGAGATTTTACTAAAAATGGCATCGATATGTTTGCGTATTTTTTTTCGCTTTTGTTAACTTTTTTTGTTAAAATTTTATTTTTCTATTTTGAGTTTTGAGGTAAAATGCGCATAACAGGCATCAGTTTGAACTCTATGTCAGCTGATCATACTCAATTGAAAAGGAACATTTATTTATTATAAATAAATAAATAAATATATATATATATATATATATATATATATATATATATATATATATATATATATATATATATATATATATATATATATATATATACATATACAAAAATATATATATATATATATATATATAAGTTAAAGTTCTTTAAATGTTTGTGTTTTAGTTAATCCTTAAATATGTATATAATTTCGTAAAATTATTTTTGTTGTAAGCCAAATATTGTAAAAAATAAAACTATATATATATATATATATATATATATATATATATATATATATATATATATATATATATATATATATATTGTAAAAAATAAAACTATATATATATATATATATATATATATATATATATATATATATATAGTTTTATTTTTTACAATATTTGGCTTACAACAAAAATAATTTTACGAAATTATATACATATTTAAGGATTAACTAAAACACAAACATTTAAAGAACTTTAACTTTGTCTATTAACAAAAACTGAAATTAAACACTACAATCTTCATATAGGAGTGTGCACAACAATACCAACATATTCATATTTTGCTTCATTTTGTTCTATATTTTACATTTTCCGCATAAAAAATCTTCCACAGATCTTGCTTCTAAGTATTAGAACACATGGTTAAAAAATGTTAAGCCAAAATTTTAAGCAATGACGCTTAATCCAAGCCTTCAAAAGTTTTAAAATAGATTTCGCATTTTTTCCATGAAAAAAACGTTGAATTAAAGAAGATATTTCTCTATATACAATGAAATTTTTGTACTTTTTAATAACCTATTAAACTAAAAATACCAAAATTTCATTAGATTTCTAAGAAAAGGACATAGTTTTTCTTGTCAATTTTACATCTTTTCTCTGCCGAAAATCATTTTTTGGAACTGTGCGGTTTAAATGTATACGTTGACAGGTTGCATGACGTTGCGTATCCGGTCATAGTGGATACATATACAAAAATATTGCTTTAAATTAAATAAAGTACTTTTTTTTTAATATGATTAATTTTGTTAATTTCAGGAAGAAAGCAACGTATTTATATGAAATTATAAATTGTTTCTTGTATAAAAACAGAAAAGAATGTATCTTTATTGAATAAGCTTTACAGTGAGCAGTGGTATATTGCGTAGTCTGTAAATTTTTTAAATGCTTTCAATGAACTTTGAGTATAGTATATATTAAACCTTAGAGACAATATAACTTATCTATGTAGACAAATCCGTTTTTATAAAGTGTTACCTATTTATTTTTAATAATATCTGAATGAAGTTTTTAGCGGAAGTCCACTGAAAATTCATAATTTTTTAAACTGTGCTTCCAAAATAAATTTGTTTACCTTAATTAAGCAGTATTCTATAATTTGTATTATAAAACAAAGCTACTTTTCACTTTTCTTATTCCAAATAAACTAAAAATTTATTGCGTCGGCCTATATTGTCACAAATCATAATTCTTATTAAAAAAACTATAAGTAAAAGAAAAAATAACAAAAATATGTGTAAATAGTGCTGTATTCAGATATTTTTACCATAAAACTGCCATTTACTTAAAAAAATAGGAATAAATTTGAATATTTTTCTCGTTTTGCGAAAAGAAAGAAAATCAGATCTTTGTACAAATGTTTGTTAGTACCCAAATGTGTTAACAATGTTATGAAATTAGTTTTGTTCAAAATTTAATACTTTAAATAATAATTCAACATTTAGGAAAACTTTAAATTTGTTGTTCTGCCCAGCACTCATATATTTTTTAATTCCTGACTTTTTTAAATACATTTTGATAAAATTATATTAAGAACACTTTTCGGTGTAACAGAACTTTTGTTCTTCAAGACCTGAAACGGTTCCATGTGGAGCCGGCAACCACTCAAAGTCAAAAATCTAAAAAAAGAGTTTTTGGAACTAACAAGTTTTTTTTCTTACTTTTGACTCGCTGTAATCGCGGATTTTAGCATAAGTGTCAAATTCTTCTAATGTAGGCTTTAAACACTTATAGAAAAAGACTAGCATGGATTTAATTAGCGTACAATTAACAAGTGTCAAATTGTGTTGTGCAAAATCGTGAAACCAAATTTAAAAAAAATTTAAATTTTTCAGTTTTTCCACTAGGGATTTTACGCCGTTTCGGGTATCGCAAAATTTAAAATAGAGCCTAATAGCTCCTGAAATCATGCATCATATGACATATATCTCGTTAATGTGCCCTCAACCGAAATGCAGTAGGAGGTACCCAAACTTGGAGGGAAAAAATTCGAATGGTTCCAAGAGGTGCCGTTATTTCAGTGAAGCTAGAGAATCGCGTTATCAAAGAAGGTTTCCAAATTACATTTCGAAATTATTGTGGCATTTTAAAATATTAATTTGCTAAAAGTGTATAGTTATTTAAAAAAAATCATAAATTTTGCATATTTTGTTGTGGCGGATTTTGGCGTTATAAGTTAATTTTAATCTGAAATAAGTTATTGTGTGAAGTTTTACTTACGCAAAAAATAAATTTCACTGAAAATATTTAACAACGGCTTTCATGAGTTAAGAACGCGATGTTTTTAGTTTAACATTAATCATCGAGGCATACCCAAGGCGCTAATTAAAAATGGCGATGATATATGTCAATCTGTAGCTGCTTCAATATCCTTTATCAAAATCAATATGGCGTTCGAAAAAAAGTACGATTTTGCATTTAATGCAATTTTTAAAAAATCATTAAAAATCGAAAACGGCAAAAAGTATTCAGATTTATTACTTTATCGCAAAGCCACATGTAATAGCAACAAAATGAGATATCGATCATAAAAATCTATTAATTCTTTTCGAATTTATTCGCAATTAAGTGAATTCGCTCATTTTCACAAAATTTTAGTTTTTTGAGACATTTCTCCACTTATGTTGTTATAACTCAAAAACAACTTGTCCGATTTTGTTAAACTAAATTTACAAATATTTTGGCTTAAAATATATTTAAGTGATGTATACAATTGCTATTGATGCGATCAATAGTTTAAAAGTTATGAAAAAAATTGTTAAAAAAAACAAGCGAGAATGTTATATTCGGCTTGGCCGAATCTATATACCCACCATCAACTTTTCCAAATATTACGTTATATAGGAGGTGGGCGGTAAGGTGGGTGACCACGCCCATTTTTTTTCCGAGTTTACATTAATCCTTGAACTATTTGTACAAAATTTCATTGACATTTCACCTTATATGAGAGGTGGCCGATAAAGTGGACGGCCCACACCCATTTTTACATCGACCCTCAAACTATTTACACAAAATTTCGTTGTCGTACATGCTTTTGTTTCAGAAATATTTGCAGAAAAGTATGAAACGGACACCCTGTGTTTCTAGGTTTTAGTCCATAACATTTTTATTTATTAACCGATAAAATGGTCAAACATTTTCATCAAACAAACCTTATATAGCATAAATATTTGTTCCAAATTTCGTCCTACTACGTTGTCCCGTTCGAGCCCTATCCTGCTTTCAACAGACGGACATAGCTAGATCGACTCAGAATCTAACCAGGACCCAGAAAATAAATATATACCTTGTGGGGTTTTAAATTATTTTTTCGACATGTTGCATACGGAATGACAAAATCAATATACCCCACATCTTTTTGATTCACATGATATGTAGCTTCACTACACATAAAAAAATTAATACTCTTTGCAGTTTTCGATTTTTCTAGTTTTTATACCCACCATCAAAAAGATGGGGGTCAAGTTTTTTTTTTGAGTTATAACAACATAGGTGGAGAAATGTCTCAAAAAACTAAAATTTTGTGAAAATGAGCGAATTCACTTAATTGCGAATAAATTCGAAAAGAATCAATAGATTTTTATGATCGATATCTCATTTTATTGCTATTACATGCTTTGCGATAAAGCAATAAATCTGAACACTTTTTGCCGTTTTCGATTTTTAATGATTTTTTTAAAACAAAAAAACTAGCTATTTTCACGTAAAAAATATATTTTTTGTTTAATTTTTTTATTATAACTCCAAAACTACTGAGCCGATTGAAACGCAATATATAAAGTAGGGATGCCAAACGGGACTGGTTTTTGCAAATCCCGGGATTTTTCGGGATTTCGGGATTTTTTGGGATTCGGGATTGATATTTCACATGAGAACATATTTTAAATATAATTAAGAAATTAATTTTTTATACATATTTCAATTAAAGAAAATAATTCCTATATTTTAAAACAAAACATAAGGTTTGTTCGTTTGAAATTATAGTAAAACAATCAAAAATAGAAATTTAAAAAAATCTAAGAAACAAACTTTTATTAAAAAATTTTAGTGTCAATAAAAAATAAAATGTTTATTTAATTATATTAAATGGATTCCTAGAAACATCTCAAAAATACGCTAATATGTTCCTTTGCAGATAATTTTTCACATATTTTAAATATATAAAATTTCTTTTATCTAAAGATATGTATGATTTTAAGCGTTATTGAATATCATCCATAGTTAACGTCCATCTATGTAAACTACATATTAATTTGAAAGATGTCATTCCAGAATAGAGGTTGTCCTTATGTGGTAGAATTCAACACAAATAAAGTCGTTTTTAAACTTAAACATACCAAATCAAATTTTTTAACATAAGCCGCATACAAGGACCTAATTTAATTAAACGTGCATTAATCCGGCAAAAATATCAATGTGTAGACGAATTAGCACATATTATTTAATACAAATCAATGTACAAATTTTTAAAATGATCTGTCCATAATTGACCACAGCTCCCATAAACAGGCCCTTTCCAAAGATCATAAAGGTGCATAAATTAGTATTACAATATAATTATGTATACGTAAGTTTTATAAAAGTATAAATAATAAATCAAAAATTTTAAAGACTTCGTTCAAAATGGACCACAGATTCCAACAAAAATCGTTAAATAAATATACATAATTCAATAGAAATTTGAAAGTAAAATATTTTACTATTTTTTTGAAGTAAAATATAGCAAAAGAGAAAATTATTTTCTCTTGAAATGTTTACTACTTTTAATATTTTTGTGAGCTCAGAAACGATTTTTGAGTAAAATACTGGCAAAACTGGTAAGAATAGCATACAAACGAACATACCTATAATGTTCTTATCTACATAATCGATTTTTAAAGTATTTTTGAAAATTTTCTGTAAATATTTTAATTTTCTGTCGTGCCTTAAGTTTATTTTTGGATTGTATTTATGTCAATAAATCCCGAAAATGTAATCTCGGGATTTTTTCGTCCAATCCCGGGATTCGGGATTTTGTAATCCCGAAAAATCCCGGGATTTTCGGGATCGGGATTTCGGAATTGGCATCCCTAATATAAAGGGATTAAAGGTTATGTAAATATAAACTTTTCGAAGTTTATTTCAATAATATCGGACTAACACTTTTTGAGTTATTATCAATTATGTGGAAAAACGTCTAAAAAAAATTTATAATTTTATTTATAATTATATTATAATAAAGCTCCAACGACGCCGTTCGTTAAAAGTCATTCACGCGAACAGATTTGTGTTCCACTAGAGCCAAGGAATATTGGTAGTAAATTTTTTTGAACACTAAAAGTAAACGAGTTTGAAGAATTTCCCATATATGATGTCTCATTGAATTAATGTTACAAAAAATTTGATTAAAATTTTTAATATTAAATATTTTAAGTTACATTTATTTTTTTTGGAAATATGTACTAATTAATGTTCATTTTATGGTAGAAATATTTGTGTTTTTCTCTTAAATTCAATTATCATTTATGATTTAATAGAATAAATTATAACAGAAACTTTTTTATATTTGCATTGTTTTAAAATATAAGTGATTTTTAGAAATAATAATAACACAATGATATGTCCACCTTTTCTTTATACGCAGACATTTTTAATAAAATTAATGCATTATTTTTGTTGAACGGGGTGTAAGTAAATACTGAGAAATATTCATAAAACATACGTTTTGAGGTGTTTGTGTTTATGAATGAACAAATATACATACGAAGTATTCAATTATATACATACTAGCACATATATACGTTTTCATACATGTGGATGTATGAATAAATGTATTTATGAACGTTGTAAGTTTATATGAGTACGTGGTCTAACGGTCTTTTTTTATTTCACTTTTTTTACTTACGCTGGTTATTCTTTTGATGAAGGTTTTGTTTTGAAACTTCAGCAGGAACAACAACAACAAAAACATTAAAAATGTTATTACTTTTGAGGTTAAACCGCAAGTGGAAAATGTGAAAAAAGAGCAAAAAATATTACGCTGTTTTCCATGAAGTGGTTGTTGGCCATTTTTTTTTCTGAAACTATACAAATTCATTTTAACATTTACAAACATTTTTGAATTCATATGTGGGAAAAATATAACTGAAAACACACATACTACACAAGGTTGTTGCTTTTTATTAAACTTAGAATTGTGAGTAAAACTAATGCAGAGTTGTATACTTCTAGTTAGTCCTGATTCATATTTTGAAATAATATATGTACCTCTGTCAAATAATTATATGTGCAATATTTGTTTTCTGGTTTTTATATATTCCAAGAGTGATATACATTTCTTTGGTTTACAATTTTTTTCATTCTTACCTAATGTCCCTATTTGCAAAAGTTTAGGTTCCTCTTAGCATTGTATTTAAAGTACCGTTAAAATAAACATATCATTCTCTAAATTTTAATAGAAAATAATTATATGTGCAAATTGAAATTTTTACTCAACAGACTGACATGAAGTCCACAGTTTGAACCGTTTAACCAATTAAAGTTAAAATTAAAGTTATTTGGGGAATATTTAAAATGATTAGACCTAAAATACCAAAAAAAATTTATTTATTTTTTTTTTTTTTTAATTTATAGCCAAAATATGTTACCAGGTCATGAACTGTCAGTTTAAGAGCTGAAATCATTAAAGTAAGACGTCAGTTTATGTAAAATTCCAAAAAATGGTGTATACAGAAAATGGGTATCATAATACTGTTGAAAATTTTAAAAAAATCTGAGAAATTGCTATCATTCTAGGAGCGGTAACCCATAATCAATTGCTTATTAGCGGGGATTAAGGAAATTTTTCGAAGAAAAACAACATGTGTTACAGACAAATATCGGCCAAATGAACGGGTTTTAATAATTGGACGTGAGCATAAAATAATAAAAGAGGTTTTAGATTAAAATTATGACCTTTGGGTGGCAAAAACATAACTAATAGAGCGGTACAAAAATCCACACGCAGGATTTTATGATAAATATAATTTTTTGGTTAAAAACTTTAATTACACCATGAGTTCATGTACATAAGGGATGAAAAATATTATATTTAAATTATCCAAGTGTTTATCAAAAATATTACATGGGTATTCGACGTCTACAAAAGACATGCTTGAAGCGTAATCATAGTATCGAATCGCACATAAATTTACTCTACAAAAAATGCAATAGCTTCGTTGATGAATTTCCTACAAAAATTAGATTTTTCAGTAAATTAATGTGACGATGTTACTATATCGGGCCTCAAAATCGGTTTTTAAGTCACAAAATATTATATTTCTGCAGCGACCAGTAATGATCCTCAGACCTTCATGACATAAGGATTTCCAAAGAATACTGTATGCTGAGATATATTTAGATTCAGAGCTATATGACAATATCAAATGTTTCAAATTGATTTTTTATAAATATACTACAGTTTTGACCTATATATTTAAAGAAAAAAAGGACGAATCTGTATAACGAAGGATGCATCTAGTAACGTTATATTAGGACAACACAATTCCTTAACAACTTTCATGAATATTGAAAATTAACTTTATTTAAATAAAGGATTTTTATAAAATTCTTGTCGTGCACATATAATTATTTTCTATGAACAATTTTAAAATCAATTAAGTTTTGCTACAAAATACACATAAGAAATAAATTTTTCATTTGACTTATAAAGCTCTAATAAACATTAAAAATATAAAAAAGGTTTGAATTTGAAAATCCTATTTTTGAAGAAAATAAATTACTTTATAGGTATGCACATATAATTATTTGACTGGGGTATGTTTTAGCAAAATTGTTCATGTTAAATTAGAATTTAAAGAAAAAATAAAGTGAGTATGTAGAAGGTTGGATAGATCGTTTAAAATTAATTACCTAGTTAATTAAGTAACTTGAAATTACGAAATTTTTGTAAATGATGAATATTTTTCGAACTTTTTTTTGTGAATTAATCATTTTTGAATTTTTTATTCAGGCTCAAGTTCATTATTGTAATAATTTTTTTAGAATACAGAAAAAGATTTATTAGACACTAGCAGGATGGAATGCATTTTCTGATCCGCTACGATCTTCGTCAGCATCCATTTGTGCCTTTTAGTGCTAATCGTAAAGATCTTTCATTTAACTCATACTTTTGAAGAATTGGAATACGTAACTTCATCACTTTACATGTTCTAAATTCTTAAGTATTGAGTTGAAATAACTTTACAAAAGCTTTTTCTTATATTTATTGTATTCTACACAAAGGTTCGAAAGGCTTAATTATTTAACTCATTTTCTTAAATCGAATTAAATTTATTATCCTAATCATTCTTTAAAGCATTCAAATTAATTTAATTAATTGAATTAAATTCTTTGTACTTCATATGAGTTGAATTAATTCAGCTATGAATTAATTCTTTAAAGAATTCTGTCATCAATTTTACAATTCAAGCTTAAAAAATATATTGAATCATTCAAATTTTCTTCAATTCAAATCTATTACAAATAAGCTTTAGAAAATATTTTCTAATTCATTTTGTAAAAGATTAAAAAACAAAATATTACAAATTGAATGAAATAAAAATATTTTCATTCATTTTGGAAAAGATTTGAATTAACAAAAATTGAATGAATTCTTTATGAATTAATTCAATAAGGAATTAATTCTATTAAAACAAAAGTCTTTGAATTAAACTATTGAATTATATTTTTGAGAATGGTATTATGGATTGAAAAATCCATATTTCTTAATTCAGAATTAAGATTTAAGGGAATTAAGCTATCATTTAATTAAGTCTTTCGAAGCTCTGATTCTACATTATTACAATGTTGTTTTACTGCTCTAGCTAACCATCGGTAAGCACAGTATGCAGATTTATATCTTGTTTGTTTTGTCTGTTACATTGTTGCTTCTATACTAGAATTCCAACATACAATCAGAAAAAAGGTACAGCGTGCCCTCTGTAGTATTAATTTTTGTAATTAATCATTTTTGAATTCTTTATTCAGGCTCAAGTTCATTATTGTAATAATTTTTTCTTTTTTAGAATACAGAAAAAGATTTATTAGACACTAGCAGGATGGAATGCATTTTCTGATCCGCTATGATCTTCGGCATCCATTTGTGCCTTCTAGTGCTAAGAAAGCCTGAATAAAAAAATTAAAAAATGATTAAAATAATAATTTAAGATAAATACATGTACATATGTTAGACACAGCTCTGTAAAAGAAATATTTTTTGTATGCCCACATTCATATGTACCCAGCAAAAAACGATGAAGTTCTTCATAAAAAAGAACATTTTCACAACTTCAAAAGTGGAACAATGCACATATTTTAAACTTTTTTGGAAGTTCTTAATAATTACTTCCAAAAAAGTGAAAATAAATTAATTTTTTGCGGGAAAAAGTGGTAATAACTTCTAACAAAATTCCAATTTTACAAATTTTAATGCATTTTTGTTATTATTTAATAGGGCAAAAACAGAATTTTTATTTAAAAATTTTATAAACATAGTTTTAAGAGAAGTGCTTCAAAAGCAATGAACAAGAAGTATAAAAGAAGAACATCCTACCAATGCCAACCATGGGTTAAAAAAAGAACTTCTGCAGCTCTTTTTCACCACTAAGTACTTCCTTCCAATGACAACACAATGTTAAAATCATGACTTTTTCAGTTCTTTTTTTGCTGGGTATGTATGCATATGCATATGTGTCTTTATAAACGCTCTTGTATACTATTAAATAATGTGTTTGCATATGTAACATGATGATATAATGTCAAGTTGTATTTCATTTTTTATATTATTTCTACAAATGTCTCGTAGTTATTATTTTTTGCAAGGTTGTTAAGAACTCTTCTCACATACATACATACATACATACATACATACATACATACATACATGCATACTGTACATACACACATAACATATGTACAATGTGCATATGTTATAGACATTCATTTAAATGTACCCAGCGGTAAAAATTTCAAGGTCTCCATCTTGCAGGCCTTCTAGAAGGTCTATTACACCTTCTTTAGGATGCATTTGCTCATGCTAAACAAACTTCTATACTAATGCCTTCAAGAATGCTTCAGCCTTGCCTTCTGAAATATCCGATATAACTTCCAACATCGCTTCTTTTAGAAGGAGAGTAAGAAGCAATCTTTGCGTTTGTGCTGATGTTTGTAACAGCCAAAAATATTGGTCTAAGACCCACCTTAATTTATACCAATCGGGTCAGAATCATTTCTGAGTCGATTTAACGATGTCCGTCCGTCCGTCCGTCTGTCCGTCTGACCGTCTGTCCGTCCATGTAAACCTTGTAATCAAACTACAGGTCGCAATTTTGAACTAAAATGTATGAAATTTGGTACACAGGTTTCCTTTGGTCGAAGCCTATTGAAATTGGTTATGATCGATCCATTATTTCAACTAGCCCCCATACAAATGCCCTCCCGGAAAAGGGTTTAACGATCATATATCCCTTAAATATAGCAATATTTTAATGAAATTTGGCACATATAAGTTTCATATAAGTAAGTGGCGATTTTTAAAAAGATCGGTCCATAATTACCCATAGTTCCCATATAAACCCCTTTTCAGAAAATCACTTAACGGGCATAAATCCCATTAAAATGTTAATATCAAGTTAATATTTGACACAAATAAGTTTTATATGAACATAAATGATAGTGCCAAATTTTATAAAGATTGGTCCATAATTTACCATAGCTCCCATATAAGGCCCTTTTTCAGGAATCACCCAAAAGTGAATAAATTCATATAAATGTCAGCATCAACGTAATATTCTGTATTCGTATGTTTTATTTTACATTTATGAGTATCGGTCCACATTTGACTCCAAGTCTAATAAAGGACCCCTCTCCGAATTATACCGTACACAATGGTGTAGGGTATCATTATGCATAAATTTACTGGCTTGACCGACTATATCTTTTTCTCTCGTTTTTTATTATATTTTGTTTTAAGCAACAAAAAATCTATGTATAAAAAATACATCGTTTTAAGAAAGATTTTTGCTTTAAGAAAAAACAAAACTATTGAGAAACCGTTGCAGAAACAATATCAAAATCAAAAGCTAAAATTCCAAAAAAAAAAATCCGAATTCATTTAGTTTTGTTTTATACTTTGCTTGAGTAGGTTGTATTTTTCTAAGTTAATTATAAATTAATAACAAATTTTAATTTTTGCAGGAGAGTTAAAAACATTTAAAAAATTAACAATTTCTATGAAAATGTAAATTTATGCATAAATTGTTTTGTCTAAATTTAAGATGTTTTGTCAAAAATTAACAGATATGTTTTTTTAATACTGAAATTTTACTTTTTGTAATAATTAAAAATAAAAATAAGTAAATTATTCAAAAATGTAGAAGACGTGCTGAAAGATTTTCTTCATGGTCTGTAGGTAGAACTTCTTCAGAAGGCCTGCAGGCAGTTTTTATTTAAGAGGTCTTATAGAAGGTCAACAGTGGGTCGCGAATGTGTAAGGCCTTGTTTTCAATGACATCGCGTGTAAAAAATACATGAAGACGGAATGCAGGGAGAAGATCTTCTGGCTATAAGAAGGCCTTGTAGAAGGCTTTTTTACCACTTCTTTTTACCTCTGGGTAGGAATAGTTTGTATGTGTTTGAATACTTTAGTGTTTGTAGGTAAAATTTAAATTCATATTAGTGTTTGTATTCGTTATCTTTCTTTACATAACTGTAAGTATAAACTTATATACGAACATTCATACAGACAGTTTTGTTTGTATGTATGAATGCAGTTTGTTGTTGGAACCATATGTCCATGTCCCTTTGAAATTGTTGACGTTGTTACGAAAGTTTGGTTAAAGCTGTTGAAATTCATTCTAGAATTACAACATTTCATCCACTTGAGAACTTTGAGCACTAGTTTGGTTATTATTTTCTCTATATCTCTATTTGTACGACTTGTGATTTTTTTAATTCATTAAAACATAAAATATTTATTGCTGAACGTGTTGTTATGAAAATTGAATTTTAAATTCGAATTAAAATAAATAGAAATTATATTTGAATAAAATATAGAGAAAATAAATGTATGTACAAGCAGAGAAAAAATATGTTTACGATACTTTTACGATAACTATATACATAGAAATATACTTAGTCGTTACAGAAACATTCAGAATGAAATTTCAATAATATCGTGTTATGATAATTATCCTTATATATAAGTTTTACTTGATTATGGATACCCAAATGAAATATTTTAATATGGTTGATTGAAAAATATTATAGTTTTATAAAAAAAATGTATATATTATAAAAGTATATTACTTGAGTTACTGTGTTATATGTTGTTTGAAATCACATTTATTAAAATTTATGTATGGAAATTTAAAATAAATAATGACATATGTTTATAAATTCTGTTCAAATAAGCTGTTGCTTTTTTACAAAAAAAAAAAAAAAAAAAAAAAAAAATATTTTTTATTCATTTTTCTTACAAAATTATTTAAAAACCCATAAAAAACCATACAATTTTTCATCAAAATTTCAATTAAAATTTTTTTTTTTTTTTATTAGTTTTTATTGAATCTTTCTTTTTCAGAAATTTACAATAAGTATTAAAATCTTAACCTAAACTTAAATTATTGTTGATATTGCCACTGCAAAATCCAACGTAGAGTTTTCATTAGTAGTGTTATCTTCCAAGATCCAGTGTTTCCATTCTTCTTAGGCGTCTGTGATCCCTAGCGAGAGGGTTTGGGTGTTCAGATAATTTTTTCATATATTTGATGCTACTGTTCTTTATCTCCTCACGAATTGTAGGAATATTGAGATCCTTGTGGATGTTGCTATTTCTGACGTACCAGGTGCACCTGTTATTATTCTTAGGAGTTTGGACTGTCTTTTCTGTAATTTTTCAATGTTTGATGAGGAGGCTGTTCCCCAGAGCTGTATGCCATATAACCATATAGGTTTTATTACTGCTTTATATAACAGTATTTTATAGTCTAGGGCAGACTTTGGACCAATTAACCAATGAATTTGGGCAGATTTTAGTTTTATTTGAGTAACTTTGGATTCTATATGACGAGTCCATGTTAAACGCCGGTCTAGGTGAATACCAAGATATCTTACTTTATCCTGTTCAGGTATTTGGACATTGTTTATTCGAATGGGGGGACAACTTTCCCTGCGTAAGGTAAATGTTATATGGACACATTTCGAAGCATTCACATTGATCTTCCATTTATATAGCCATTTTTCCAGCTCAGTGATATGGGATTGGAGTTTTTCGGATGCAATCACAGGATTTGTATGCATACTTACAAAAGCAGTATCATCTGCAAAAGTTGATGTATGAGTCATAGGGCTCGTGGGCATATCTGCCGTATATAGTATATAAAGAAGAGACCCTAAAATACTTCCTTGAGGTACTCCTGCGGAAATTTTTCTGCGTGAGGAAATCACATCTTTCGATCTTATTTATTATATAGTTTTTTAGTAACTTATGAACGTTCTGTGAAAGTAACGTGGTCATTTTATGTATTAGTCCGTCGTGCCAGACTTTATCGAAAGCTTGAGATATGTCAATAAATAACGCAGAGCAATACTGCTTGCTCTCGAAACCTCTTCTGATGAGAGTTGTAATTCGATGCACTTGTTCAATAGTACCATGTTTTATCCTAAAACCAAACTGATGGTTTTGTTATTATTATTAAGATGTAATAATAGGCTCTCAAGGAGCAATTTCTCAAACAATTTCGAAAAAATTGATAATAAGCTTATTGGACGGTAAGATGTTACTTGAGTGACGTCTTTTGCAGGTTTGGGTATCATTATTATCTCTGACAACTTCCAAGTACTTGGAAAGTAGCCAGTACGTAAAATGGCATTGAAAATGAATAAAATAAATTTTAGAGCCGAGTTTGGCAAGAAACAAATCATTGTGCTGGTAATTTTGTCGGTTCCAGGAGATTTTCCTGCCTTCAGACCTTTTACTGCTAATTTCACGGCAGAGAGCCGGAATTTTAATGGAGAGTGAATATGGTCGCTAACTACAACAGGTCTTAGAGTTGAACCTGTATTATTTGGAGTGAAAACGTGTTCTAAATGACTAGCGAATGCTTCAACTTTTTCATTAGAACTTTTTGCCCATTGGCCATTTTGGAGGCGTATGGGAGACTCATATGCAATAGGGCATTGCATATTTTTCACCGCCTTCCATAGACTATAATCACTTTCCTTAGTAGGGTCTAAGTTTTGCAGATATGTTTTCAATTTGGATTCTTTTTGATTCTTCAGAGCGAAGCGTAATCTTTTGATACATTGATTAAGTCTAGTTTTGACGGCTGGTGATCGAGAATCTTGCCATTGACGTCTTAGTTTCCTTTTTTCCCTAATAAGAGATTCAACATTTGAGCAACATTTAATATATTTTGGCCTTCGTGAGAAACGCGAAGGTGTGGATAATATAGCTGCATTAGTCAGGATATCCGTGAAGATATTAACTGCAGATTGTATTTCGTTTTCGCTTATCAGTGGAATGTTTTGTGGTAAGTGGGAGCTTATGTACATTTTGTATTTTAACCAGTTTGTTTTCTTGTTTGGGAAACAAGAGCTTTGTGTTTCAAAGTGGCTTGGACTATTAATCAGTGTCAGGATCGTTGGTGTATGGTCTGACGAAAGATCAAGTGAAGGAATCACTGATATACATTCACGTTTTACATTTCTAATTACAGCAAAGTCGATAAGATCGTGAACCTTATTGAGGTCTGTAGGCCAGTAAGTAGGTTGGCCACAAGATATGGAATCTAGTTTGCTGGATGAAATTGCTTCAAATAACTGCCTACTAAACATCTGCATCAAATCATTTGCTTTTCAATTCACAGTAATGTTTTTTAATACATGCTCTCACATTACTGCTAAAATAAAAAACAAAACAATACAAAACAAACCACGCAAAAAAATATTATTTGAATTGAGTTGAATTGAAATGATGAAACAAAAACAAATCATGTTATGTTCTCTTTGAGAAATTGTTTGTCATAAGAAATTTTTTTCAAAAACATTAATGTTTAATAAAAAACATAAAATCAAAACTGTGAATTACTCTCATTCCCTTACTTTAATATGAAAAAATGCATGGAAAGTAACAATTATTTATTTTTAAATAAAAAATATATTATGATTACGTTTGCTTTAAATTTTTTTGCTAAGAAAATTTAATTATTTTTTATTTCAATTATAATTAATTATATCTTAAATGAAATAAAATTTATTTTATTTATGATATTTTTATTTACTTTTAATTATTAATCCATACTATTTAAATTTTTTTCATTTAATATTTCCTTCACTTCAAATTTTGTAAACAAAAAACAAACAAATGAGTATTGCATTTTATATTTAATTCAATTCAGTTGCAAATGATTTGTTGCTAAATTGTTTTTATGACTCCCTGCACAAATGATTTTGTTTGTTTTTGTTTTGGTTTCTTTGTCTTTTCCATCCGTACGCACACACAGCGAATTGATTTTATGTTTAAAAAACAATAACAGTCAACAATTGAAAAGAAAGGGAATCATTAAAAATGAGTTACAAATGAATTGATGCAGATGTTTACTGCCTACCTCTGGGAGTTGTTAGACGAGAGCCCCAAAAGGTATGTTTTGCGTTATAGTCTCCTGCTGCTATAAATCTTGGGCCTAAAGTTGCAAAATAATCAAGAAATTGATTACGATTAATAGAATATCTTGGAGGACAATATATAGAGGATATTGTTATATTGTTATCGGGAATATTTATTGAAGTAGCCTGAATATGATCCGTTCTGTATTCTGGCATTGGAAAATGCTTTATATCTTTACGAACTAATATTGCTGTCCCTACGCATGCCCTACCGTTAGGCTGCTTTGTGTCATAGGTATAGTAGCCATTTATTCTGAAGCAGTTCTTTTGAGTAAAGTGAGTTTCAGATACCAATAGCAGATCAATATCTTGCAACGTTAAAAATTGTTGGACTTCGTGTTTATGTTGGCTAAGGCCGTTAGCATTCCAGTAACATATTCTTAAGGAATTCATTTTTTACTTAGCAAAATCTGCATGAGCATGCTTTGATTTTGCATTAATTGCTGTAACATATTTTGCATATTTGACATAAAACTGTTCATGGTTTCAATTAGTTTCTCAATAGAGCTTTCAGAATTTATGTTGGGAATTACTCTTTTAAAGCGTGAGCATATGAAAATAATGGAGCATTATTTTCATTATTTTTATGAGTTTGGTTGGGAATTACTGAACCCTTATTGAAAGTATTTGGAAATTGAGCATTTCCTTCTACGTTTAATTTCATTTGTGTAGTAGAACCTTCTTTTACCGTATGAGCATACGACAATTGCCGATTCGTGTTCAGGTTACTTCTATGTTGTGCACTAGAAGTAGGTCCATTAGGGAGGCTTGGAAAATTAGAATCCTGATATTGAGCATATACAGGTCTTCTTGCCTTTGAAGTCCCTTTAATTTGAATATACACAGGGCAACCACGGTAGTTTGCAGTGTGATTCTGACCACAATTACTACACTTTCTTGCACTGATGTCTGTTTTTGAATAGGGACATTCCAGGCTTTTATGGATATCTCCTCATCTAACACAAACTGATGGCAATTTGCAGAAGGACTTAGTGTGTCCATATTCCTGACAATTTAAGCACTGTGGGGGACCTTTGCGTTTAATTGGTTCTTCCACAACTATCTTGCGATTTAGAAGGTATCTTAAACCGTATATGGGATGTGTATCACTCTTTTTCTTCAATCGGGAAGAATTATAAGATATTTCAACTCTAAAAATTGGTTGAGGTACCTTATTTTTATTAATTATATTGTGAACGGACTTCACTTCATAGCCTTCAGATTCAAGAGCTTCTTCAATCTCATCAGCCGGTACAGAACTGTCAATACCTTTAATGACAACCAATAAGCCTTTTGCGCTCTTTAGTTGATATGTATAGTAGTTTCTTTTTTCACTATCAAAACAGTCAACTATAATTCTATAGTTTTTTTCTGTGAATGTCTGAATTTTAGTTTCAGAAACATTCCCTTTTCGTAGAGAAACTACGTAGAAATTTTCTTTGCCTACAAGTTGGGACAACTTTTTTACTAGAGCGTTAGTAGTAGGCTCGCGCAAGTAGAGTGGAGGAGGCTTGTAATTTTTGGTACTCTTTGCAGATTCAACTTCACTTTCTTGGTTATCCAGTATCGAGAACCGATTTTGACTTACCTCATTTTTTTTCTGTTGTTTTGGATTTGGTTCAAGTTTTAATGTCCTAGGGCTGGACTTACGTTTAGTGATGGTAATATAACGGTCCATCCCTGTTGGAATTTTGTTATGTCCTGAGTTCACTAAATTATTATTATTCTTTGGTATGGCACCAGTATTTTTCATTGATTGCCGTGATGGAGAAATTATTTCACTATTATCTTTTGCCAGATCACTTTTGTTACCGCTAATGGTATTAACAGTGTTAATATTATAATAATTATTGTTTGAATTGTCATTCAATTGTGTACTACTTTTTTCATCAACCATTAAACTAGTTGTTTTTTTATATTTCTGATTTTCTTTTGTGCTATATTCTACACAATTTGGCGCACTAGTAATTGCACTAGAGAGAGGAGATCTCTCATTAGTTGTTCTTGCGGTTAAATAATTCCTGTTCTTTTGTGTATCATATAAATTATTATTATTGTTTAAGGGGCTCAATACAATGTATGCGTTTTTACCATTTGTACTGAGTCTCCTCTCACTTAATAGAGAGTTAGAGCAACTCATTAACACACAAGCACAAATGTATATTTGTATATATATTTTTTTTTGTGTTGTACTTTGTTTTGTATTCTTTCTTAAATTTTAATATGCAGATATTAAGTTAACAATGTAACAAAATATAAATATTTTATAATTAATTTATGTATAAATGTTTTAGATTTGTTAAGCGTCCATTCGCTTTTTTTACTTATCTTTTGTTTCAATTAAAATCTAAATTTTTACTACAATCCAATTTTTCACTAAAAATTCAATTTTCGACTAAAAAATCGATTTTTACTAAAAATATAACTAAAAAAAAATGATTTTTAACTTAAAATCAATTGCTTAACTAAAATGCGATGTTTAACCAAAAATAAAAAATAAAATATATATACACTATCGGACAAAATAAAGTGCGGTTTTTTACTCTTGCTATTTAAGGAGTGCGTTCGAACCTATTCTTGGCTTCTAAATTTTTTGCAGCATTCCTGTTTGGAACTTTTTGGACTTTATGTGTTATCAACTCTGCATTAGCTTTAAATTTTCGCACCAAATAGTCGAAGCACTGAGATAACTGAGCTTCTTTTCTGCCAGATGTTTTTGAAGTTCCTTTCAATATGCTTTCAATTTTCTGGTCTTTCCAATATCATGTGGTCCTTTTTTTCTCTCCGAATTTCATATCAATTGCCAAATTCTCCTAACACTGTTTAATAACGTTACAAAACATTTTGACGGCAGAAATATAATTCTGTGGTCAATTATTTGTACGACCTATTTGGATTTTTTTTTTAATTTTTTAATAATTAATAGCACGTAAATCATTTTCGTCACTCATTTTGATGAAAATCATGACAAATCAACATGGTTGTTATTAAAATAATAACTGAAGTATTTTTCCATGATAACTAGATCAAAAAAAAAAAAAAAAAAAAAAATAAAAATTTGAGTATTGATTCCGTAAAAAGTAATGAGGCAAAACGTGTGTTAAGATTTTTTCGATCGCACTACTTAGTTCATAATTATTGTCTTCTAGGTTCATAATGGTCTACATTTTTGGTGTCCAGGTATTTGCCGTATTATATTCTTTAAATTGATATGCAAAAAAAGTTTCTAGAATTGGTTATGCATTTTGTGCGACATAATAAAGTTACACTTTGCATTAGTTCCTAAAATTTTTAAAATTTTTGATACAAAATGGAAGGCATATTCTTAAGAAGTCCTAAATTTTATTGTTCTATTCATAAATTCTATTAAAATTATTATTGCATTTGAAAAATAAGGACAAATTCGGCCATATTATCAGTAAGTCTTCGACCACAATCCAGTAAGATTTCTTAATTCCTGATAGAGAAAATTAATTAAGATTAACGTAATTGTCTTTAAAGTGCAATATTTTAGAATCTGAGGTCAAAGAAACCATTTCATTATACAAAATTACAATTTAGAATGAAAATAAGTAATAAGAAATTGAGGGCCAGAAACCCTAATACTGCGAAGTAAAGACGTAGCTATATAGCAATTCTCGCCAAAAAGAATCTCATATTTCTAAGCGGAGAGATTTTATACGATCTTCTAATACAAAAATTTTAAACTTCAGATTTTTCCATGGTAGTTTCCAAAATTTTCTCAGTTTTTTTCTTAAAGTTTTAATAAGATTTATGTTTATTCATCCAAATAACTGCATTTTAGAATGGTTCTGGGACTTTAACGATTATTTTTCTATTACGGCTCGCTTTATTATATTAGCACAACAATGATGTGACCTTTACTTCGAATAGGTACTTCTAAAATCCATATATTTGAGCTTTTTCCTGGCTGTAAAAGCTAATATATTTATAACTACTTCATTCTTTATGTATTTAAATGATAAAACTCATTCTCTTTTGGCGAGAATATTGATATCGTTACGATTTTACTTCGTAGTCTTAGGGTTTCTGCCCTCTCTATTTCATATTATTTTGATTCTAAATTGTAATTTTGTATAATGAAATGTTTTTTTTAGGGTCAGATTATAAAATGTTGCACTTTAAAGACAATTACATTAATGTTAATTAGTTTTCTCTATCTGGAATCAAGAAATCTTACTGGATTGTGGTCGAAGACTTACTGATAATATGGCCGAATTTATCCTTATTTTTCAAATGCAATAATAATTTTAATAGAATTTAATGAATAGAATAATAAAATTTAGCACTTCTTAAGAATATGCCTTCCATTTTGTATCAAAAAATTTTAAAAATTTTAGGAAATAATGTAAAGTGTCACTTTATTATGTCGCACAAAATGCATGACCAACATCACACTTTTGCCCCAAGTTCGAAACACACATATTTCAAAAACTTCTTTTGCATATTAATTTAAAGAATATAATATGACAAATACCTGGACACCAAAAATGTAGACCATTATGAACCTAGAAGACAATAATTTTGAACTAAATAGCAAGGGTAAAAACCTCACTTTATTTTGTCCGATAGTGTATATCAATGAAAACAAGTCAAAAATACATTGCGTTTGAAGATCAAAACTCTTTTCGAGTTTTTTGGTATAGGCCTTATATGTGACCAGTGGTCAATTGTGGATCTATCCTTACGAATCCTTGGTATTAATTATTATTTCTACTCATATAAAATTTACTTGTGTCAAATTTTATTTAAATACTGTCATTTATATAGTTTTTATGTGAGCTATGGGATATGGAAGCTATGCTTAATTATGGACCGACGAAATTGGGTATTCTGATTCACTTTTATATAAAATTTATTTGTACAAAATCTTATTGAAATCGTGGAATAAATGAGATATTTATGAGTATTAATCCACTAAATTCGCATGGAGGCCAGGTAAGAAATTGGAGCGATCATAACCAACTTCCATAGCCTTCGGCATTATTATTACGACTTGATCTTGGTGCACAAGTTTTACATAGACAGACCAGCAGCATACGAGACGAACGGACATAGTTAAATCGAGTTGGAAATTGATTCTGAGTCGATTGGTATTTGTAATAAATTCTAATATATAAAAAATTCGAGTTTTCAAAAAAAAAAAAAAAAAAAAAAAAAATAATAATAAAAAATAAAAAATGAGTCAGATTTTCTCCAAAATTTTTCATAAAAATAAAACAATTTAAAACTTTTTAAATTTTTCTAAATTATAATATTCTAACTCATTTGAAAATAACACACATATTTCTCAAAAAATATTATTTTTCTTTATATAGAAATAACACGATAACGAAGTTCAAAGTAACGATTTTAGAATTTTTATACCCACCATCAAAAAGATGGGGGGTATATTGATTTTGTCATTCCGTGTATAACATGTCGAAGGAATCATTTAAAACTCCACAAAGTATATATTTTCTGGGTCCTGGTTAGATTCTGAGTCGATCTAGCTATGTCCGTCCGTCTGTCCGTCTGTTGAAAGCAGGTTAGGGCTCGAACGGGACAACGTAGGGGAACGAAATTTGGCATAAATATTTATCTTATATAAGGTTTATTTAGGATTGAAAATTATTGAAAATCGGTTAATAAACAAAAAAGTTATGGGCTAAAAACTAGAAACACAGGGTGTCCATTTCATACCTTTCTGCTGATATTTCTTAAACAAAAGCATGTACGATAACGAAATTTTGTATACTTAAATAGTTTGAGGATCGATATAAACTTGCAAACTAAAAATGGGCGTGGTCCGCCCACCTCCTATATAACGTAAAATTTGAAAAAGTTGATGGTTGGTATTTAGATTCGGCCGAGCCGAATATAACATTCGCGCTGGTTTAGTTTGTATCGTATTGGAACTTTTCAGTTTATATCGAATGTTTATTTAAATTTAATTGAAATATGTATCTTAATTATCTACTGATATCACTATAAAGCTTTTTATTTATTTGCTTATGTATTAGTGAGAAACTTGTATTATATGAACCGTTTTAAGTTATTGAGTGATTTATCGAGTAAGTACACGCAAAGAAAAAATATGGTTCTGGTAACCATAAAATGTATTGTCGGTACATTGACGATAAGTCCGATGTGTTTTTTTGGCTACTTTACAGATTTAGTTTTTGAACAAATCATATACAGGACTCTTCGTCTACGCACGAATGTGATATGTAATGTCACTTGAAAATTTAAGTTTTTTATCTTTTTCTTTATAAGCACCTTTATTTTATTTCACAAATATGGTGTTTATTCCACTTATTGCGCACAGCTAAATTGTTTGTCTACTAACAAACCACTAAACTGAAACACAAAAATGTGTATTCAATAGTTATGCAGAAAAAAAATATGATTTAAGGTAAAAACTCAATACTTGTGTAAAATAAAATCGTAGTCTTAAAATAAATATTCTACTATATTTGAGGATCATGATGTAACCATGTTTTTTCTCCGCGTGTATCTTCGGTAGAGTTGCACGTACCTTGCTTATTCATCGGCAGTATCGTTGCATTGATTTAACCCGTATATCTATTTATGTGCGTTTGTCGAATGTAGCACCATCTCATTCAGTGATATCCTGCATTCATGGACCAGATTAGATGTAGTATATACAACTGTCAGGGATTTTATTGCAGTTTGTCACTCTTTTAATGACCATGATTGCAGCCTGTAAAATATTGCATTCATGCGGGAGCCTCAATGACATTCTAATTGTGAATTCTTCTATGAAGACAACACCACCAACTCCAAAAGACAGTTGATTTCTCAGTAATGGAAAAAGGGTAGAAACTCGTGAGGAATGTTTGAGAACGCAATAGTATAAGGAGAACGTAAATTATCCCTAGTGTACTTGAATATTCATACGTCCCGTTTCACCAGCTGCCTGTGGCATTATGCATAGTTGCAATGTTAAGTGCAGGCCTTCGGGACAGAAGGTACACTGAGATCCAGTTAAGCATCGCGAATATTGTGTTTGTAGACGTGGCCCATCATCGCGATGGGGATAAGAAGTCCCATTCTGCCGAAGATTCCCACGAATTTGAAGCAGTTGCAAGCAGTGTCGAGTGAATACCATTCCATAGAAGGGAATTGGTTTGATGACCTCTGCATGAATCGAATTCACGTTTTTGGGATTTATTTACCACTTGCCTCCAATGGCCTTTATACAGACATAGATCGCTGGAAGTTCTTGAACTTCCAGGACAGTTATTATCCAGAATTATGTCTAGATAGTTGGTAGGCAGAGCAAGTTCAGTGCAATTTAATCTTGGTAACTTGTTTTAGAGCCAGGTTCCACAATAGAGGTTATAATGCTCTTCCCTGGGGTGTAACCCTATAATAATAGCCTAATAATTTAGATTTAAGAGATTTTTCTGTTGCATTGCAGATCAGCCGGTATAATGCCATCCGTTCCCGGCGATAATAAGGACTGAAGGTTTTAATGGCCCTTTGTAGCTTATTAGTACTGAGACATTTGACCTTTCGTTAACGATGTTTAGTGGCTCAGTCACCATGAACATAATAAGCTTGTTTTCCTTTACTGATCGCTGCCGGCTAGGCGCTCCTGTTTCATCAGAATTGTGCACATTTGCACTGGATGAAGAAGCATCTTCCTGACGGCACCTCTTACCAATGAAGATTTTTCCTCAGATGTTAGTCACTCATCAGGTTTAGAACCTAACTTATCGAACACACGTAAAGCGACTCGCCTTGCTATGAATGCCCTTCTATGGAACCTAAAAATTCAAATACAACCTCAAAATTTCGAGTTGTTCGCAAAAAACTGTTTTCGGATAGGTTCTTGTGCAAATGTTTTTCCAATTCTGTTATTCTCTTGTTTATTTTTCCTTTTTAAATTTTTTTGCAAAGTAGAAGAAATAGGCTTTTCAACCGTACTTTTTTAAACTTGGGCAAATATTAAAAGCTGATTTGTAAACAGCAATTAGAAAAAATTAATTTTTCCCATAGGTTTTCGAGCTTAAGCGTTTTACTACAATTTTTTATACAAAAACAATAATTTTAATGAGTATTTTTGTTGTAAATATAACAAATTTTTTTTTTTCAATTAAATAAAAACTGTAGGATTTTTTAGACGTTATATGAAATAACTTCCCAGCCAAAAAAGACTATACTATTCCTTAGTTAATTCACAAATGCTAATGAACCCGAACTAGTTCCAATTTTGGTGAACCACACACAAAGAAAAAATATGGTTCTAGTGATCATAAACTAAGAGCACCTATGATTGTAATATATGATTACAGGTAACAATAAGTATATTTGTACATAATCATTATTATGATTCCATTTTATAATTTATTAGTAAGGTTTATAACTTTAATAATAACTTGTATTAGGGTTCATAACCTTTACTTAAATATTGGTTCCAATTTCATAATGTTTTTATCATTTACTAATTCCATGTTATCATATACATGAACTAATTTCATCATATTTATAATGCCATTTTATCATATATATAATCCCATTTTATCATATGAGTCATTCCATTTAAAACCAACACGAAAAATTACAATTTTCGACTTTTCCTCTCCGAATTTAATGATATTTGGTACAATCATTATTCTTGTCAAAACTAAGACTAATTCAAAATTTCAGATAATTTCATCAAGTGGTTCGCGAAATATCGCGATTTAAATGTGCAAAATAGCTCAAAATATGTAAAAAGTTGCATACACAAAATTACAAATATCATTCGAAGTATTTATTATATAAGATTTATTGAGATGTCAATAAATTTGAGCTAAAAAATTTTTAAAATGTTGTTCAGAAAAATTTTCCGGGTCCAAAAATGGTACGATTTCTGAAATTTTCAAAGGCCCTGTATTTTGGAATGAAAAATATTTAGGCGTTCAAAAAGATTTTGTTATCATAATCACAAAAGCAAACAACTAGAATCAACTTTTAGATTAAATTATATAATTTATTATTATTATTTAGTTATACTATAATTTCAATAAGAAAGGAGTTTTTATTGTTTAATTCGCATTGTAGAGTTTTGGAATGGAATGTTAGGAAATGTCGTCCGGATTACCGAATAATCCAGATTATTTAGTTATTATAATGAGTTATTATTAATGCCTTTAAAAGGCTAAAATATTTATATTTCAATAACGAAGACGATAATTTGTTATTTCCTATTATTAATTTTATTTGTGCAGAATCATACATTTAAGTATTTTTGTGTATTTATCCACTAAAAAAAAAAATAAAGATTTTTTATATTTAACAGAAATTTTCAACTGCGGCGCTTCACAATCCAAATCTTAAACCACTTAACAAATTTTATTGACTTACTTCTAATAGAAATTATTTATGAATATAATTATAAAAAATTTTTGGAAATGCTTAATGAAAAAGGAATTCTGGTTAAAAAATAACAAAAAATCACTTTAAAACATTGAATTATTTTTCAAATGAAATATGAATAATACAAATTTGTTTAGTATATTTTTGTACGATTTTTCATTAGGTCGTTTTGCTGGCAGGCGTTCTATATTTTGTTTATAAATGTATTAAATTTTTTTTTATTATAAAAAAATAACGACAACTAGAAAAAATAAGACTTAAAAAAAAAAAAAAAAAGAAATATTAACTTTTTTCTGGCCTTATTTTTTAGGGCATTTGGCCTTTTTTTCTCAACTCCTGGTAACACCGACCAAGAATTAAAGTATAAAATAAAATTTCTTTCTGTTCACATAAACTAACAATTTGCATACAATTGGTCTTTAACTTTGGGTTAAAATTTGATCAGTAAACGGCCCTAACGTCTTATTATTATATTTTAAATTGTGTAAATATCTACATATAAATATGCGGAATATGCGAAGATAATGGGTCCAAGTGGCTACATCCGGTTACCGGAAATGCCTTCCTCTGCTTGATCTAGGATCTCATCTTCCTTATGATCTGCGTTTTCATGCTGATAGGTGGCACAAGAATAATGATATACAAAAATAAATCTGACCTGAATATGTCTGTAGTACCTACGGCAAATTTTTCCGTAGGGCTCCTACTTATTCGTACCCACAATATTTATCAAACTGCTTATAATAATTAAGGAAACATTTTATCATTTTGTCCTTTTTTGTATTGAAAATAGTGGGGGCCAAAAAGCACTGAGAATGACCCCATGTTACATATACATAACACTTTCTTTTTCCACTTTCTAGTTTTCATAGGACACACAAATAACAAGCCTTTTTGAAATCCTCCTGCTGTTAAAATCGAATTTTTGCAAGTTGTCAAGTAATGAACTTTAAAAAATCACTTTTTGCCTCAATAACAGGAGAGAAAGTGGAGAGAAAACATTTGAGGATGCAGGACGAATATTAATTTACACAATCCATAACAAAATCGTAGTTTATATTATTCCGTTTTTTGACAATATAGTTTTAAACTTAGACACTGTCGCGTTATATATACGTAACAGTAGGCATTAATGGATTAAAAGAGACAAATTTTGATAAAAAATATAACTCGATTGGTACCGATAAATTTTAAAAAGCGTAAATTTTTTCGTGGTTAGGTCTTAATAAATATAATATTGTTAATGGAAAAATGCAAGTATCAAAAACGTGCTTAATAGTTCACTCAAACACACGCTCTAACTATTTTTTCCACAAAAGATAACCGAGTAACAAGGTAAAATTAAATAACTATCTTTTAAATTGTTAAATCTTTTAAATGTAAAAAATAAATGAACAAATTAACTGAATATATAATAAGTGAAGCAAGGAAACATAGAAAATATACACTTGAGCACAATTCAATGAATAAAATATTAAGTCAACACGTCACTTTTGTACGAACAAGTACTTGTTTAGACTTCAGACACATTGATAAGGACTGCAAGTTTCATGATAAAATACAAATACATTCAAACACTCATTCACAGAAAGATTCATATACATAAGTACAAATACATACATGGAGAATATTTTCAGTTCTGTATGTGGAATAATGGCTAACAAGGATATAAGAAGTTCATAGAAGTTTGTACTTTAGTAAATGTTTGTTGTCATATTGCAACTTTCTATTCAAACTCAAGTGACAATAAATAAATTTTCATATCAAAGTACAGGATACTTTAAACAAAGACACATTAACACCCCAAATTTTTTGAAAGAAGTTAAAATATTGAGTATTGAATCCAGTATAATATTATTTTTTAACTTTTTATTGCGCTTAAATATTTTGGCCCGGCATTAGTTATATTCTAATTTAGTGACAAAATCGTACTTAAGTTTTAAAAATATATTTTTTTTTTTTTAATTTTAATATTATTTTTCTATCCCTTAAGTGTTTCCTAAGTATTTCCTAGGATTAACATATAAATATGTAACGTGAAAAAATAATTCAAAAATGAAAACTTACTAGAATTGTTCTTGCTTTCAATGGAATTTTTTAATCCAATTTAGACAAATGAAACTTTAATAGATGCTAATTTTAAGTATCTTCAATTCAACTGAAAATTTTTCTCGTGTGTAAAACTTATTTGAAGTTAATTTTGATCGGAATCTACATATATTCTTCAAAATTAGACAAACCATCCTGGTATTATACCAGTTATGACAAAAAAATAGCACGTCAAATTCTATATAATAATATAATATTTTTTTGTCCACCAGCGTATCTCAACTTTATTGCATTTGTGTGATTGAAAAATTGGAGCTCGATAAACCCTTTAAATATATTTCATTCGTTCACAATTTTTTCCTCGCTTGGCTAAACCAAGAATTGGCAAATAACAAAACAGTTTCCAAACAATACCAACGATTCCGTTCATACACTTTTAATTCTGGTTTAATATGCTAGAACTCATCTAATAAAACCAAATAGATATTCAAAATATGTGCCATATATAACCTTTAAAATTGATAGTCCAGTAAAATAAGGGTTCCACATCAGTATTGATAGAGGGAAGCGAATTTTGGCACATAACTTTGTCTTAACTTCATGGTGTTGTCATGGTATTTAAAATAATCATGTGTATGCTTTGCGAGTTATTCGCGGTTAAATGTTCTAAAATTCAGTTTTTTGCATATATAGTTACAGACAAAAATACAAATTTTTTGAGTTTTCGGCAAAAACAAACAATAAAACTTTTAGTGCTAAATTATTGCGAATATATTGAGTTATAAATTTATACAAGAATAATATTCTTTAACATTATACCAAAAATGGTACATCGTCTTAAGTGAAAATAATGTGGAAAAAAAATAGGGTCAGCATTAATTTTGTAATTTTTTAAATTTTTTTATTTTTTTTTTTTTATAAAAAAAATAATAATAACAAGAGTCATCGATGCTCTCCAATTCCGAGAATTATTTGTACCAAAAAGGTTACGAATAGTTCCCATATTAAAAATATGGGTAAAATCGAAATTCCCAACAAGAGATAAGTAGCGAAATCGATAATTTTAGTTATATAATTTTATTTTCAATATATTGTTGAATAAGTAAATTAAAATATAGACATCAACAACGTATACATCAATAATCTGTTATATTACGACATTTTGCGATCATTACAGGTTTTTGGAGCTTTAGTTACTGATGATATAATTTATTTCAATTTCCTCCTTGGATATTACTTAAGCGCATTACATCATTACAAAATTTGTTTTAGGAAAAGAAAATTGTTGTCATTATATGACGAAATTGCAATAACATCCCGAACCCATCTTGAATCCTATTTCGATAAATTAATCGTTGAAATGTTGTGATTCTTTGCAATGATCTTCTTAAGCTTCTGTTGTATATAAAATACATTTATATTTAATAATACCTGCAATATTTAGTAATAATTATACGTTTTCAAGAAAATGCTTTTAATAAAAGAATTTACCCCATTCACAACTTCGTTATTGTGTTATTTGTTTATATGAATTCGTGAATATGTCTGTTACTTTTTAATGAATTGTTATATTGTTGTTTTGAAAAAAATATTTTTTTTTTTTTTTTTTATGAAAAATTTTATTTCTTTTTGGAAAATTTTTATATATTACAACACCTATTTTAAGATGGGTGTCGATTCAGGATAAATTTCCAAGTCGATTTAACGATGTCCGGGCGCCTTGCATGCTGCCTAGTTGCAAGGCCAACTTCTTTTTCTGTGTATGTAAAAAAAAAATTGTTAAAGAGAATTTGATCGTATTTAGAAAATATTACTATTTCAATATAACGCTGAAGTTTGCTCAAATTATCTATGATCGGTCCATTATTTCTCCTTGCATCCAAACAAATATTCCCCGGGAACAGGGTTTTAAATACTCATAAATACATTATTTATGTTACGATTTCAATAAAGTATGGTACGAAGAAATTTTATAAAAGAGTAAATCCGAATAATAAATTCTATGGGTCCATAATAAAGCAAAGCTTCATTATCCTAGTGTTTCCGACAGATTTTATTTGTTTTTTCTTTAGCTAATTAAAGAACAAAATTATGTATTGAATTAAATTTGATGTCGATATCTTTACCGAGTCTAAAAATAAACGATTCTGAATTTGAAAATTGCAAAAAATTATTATTATTATTATTATTATTTTTTTTTTTTTTGCCGAAAAAGTATCTATACTCTTTTTTCTTTAAAATAAATTTTTTTTAAACCTATAATAATTTTAAAAGACTTTAAAATAAAAGTAAGCCCAATAACTTAAGTGGTCAAAGTACACACCCTCCCCAATTTAACCAATTTCATATGAAAGTTTCGACTTTAGTCTACATTTTCTCAAATCCCAAAGCACAAATCAGCAAACGGAATTTAATTTAAGAATCTATAGTATGTTATTAAAACATATTATAGATTCAAAATCTACGGGAATTCGGAAAAATGTGGATTTTATAGACGAAAATGTGAAAAACCCTTTTTTGGGATTTTCGGCGTTTTTTGGGAAATTGTGGGATTCCTTTTACAAAAATCTTAAAATTTTGTTCACTTTCTCATTTCGTTAAGATATCTTTAATTAAGATATATTTAATAACAAAGATTTTATTACAGGTACAATATTTATAGTTTCTCAAAAAACTATCTTTTTACAAAAATATTATTTAAATTGCAAAAATCAAATCGAGTATAAACTCGATATTTTTAATCTAAATTACATTGCTTAGCTTCGTTATACAGAACCGAAACTATGCCACTTTAAAGTTTTATAAGTCGCGAAAAATTTCAAAAACATTGTACTATTGTGGATGTCAAAAAGCCATAACAACATAAATAATTTGTTCCCGTAGTCAATGTTCGAATGTGTGTACACAGAAAAAATAAAATTTCAAATTCAATAATAAAATTCATAAAGTCAATAATTTTATTTACTGAAAGGGGACATATCACGAAATTCGTAAAAACAAAAACTCAAATTCGTAAATTGTTTATTGAAAATAAAATGATTTTTTTCTTATTAAAATAATATACTATTTATAAAAAAATAGTATTTCAAAATCTATAAAAATTTCAAACAATTTAATTGTTAGAACTTAAAAAAATATTATTTGGATTTAAAAAGACATCCCAACAAGTAATTTTTTGAAAGCAAACATACAAATTTAGAAATGTTTTATTGAATTCTTTTCTTTATTAAAATAATATATAAGTGTTACAGATAATAAGATAATGGAACGTTATTTGGAACTCAAGTAACAAGAAATAGATAGAACGAAATTTGATTATACTATAAACTAAGAAACATGAAATTAAACTTACGCGGTCATGAGTTAACAAGAGTAAATGACGGAACGTCATGCGAAGAAAAAAATGGTCTTATGTACATTGATAAAAAGTGACTTTGTGGAATTTTGTTTTTCTTCTAACGGTACTGCAACAAATTACCTAAACAGATGAAATTAAAAGTACATGGTCCTTGGTCGTTAAAAATTCATAAGTGGAAACGTTTTGCTACACACAATCACAGCCCAATTGACAGAAGGTAAGCCATTTACATCATACAGGTGCCTATGTTCCCTATAAAAAGAAGGGATTTTAAAAGTTAAAGTTACTCACATCTTTATTTTTGCATAATATTTTACCTTTACGTTTAGAGGAAAAAATGGGTAAATGTGGTGGTAAGAGAAAAAGGTGGAAAGAAAGGTTCAGGAGTGGCCGGATAGTTGGAGGAAATGAAAGCTCCTACACAGATTTTAGAATTAAATGGATTAGCAATTTGTACCATCGTATCAAATTTCGTAATTTAAACAACGAAATGTGTTGCAAAGCTCACCGAATATTAGCTAGTCTAAAATAAAACAAATGTTAGTCACTATTTAGTATATCGAATAAATTACCTTTAGATCCTTTAAAATATTATTATTGGCTTTAATATTTTTCATAGTTGAAAATTGTGGATAAAAAAATTCTTTTGTAATTTTGTTTGCAGTTGTCAAAATAATTTGTTTTTTTTTAATATTTGAAATCATTTACATTCAATAAAATAAAATATTAAAATCAAATAACTTTTTTAATAGAATTTAATTTAAAACCAAATAATGGATTGTTAAAGAAATTTTTTGTCATAATTTTTTATGTGTATGTTCAAAAATACACAAGAAATCGAATTTTCCTTGACTTAATAAACTTTAAAGTAGCATATGTAGTTTCGGTTCTTTAAAAGATATTGATTTCAATCTTTTTCTGTATAACGAAGACTTATGTCAGCAAGAATTGGCAAGCGAAAAAAATTTTGTCAGAGGTACCCAATTTAGCTCCGCTCCTGACGGGTCTGTTCGGTCCCCCTTCCAAACTTAACATTATACACTTCTCTGCTACGCTTATACCAAATTTCATGCAAATCCAATCAGCCGATCAGAAGTTACAGATTTATTTAAAAAAAATTTCGATTTTGCTCCACTGTGTAGTGTTGGGATAATAATTGATACAAATAAATTCTATATAAGCAGAAACAATAGTACCAAGGATTCATAAGGATAGGTCCACAATTGGCCATTGGTCACATATAAGGTCATTTCCGAAAAGCTCGAAAATCATCTTGTGCCTCAAACGCAAGGGTGTAGTATATTATATTGTTGGACTTGACCAACTATACTTATTGACTTGTTTTTATTGATAAATCGATTTTTTAAATAAATCGGATTTTAGTTAAAAAAAAAAAAAATAATTTTTAGTGAAAAAGCTAAATTTTTAAGTTTAAAATCTAGATTTTAGTGGAAAATAGAATTTTTAGTGAGAAATCGATTTTTAGTGAAAAATCGGATTGTAGTAAAAATTTAGCTTATTGGTGGAAATTTTGATTTTTTATGAAAAGTCTTATTTTTGATGTAAATTTGTGTTTTTAATAATACATTTGTAAAACAAAAATTTAATAAAAAATTGTATTTTTTTAAAGAAATCTACAAATTTTTAAACAAAGCAATTTTTAACATAATTCATAAACATAGGTTTCACAATGTTATAATGTTATTTTAAATTTCCATTTCAATTTTCAAAAAATGTATTATTTTAAATAACATACATATCACACAATAACTCAAATAATATACCAAAGAATACTAAGAAAAGAAGGCTTGTCAAAAAAACCTAACTCTGTTGTAAAAAAAAACCTAATAAGATTGTGTTAGTCAAATTTTATTTATATGTATTTGTACTGAAACCACTTTCACCACACATCATAATCATACATACTTGCACAAAAAATTCAAATTATTAATTATAATTCATCACAATTATATTCGCAGATTTTCATCTTTAGATGCGGGTTACATCCACAAATAGTAATACAATTACATTTTTTGTCTTTTTATTGATAAATATGAAAATTTAAGTTTTTCATTACATATTTTATGTTTTATTTTGTTAGCAACATGTTTCCCAACTTCAAAATACTGTATATTTTATATGAGGAAAATCAAAAAGTGAAAATTTGAACTAAGAATATTTTAAAAATGTTTTTTTCTTCTGACACTAACGTCGATTTTATCAGAGACTATTTATGCATACAAAATATGTTCACGTTAATCATTTTTCTCAATGCGCGCAAAAGCTGTGGAGGTTTGAATTTAAAACAAAAAATTTTAAAAATTGATCTTTAGCTTTAACAAAATCAAAACAACGCGATTCTATAGAACTTCTAAAGTGCTATCAGCTCATGTCAAAATTATTAAAGAATCTTCAATATTTATCGAAATACACTTATTTTGCGCAATTTCACAAATAGGAAAAAAATATTGGTTTAGAATTTCGCAAAATTATGAGTAATAAAAGACACATATTGAAAAAATTAAGTGAATATCAGTTTTAATTTGAAAAATATAGTCGTTTAAACATTAGTACTCATAATAATATTCCTTAAAAAAAGCGATATTTAAATTTTCTTAAAATTGAATTTTAGCAAAATTTTTAACTTGTTCTATATTTGATAATAAATTTTACATCGAAAATTGATTTTATTATTTAAAAGTTTGAACTATAATGCGAAATATATGGGGTTGACTTTTGAGGTTAAGAACATTTATTTTGGTCTATACAATTATAAATTCTTAAAATATTTTGATGCCCTCTGAATTTTAGTATTAAGCCAATTCAAGCTTTCATTTGACATCAATATAAACATCATTTATACTTCGCGATAGTTGTCAGCAAGCGAAATAAGTTTGAGTATGAATGCCGCTGTAGCCGATATAAATGACGCTTCTTTAATTTTTTTTTTTCGATTCTTTACAGATATTTTTCGATGATCAAGAATCATATCTTACACTGAAAAAATTAATAACAAAATTTTGAAATTTGGTGAAAATTTTCGAAATTGCATAAAATTTTTGCATTTGAAAGTAATCACTTCGTCTTTCAAATTCAAATTAATTCCCTAAACTTAAATTCACTGAATGGCGCAAACTGCAAAATTTTTGGTTTAATTTTTTATTAACGCATATTTATTATTATACAGCAAATGAATTTCATAGGTCTTGTCTTTCGTCTAGTTAATGGTTTAAATCAAAAAGTTGCAAATTGTCAGTGTAGAACTAAAATGAATCTAAAAATACTCGAAAGATTCAACTCAGTTTTTTTACAATTTTTAATTTTAAATATTTCCGTGAGATTTTACGCGAATATTTTAAATTTAGGTTTTCTAAGTTAGTTAGTTTGTGAGATCTACAAAAAGCCATCAAAATTTAAAAATAATTCTATTTTGTCACATATATATACAACAATTTTATCATATATGTAATCCCATCTTATAATATGTATAATCCCAATTTATCCTATATCCCATTTTTTCATATATATACTGAGTATATTACACTCCCATGTTTTCATATTTATATCTATTTGTACCACTATATGCCGGGCTGTCAGATGTGGCAATTTTTGTCAGACATGGCGATTTTTAATTGCTCTTGGCGACTGAATTTTTCGTTTGTCTATTTTTTTAAATTTTATTAAATAGACATTCGCGGAGAAAAACTATTACGTTTTCTTACTAACAATCGACTATTTTTAGTATTTTTCTATCTAACACAACGGTTTTCAAATGGGGTCCGCGGGCCACAAGGGGTCCGTACAAAGATTGTTTGGTGGTGGCGAATACCTTTTGTTTGAACATAAAATTAAAAGTATTTCTTTAAAGAGATAACACACATTTATTTATTTCTTCGTACTAAATAATAATTCGAAGTTACTAATTAAAGTTGCAGAGTATTTAAAAAAATTCATAAAGAGTAAAAACTCGAAAATTATCGTTGGTGCTTCTTATTATCATCCTGGTAAATTTAGCAAATCGTAAAAAACATTTAATAATATTTCGCTCTTGGCTCAATATATTTACTAGCTATTTTTCAAATATTTTTTTAAACACAAAGGATTTATCTTAAATTTGTGATTAATTGAAATCAAATGTGTTCATTATTTTCTTAAATATAGACTGATTTAACAAAAGCATTTGATGTCAAATTGAGAAAATATCATTAATTTTTATTTTCTTTAAGTACTAATTTATTTTCGGATTAAGAATTTTCTCAAATGAATACTAATTTTAATTCAAACTTGAAATTCAACATACGTATTTTAAGAAATATGTTTAAATTGAAATAAGAAAGTAACCTTGTAAGCACAGCTGATTTGGAATTTTTTCATGTGCGTACTTTGCAAAACTGTCAAATTGTTTTTGTATACGTATGTCATATTTTTTGCTGCATTCTTCTTCTTCATTTTCTCATATTCTGCTCATAGAATTTTCACATTATGTGCAGTAGTTTTACACTAACAAAATACAAGCAATTGTTGTTTTTGTAAATGTGCGGTCACTTTATAATTACACTATGTTTCTTAGGATACAATTAATTTGCTACTATAAAATGCCTGTGGGTCATTTTCAAGTTGTAACGTCTCAAGTGGGTCACGAAGCAAGAGCTTGTGAGAACCCATGATCTAAATCGGAGTTCATACACAGCAATTTTTCTTACTTTAATTCTGAGTTCGTAGGAGAGAGAAAGGAGAAAGGAATAAAAAACTTACATTCTCGTTTACGAACTCAGAATTGCAGCAAGAAAAATTGATGTGTATGAACCCGGATTTAGATCATGGGTTAAAAAAATAAAGATCCTTAATTTTTAAATAAGTTCAATAAATGTTTTATCATTTGTTTTCAATCATCTTTCAAATACTATATTAAGATTTTATAAGTCACAATGAGAAGAAAACGTTCATGAATAAATTCATTCTTTGAAACAATTTATAAGTTTAATAGAACAATGGTTCATTATATAATGTTAGAATCGTTGACTTTGTTCAAGCTGAATTTGGCGACAGAGGCTCAAAAAATCTGACAACCCTAACTATATGTAGTACATTCGTCATACTGAATTAAAAAAAAAAAACTTGTCAATTTATATTTATTCATATATAAACTAAATGAGAATTAGTACTATAACAAACTGCTGAACTTATATACAAAAATGTGTATTTAATAAATACGCAGAAAAAATATGATTAAGGATAAAAATTCAATACTTCTGTAAAATTAAATCATATTTGAGGAAAACATAACAGTTTTCAAAACAAACATTCAACAGTTGCACAAAACAAAATATGGCTTAAAAACAAATAAACATATTGGCTTAATGGTTCTTTAACCAAATTTGTAGAATTAACTAAATTTTTGGATTTTTATAAAATATGGCTTCATATAAAACGAGAGAAGAAAATATAGTCGGTCAAGTCCGACTATTTGATACCCTACACCATTTCGATCCACATAATTTCGTTTCTACTTATATACAACTTACTTGTGTTAAATATTAACATAATACTAACATTTGTATGGGATTTATGCACGTTAGTGATTTTCGGCAGAATAGTGTATATGGTAGCTATGGTCAGTTATGGACCGATCTTCATGAAATTTAGCAGACGGATTTTTGCTGATACAACATTTATTTGTACTAAATTTCATTAAAATATTCCTATTTTTAAGGCATCTATAAGTGTTAAATAGGGTGATCGATTGTTCGACTTTTTTGAGAAACCGGTTTTCGAATAGTTCGAATAGTTGGTATTTTAAAAAAACCGGTTGCACTTTTTGAAATTCAGAAAAAACCGGTTAACCGGTTTTTTGCAGAAGTTAATATTTATATCAAAAGACTACATTTCTTTAAAAAAAATAAATTCTTATAATTAAGTTATAATTTATTAAATACAAGCGTAAAAGCCTAACAATGTCAGGAAAAATAATATAATAATGAAAATATGCACAAACAAATCCGAAAATTAAAAGAAAATGAAATTGAAAAAAGATTCGGCTGTGTCGAATCTTTGATACCCTTCACCATATTACCATCTTACCATCTTATCGACATCATATTACCATATTACCGACAATTAATAAAATTTTCGCCTTAACGTATGCTTGCATATTTTCTAAATCTAAATTTTTTTCAAACTACGAAAATTTGAATATGAAAAAAAAAAACAATCATAACAGGCTTTGCTTTTAAAAAAGAAACAACAAAAATTCCATATATATTTATTTTTGTATGTACAAACTGACTGAATACACAAAGAACAACAACAACACTGTTATTCATTATATTACTGCTGTTGCTAACTAAACTACTTGTCTATACAAAAAACGTCACTAATAGTCATTACAATGCTTAATATACATGTTTGTGTATGTATTTATGTATATTCTTAACAGATATGTTTTAGTTTTTAAAAATAAACAACTACAATTCCATATCTATTTATTTTTGTACAGACTGCATATACAAAGAACAACAACAACAACACTGTTATTCATCATATTACTGCTGTTGATAACTAAACTACTTGTCTATACAAAAAACAAAAAACGTCACTAATAGTCATTACAATGCTTAATATACATGTTTGTTGGTGTGTTTATATTCTTAACAGATTTGTTTTTGGGCCATAACTCTGTTGATTATGAACGAATTTGGTTTATTAAAAAAACCGAAATTTTATAAAAATATTTATGACTGATCTATATAAAAATAAAAATCTATAGCTTGAACAAGGGCTTCAAAAATAAAAAATTCGTTTTCCCCGATATCTCAGTTATTACTGAACCGATTTATTTAATTTTTTCAGAACAAAAATTCAGAAAATAATTTCCAAGCCCCCTTTAAAAATTCGAAGTCCCTGGTATATGCAGAGGCTTCAGAAACTAAAAAACCGGTTCTAAAAACCGGTTCTAAAAACCGGTTTTTAAAGCATATCTCCACCATTTATAAACCGATCTTCCTGATTCAAAAAACTGAAATTTTATAAAAATATTTGTGACCGATCTGTATAAAAATAAAAATCTATAGCTTAAACCAAGGCTTCAAAAAATAAAAAATGCGTTTTGTCCGATATCTCAGTTATTACTGAACCGATTTATTTAATTTTTTCAGAACAAAAATTCAGAAAAAAATGTCCGAGAATTTTTTGTAAAAACGAAGTCCGTAGTGTATACAGAGGCTTCAGAAACTGAAAAACCGGTTCAAAAAACCGGTTTTTTGAACATATCTCCGCATTATATGAACCTATCTTGCTGAATTCCAATAGCAAAATTCTCGAAAGCATTTCCGATCGTTTGACATACATATTATATATGTCAGTTATCGGTGGGCTTCATAAACGCCATTTCAACCGACACACGGACGGACGGACGGACGGACATGGTCCAATCGTCATCGCTTCTTACAAGGATTCCGAAAATATAAACTTTTTTGCTCTCCGACGAAAATTGTGGAAATTACAAACGGAATGACAAACTTATATATACCCTTTACACCTGTGGTGATGGGTATAAAAATATGAACAACATTTAGACACCTTCCTCTCCCTAATCGAATTCAGTTATTTGAAGCCGTTCAAATTTATTGGAATTATATTGATTAAAGTTTTAAATTCGTAAACCTTTCAAAATAAAAAAAAAATCGTCGTAAATACGCTCCCTGGCCGAAATACAGAATCAGTTTTTTATAGAATTTAGAGAGCAAACAATAAGTATAGCAACTCAAAAGTTCTTAATACCAAAACAGACTTTTTGGTCCCTGATAGAAACATCTGGCACTGTTAGAATTTGTTGAACGAATAGTTTTATAAGTATGCCGATTTTTAGTTTCTTACGTCGTCTGGGAGCTTCAGAAAGCTTTGGAAAGGAAACATTGCTTAGGAAAGATATATATTTAAATCCATATATATAGATCCACGTATTTTCGCTCCCTGATAGAGATTTCAAAATCTGGCTCCGTTAGGATTTGTAGGATGAATAGGGTTATAATTAAGCTGAATTTTAATTTTCTATGTCTTCTGGGAGCTTTATAAAGCTCTGGAAAGAGAAAAAATTCTTAGAAAAAGACACATAAATCCTCTTATATCCGCTCCCTGATAAAAATTTCAAAATATGGCTCCATTAGGATTTGTTGGACAAAAAGTTTTATAATTAAGCCAAATTTTAATTTTCTACGTCGTTTGGTAGCTTCAGAAAGCTCTGGAAAGAGAAAAAATGCTAAGCAAATTATATATCTAGATGACTAGAAGATAATTATGTTTCAAAATTGTAGAAAAAATCATCTAAATTTTAATTAGCATAAACAGAAATCGTGGCTTAATATGGAGATAGTATATTAATTAAGTCTCAATTGAAGCGATTCTGCAGGTGAAACTTTTTTAACACAACACCTTTAAAAAATAAAGGAAATATTGGATCAAAAAAATTAAATTGGGTCATACAGGATAATTATTAATTATTTATTTGTTTAATATTACAGAATAAATTCCATTTTATACTTAAACTATATTTTAAAAACATAAGAAATCAGTCTTTATGAATATTTAAAAAATTATTCCTAAATTTTCAAATATCACTATCACTATTTAGTACATGTTTTCTGAAATAAAATGCTATTTTTTAAAACGGTTTTTTGTGTTTAAAAAAACCGGTCTATTCGACATTAAAAAAATGAACATTTTAAAAAAACCGACAGCACATTAACTGAAAAAACCGGCTGGAAAACCGCGTCGATCACCCTAGTGTTAAAACTTTATTCCGGGAGGACATTTGTATGGGGGCTAGGAGAAATAATAGGCCGATCATAACCAAATTTGCGACCTGTACTTTGCGCACAAGCTTTACATAAACAGCCAGCCAGCCAGCCAACCATCCGTCCAGCCAGCCGTCCAGACGGACGGACGGACATCATTAAATCGACTCAGAAAGTGATTCTGAGTCGAACGGTATACCTTAAGGTGGGTGTCGGAAGATTTTTAACCACCTTTGGTGGTGTAGGGTATTAATATTTAAATACATATTATTATTGCAGTCATTCATATTAAAATTTTGATTGTGGGTAATCATCTATATGTATAAAAGAGTAACGTGACTGACAGACTGACTGACTGATTCATCATCCCACAGCCCAAACGGCTGAAGCTAGAGAGTCGAAATTTGGAACGGTAGGTCTCCCTCTGTATAGATCCACTAAAACGATTTTTGGAAATTCGAATGTTTAGGGGGTAAAAAAGGGTAAAATTGGTAATTCTATAACTCCCAAACTAATAAACATACACAAAAAGTTGAATAGTTGTCGTTATTCATTTAAAAAATAATCGGACAGGTGTCTGGAACTTTTTTCAAAATCTATCCTTTTAGAGAGAAAACGGGTATAAACTGTATTTTGGTACTTTTTTTGTCACCATATGTATCTTTGAAACCAATCAACATACAAATAAAATTTATGCGGTATTCATAACTTATCAAAAAACGAGAAACATAAATTTGGTACTTTTTCGAAATTCAAACGTTTAAGGGATAAAAATCGTACCTATTTTTGGTACTTTTTTCATAAAACATTTTTTATATTTATTGACATAACCATATGCGTATTTTAATATGGGATCTCACTATAATTTAGAAGCTCATTGGAATACAATTTTTGATACTCCCATGGGTAAAAAAAAAGTACCAAAAAGGGGGTAAATGCGGGAAATTACATTTTATTCAAACTTAATAATGAATTTTCAATTACATTAAACATAGAAACATCCTGTGGGTAAGAATTCAAGAGGATGAACTTTGTGGTACTTTTTTCTTCTTCTAAAGGAGCTTTTTGCATTTTCTGTAATATTTAACCTAGAAACATGAAATTAAATATGCATGGTCCGATGTGGGAAAAAATTCACAAGGGGGACTTTGTAGTACTTTTTCGTTCTTCTAATAATACTTTTTAAATTTTCTATAATTATGAACATAGAAACATAAAATTAGGGATAGGTGGTCCTTAGTTAATGAGAATCCATAAGAGGGGTTTGTGGTACTTTTTTGTTCTTGTAATGGTACTTTTTGGATTTTTTTATAATTATGAACCTAGAAACATGAAATTAAGGATATATGGTCCTAAATGAATGAGAATCCGTGAGAGGGGACTTTGTGGTACTTTTTTGTTCTTCTAATTGTACTTTTTGAATTTTCATTAATTATGAACCTAGAAACATGAAATAAAGACATGTGTCTTTTTTCGTTATTCTAATATTTGAAATCTAATATTAAAGAGATATTGTTATTTATGAATGAGAATTCTCAAGCTCTATTAGTCACATTCCTCTATACTAAAAAATAGTATTAGGAATACTTTGGTAGTTTTTTAACTTTCGAATGTTAAAGATGTTAAAAATTGGTACTTTACTGGCACCCTATCAAACATGCCTTTTGTACTTTTCGAAAATCCTATTTTAAATTTATTTTATAGTATGGTTTTTATAAAAAATTTCCGCTAACGAAGTAGCGGGTTAACAGCTCGTTAAATTATAAAACAGACGCGAAAACGTTGCTATCATGAAAACGGTATTATTCAAATCAATGAAAAATAACTATACAAACATTAAATGCTGTAACCATGTTTTTTTCTCATATAATTGGCATAAATACTAGCAAAATGTGTGTTTTTCGCTACTGACAAATACCATTTTTATTTAAATTGTTAACAAGGTTTATTAATAAATGAAAAGTCAGAGTAAGAATGGCGTTTATGAAATTTCGAAAATGTTCACCAAATTGCAAAATTTTGTTCTTATTTGTTTCAATATAAGCCATCGAAATATATACATACTATGTAAAGAATCATTTTAATAGTTAAAATTTATATTATGAAAAATAATAATAAAGAAACGTTATTTTACTAGGCATATAAATATGTCGCTACAATATCTTTTGAAACTTTGCGAAAATAAGAGTTTATTAGGAAATGCGGTATTAGATTTTTGCAATTATTAAAAAATTCTACAAAGTAATAAGAAATCAGTTTTTCTTGAAATATAGTTTTTTTAATTGAAAACAGTTTACAAGTTTAAAATTATTTAAAATTCAGCCATTTTATTATGTTTTTCTGTACAACTTTCTCTTTCAGGGTGGAATAATGCAGAAGACTTTGTATCCCGAAAAATATAAAAATATGCTTTGGGCTTATCGTTTAAAAAAAAAAAAAAAAAAATTCTTCATAACTACAAATTGTTTTCAACTTGACAACTTCTAAAATATCTTGACGATCCAGTTCGTTCAAGACCGTCTGTCAACCCTATCTGCAGAGGTATTCATCTAAAAAATCATTTCGCTTGCGACTGATGTCAAACAAAAGCATTTTATTAGCTTAATACTAAAATTCAGGTGACGTCAAAATATTTTAAAAATTTTGCTAAAATTCAACTTAAAAATAATAAAATTGCGGTTTTTGTTAGGAATATTATTAGTAGTAGTGTTTAAAAGACTATATTTTCCTAACTAGAACCGACATTTATTTAATTTTTTCAGCAAAAGATCCGATATTGTTTTTTGCTATTTATTTTTATATTTTTATTTTAAAAACTAAATTATTATTATTTTTTTTTTCTTTTCAGTGTATTTCGATAAATAATGGAGATTCTATAATAATTTTGACAAGTATCAGCACTTGTGCGTTAGAAGTTTTATAAAATCGCATTGCTTTGATTTTGATAAAGCCAAAGCTCTATTTTAAAGATTTTTTAAAGTTTCAAATTCGAACCACCACAATTTATTCGCGTATTGATATAAATGATAAATGCGAACAAATTTTGTATGCATAAATAGACGTTAATAAAACCACTAACGCCGATTTAGTGTCGGAGCAAAAAAAAAAAAAAAAAAAAATCTTTAATATTTTTATTTAAAATTCTTAAAATTTTGGAAGTTCCTATATACCAAAATTTGAAGCTATATGCCAAAATTCCGAAATGCTTTTTGTCATCCAAATAAAAATTATAATTCTACATAAGTTCTATATACTTGTATAATCAATTACTCAAATCAATTACTCAACCCTCATAAAATTTGACACCATGATTTCTACTTATATAAAATTTATTTTAGTCGAATATTAACTTGATATTAACATTTGTATGGAATTTATGCACGTTAAAGTGATTTTGGTTATAGGCGATCTTAATTCATTTTTTTATACAAAACTTCTTTGCGTCAAATGTTATTAAAATATGTCAATATTTAATATTCCGGGAGAACTTTATATGGGAGCTAGGTGAAATAATTTACCGATCATAACCAATTTCATTATGCTTCGTACTTGTTCCAAAAGAATTATTTGAGCCAAATTTCATCAAGATATGTATCTTCAAAATTGCGACCGGTATTTTGTTCACAAGTTTTACATGGAAAGACAGCCAGACAGGCGATTCAGAAAGTGATTTGGTGTCCGAAGATTTTTTCTGTGCGTTACAAACATCAGTACAAACTCATAATATCCCACTCACCTATGATGGTGTAGAATATAAAAACCTGTAACTAAAATTTCGGGGTCAAAAGCAAAATAAGGCTAATTGTAAATATTATTAATATAATAAATACTAAATTTATTGCGATATGTATATATGCATTTAGCTTTATTATAAAAAGTAAAATAAAATTGCTTAATTCACAACAGTTTAATTGACAAACTTCTAAAAACACCGCATTTATATTTGTGTACTAACAGATAGTTGTTGGAACCGAAAAATTCGATTGGCTAAAAATTCGGTTGCCACAATGAATTTGTTTTCTCTATGTACATACATACATATATTTTTATAATAAATTTTAATCTGTAAATTGATCTGTAGTTTTCAAAACTTCTCATCCAACTAATAATTTATTTTTCATTTCTGTTGACCTTTAAAGAACTTAGAGTGTATATGCGTTTGTCAATGTAGTTGAATGTCTGTAAAAAAGTTTGTATTGTTGTTAGATTTTATGCATTTAAATTGCATAATGACGCAGTGCTCAATTTAGTTCATTTACTTACAACATAGTAGTCTAGTGCATTCCAGCATGTATAATGTATGTAAATTTTTATGTGTGTGTATGAATATACGCACGTCATCACAGACATGTCAGTGTGATTGTGCGTATGTTTCTAGAAAACTTAAATAGTTTTAAAACTATTGCTTACAAGAAATTTGTTGACCATTTTATGGTTGGATATAATGCATTTAACCTGCTCTTAATTGTATGAGAAATTTTCAAAGTTATATTGATAATACAAAAATATTCAAGAGTATGTTAATTCTACAAATTATGGCCGTTTTTGAAATTTTTCACTTCAAAAACTTCAAAATTTTAAAAAATAATTTAATAAAATGAATATGCCATTTACGCCAAACAAAAATTAGTAGATTTTGGTTTCATTCAGCTTTTGATTTAAAAACTACATAAATTTCTTTATTTCATCCATACAAATCAAAAACCATTTTCATCTAGTTTTTATTAAAAGTCAAATAAAATTTACTAAAATATTTATGTGTTTTTAGAAGTTTGCTTTTGAATATAATGTAAATCAGAATCTTGTCAAATTTCTGATTTTCAAAAATTTTATAATTTTTTATAAAATTTTGGAGTAAATTATTTTTTTAAATTTAAAAATTTTTAGCAATAAAGCGAACTCTATATTATAATTATCAGAAAAAACAAGCGCGAATGTTATATTCGGCTCGGCCGAATCTATATACCCACCATCAACTTTTTCAAATTTTGCGTTATATGGGAGGTGGGCGGTAAAGTGGGTGGACCACGCCCATTTTTAGTTTCCAAGTTTATATCAACCATCACATTATTTATACAAAATTTCATACATACATGCTTTTGTTTAAGAGATATCAGCAGAAAAGTATGAAACGGACACCTGTGTTTCTAGTTTTTAGCCCATAACTTTTTTTTGTTTATTAACCGATTTTGCCCATTTTCAATACCAAACAAACCTTATATAAGATAAACAATACTTGTGCCTAATGTCGTCCCTCTACGTTGTTCCGTTCCTGCTTTCAACAGACGAAAAGACGGAATGACATAGCTAGATCGACTTAGAATCGAACCAGGACTCACAAAATATATACTTTATGTGGTCTTACATGATTCCTTTGACATGTTACATACGGAATGACAAAATCAATATACCCCCATCTTTTTGATGGTGGGTATAAAAATTCAATACATAGAATAAAATTAGAAGTTTATGTAAGAGAACCATTTCATTAAAATAATTAGTCTCTTCACACATACGGGTAATGTGTAAATTCAACATACCAGAAAAATTTAATATACAATTTTGACAACATGAATGTAAATACACAGAAAAAAGTTTGTACATAAATATAAAAATTTAGTTTTATTGATTTTAGTTCATAATATCTAAGAATAATTTCTTAAATATTAAAACTTTTTTCTATATAAATCAAAAGTCAAGAAAACTTAAACCAATTTTTTTTTAATTTAATATTTTCATTTGTAAAGAAACGTTTGCAATTTTCTTTGGAAAATTTTCAGTTTTTATTTTAATTTTAGATACATATTGGGATCATTCAACGAAATTGAAGCGCTGTTTAATAAAAATATGTCTAATTATTATGTACGAGCTGTAAACCCGCTACTTCGTTAGCGGAATTTTTCAATAAAAACCATACTATATAATAAATTTAAACTAAGATTCTTAACTCCTTGGGAACATTTTTTAATAATGGTGTTATGTCGGAGTTTATAACAATAAACTTTTTAAATATATTACCTAAAAAGGTACCAAAAATTTCAGTAAAAAAAAAGGATTTTCGAAAAGTACAGAAGGCATGTTTGATATATTTCTGTACCAATTTTTAACATCTTTCACGTTCAAAATTTAAAAAACTATCAAAGTATTTCTATTATTATTTTTCTGTATAAAATAATGTGAATAATAGACTTTGAGAATTTTTATCCATAAATAACATCTCTTTAATTTCAGGTTTCTAATGTTAGAATAACGAAAAATAAATATCAGAATTACGAAAATGAATATTAGAATAAAGAAAAAGTACCACAAAATCCATTTAAGGTTTCTGATTGACTTAGGACCTTACATCTTCAATTTTAATTTTCTAAGGATGAAAATTACAGAACATTCAAGAAGAACTATTAGAAGAACGAAAAAAGATACCACAAAGTCCCTTCTTATGGATTCTCATTCATTTAGGACCAAATATCTTTAATTTTATGTTTCTATGTTAAATATTATAAAAAATTCAAAAAGTACCATTAGAAGAACGAAAAAGTACTACAAAGTTCTCATTTGTAGATTCTCATTCATTTAGGACCACATATCCTTAATTTCATGTTTCTACGTTAAATATTTTAGAAAATTCAAAAAGTACTATCAGTAGAACAAAAAAGTACCATAAAATCCCCTCTTATGGATTCACATTCACTTAGGACCACATATCCTTAATTTCATGTTTCTAGGTTCATAATTATAGAAAATTCAAAAAGTACCATTAGAAGAACAAAAAAGTACCACAAAGTCCCCTCTAATGAATTCTCATTCATTTAGTACCAAATATCTTTAATTTTATGTTTCTGTGCTAAATATTATAGAAAATTCAAAAAGTACCATTAGAAGAACGAAAAAGTACTACAAAGTTCTCATTTGTAGATTCTCATTCATTTAGGACCACATATCCTTAATTTCATGTTTCTACGTTAAATATTTTAGAAAATTCAAAAAGTACTATCAGTAGAACAAAAAAGTACCATAAAATCCCCTCTTATGGATTCACATTCACTTAGGACCACATATCCTTAATTTCATGTTTCTAGGTTCATAATTATAGAAAATTCAAAAAGTACCATTAGAAGAACAAAAAAGTACCACAAAGTCCCCTCTAATGAATTCTCATTCATTTAGTACCAAATATCTTTAATTTTATGTTTCTGTGTTAAATATTATAGAAAATTCAAAAAGTACCATTAGAAGAACAAAAAAGTACCACAAAGTTTTCTCTTATGGATTCTCATTAACTAAGGACCACATATGCCTAATTTCATGTTTCTAGATTCATAATTGTAGAAAATTCAAAAAGTACCATTAGAAGAACAAAAAAGTACCACAAAGTCCCCTCTAATGAATTCTCATTCATTTAGGACTAAATGTCTTTAATTTTATGTTTCTATGTTATATATTATAGAAAATTCAAAAAGTACCATTAGAAGAACGAAAAAGTACCACAATGTTCTCTCTTATGGATTCTCATTCACTTAGCACTTCATGTCCTTAATTTCATATTTCTAGGTTAAATATTATAAAAAATTCAAAAAGTACCATTAGAAGAACGAAAAAGTACCACAATGTTCTCTCTTATGGATTCTCATTCACTTAGCACTTCATGTCCCCAATTTCATGTTTCTAGGTTCATAATTATAGAAAATTCAAAAAGTACCATTAGAAGAACGAAAAAGTACCACAAAGTCCCCCCTTGTGTATTCTTTCCAACATCGGACCATACGTATTTAATTTCATGTTTCTAGGTTAAATATTACAGAAAATGCAAAAAAGTTCCAATAGAAGAAGAAAAAAGTACCACAATGTCCATCCTCCTGAATTCTTACCCACAGGACCATGTATCTTTAAGTACCACAAGTTCCACTATTGTGAATTCTTATCTACATTTTCTTAATTTCATGTTCCTATGTTTAATGTAATTGAAAATTTATTATTAAGTTTGAATAAAATTTAATTTCCCGCCTTTACCCCTTTTTTTGGTACTTTTTTTCACCCATCGAAGTATCAAAAATTGTATTCCAATAAATTTCTAAATTGTAGTGGTATCCCATATTAAAATACTCATATAAATATTTCAATAAATATAGAAAAATGTTTTATGAAAAAAGTTTTTGACAAGTTATGAATACGACATAAGTTTTATCTGTATGTTGATTGGTTTCAAAGATACATATGGTGCCAAAAAAGTACCAAAATACAGTTTTTACCCGTTTTCTCCCTAAAAGGGCCGATTTTAAAAAAAAGTACCAGACACCTGTCCAATTATTTTTTAAATGAATAACGATAACTATTCAACTTTTTTTGTATCTTTATTAGTTTGGGAGATATAAGGTTACCGATTTTACCCGTTTTTACCCTTTTTTACCCCCTAAACAACCGAATTTCCAAAAATCCCGTCTTAGTGGATCTATACAGAGGGAGACCTACCTACGTTCCAAATTTCGTCTCTCTAGCTTCAGCCGTTTGGGCTGTGGGATGATGAATCAGTCAGTCAGTCATTCAGTCAGTCAGTCACGTTACTCTTTTATATATATAGACGAGCGTAACCCGGTGCGCTTCGCTACCCCCTAATAGGGAATATAAAACAATTGCTACTGTTTAGGGGTTTTAAAAAGTGGGCGTAAAATATGGGCGTGAACCCAGTTCTTACATAGCCTTAAACGACCACCGTTACTGGTGCTATCTGTGTGTTAAATTTCTTAAAAATCGGTACAGGCGTTTGAGAGTTATAAAAAGTGGGCGTGGCATACAACCCAGTTCATACATAGCCTATAATGTCCAGCGGTAATGGTACTATCTGTGTGTCAAATTTGGTGAACATAGGTGTAACAGTTTAAGAGTTTTAAAAAGTGGGCGTAAAATGTGGGCGTGGCATCCAACCAAGTTTATACATAGCCTATAATGACCACCGGAAATGATACTATCTGTGTGTCAAATTTCGTGAAAATCGGTACAACCATTTAAGAGTTATAAAAAGTGGGCGTAAAATGTGGGCGTGGCATCCAACACAGTTCATACATAGCCTATAATGATCAGTGGCCCTGATACTATCTGTGTGTCAAATTTCGTGAAAATCGGTGCAACCGTTTGGAAGTTATAAAAAGTGGGCGTAAAATGTGGGCGTGGCATCCAACCAAGTTTATACATAGCCTATAATGATGAGCGGCACTAATACTATCTGTGTGTCAAATTTCGTGAAAATCGATCCAACCGTTTGGAAGTTATAAAAAGTGGGCGTAAAATAAGGGCGTGTCATCCAATCGAAATCTTACATAGCCTATAATGATCAGCGGCACTGATACTATCTGTGTGTCAAATTTCGTGAAAATCGGTCCAACCGTTTGGAAGTTATAAAAAGTGGGCGTAAAATGTGGGCGTGGCATCCAATCGAAATCTTATATAGCCTATAACCACCTCTGGCACTGGTATTATCTGTGTGTCAAATTTCGTGAAAATCGGTTCAGTCGTTTAGACGTGATTGACGCACAAACAAACAAACAAACAAACAAACTTACACCTCATTTTTATAATATATATTAGGATTATGTGTGTAGAATATGTACTGCAGAATGGTAATGGAATTTATGAAAACATAATTTTCTAATAACTTTTTCATGAAAATTGCCATTTTTACGAATATTTTCTTTTATAACTATTTTTTTTAGCATTTGCATTAGAATCTTATTACAAATAAGACAAAATTAAAGCAAAATTTTTGCAAATTTCCTAAAATTTTGATAAAGAACAATTTATTAATATCTATAAACCAAATTTTATTAATATTACGTCTACTAAACCTCACACTGAAAAATAAATCTTTTAAATCCATTATTCGCGAAGTTAAGGTAGATAGCTCGTTTTGTCTTAATTATTTTTAATGTATGTTGTAAAATGTTCACATAGTCCGTTTTGTTTATTGGAAATTAAACAAGTAAAACATAGTATTTTTGGAAAAAAAAATTTACAATATGTTAAATTTATGATAACATACTAATCAGGAGATAAAAAAATGCGAAATTTTGTGGTTGGCTGGACCATTTTTAATCGTTTGAAATTTCAAATAACAGGAATGTTTAGTAAAAGGACGAAAATGTGTTCAAAATTAAAATTATAAATTAAATTTTGAAAAAAAAAAAAATTGCATGCGAAAAAAATGCAAAAAAAATGTTTGCAAAAAAAATTTTAAACCAATTAAAATTGTATTAAATTGCATATCAACAACTCAAAAATTATTAAAACCTTTAAAGACGATCTTTATTACACTTTTTATCTATAAAAAGTTGTCAACTTTTTTGAACCAGAACGCGCCGGTCATCATTTAAAAACGCGCTAAAAAGCGCTAAATTCTATTTGAATAAAATTTGTTTTTATCTTTTAGTTAAATATGTATTTTTTATTAAGAGCAAAACAACTTATTACATATATATTTGTTATTTTAAGTTCATGTGCAAATATTTAGTAGTTATATGCAATATTGAACATTAACGTTTTATAAAAACAATATTTAAGGTACAAATAAAGGTTATACATTTGACAGTAACTTTCAGTTTAAAGCTTTTAAATTTATAAATATGTTAAATTAAAATATGAAGGTTTTAGGCCCAGCATTATACTGCTCACTTAGTGACCAAATCCTGTTTTAAAACCTTTTTTTTTTTTCATCGCTTAAGCTTTTCCTAAGTATGAAATTTGTGTGACGTCTGAAAAAAAATATTTATTGAAAATAAAATAAATAGAAATACAGAATATACATCGATGGCTGCCCTTTTCGTAATTTTACAGGAAAAGGAAAATACTGAATAAAACCTATGAAACTTTAGAAACTTTAAATTCAAAGCAAGTACCGATACTAATTCTAACTTTTATTTCTGGACTTTTGTACGCCTTAGTATGTTATCTTATAATTGGTGCTTTAAATTACAAAAATTAGTGTTTCAATAGATTACTGCAAAAAAACTAAACTAAAAAAATTATGTCTTTCAAAGTTCTTCATCTGGAGGCATGATTGTTTTTAGATATTGGAAATCGACTCTTCCTGATATTTGAGATGTTTTTGATTTGGAAGACTTGTTGCAAAGGGCACTTTTAGAAATACTCAGAGTCACAATTTAAAATAAGAAATTCCAACATAATATGATATGTGTATGTTTCACAAACATTATTTTCATTAAAAGTTCTATATTAAGTATGTATAATAATATTAATTATACATTTGAAGAACACAATTTAAAAATGTTTAAAAACTTAATTTTCCTTGTATTGTTTATATTTTGCATAAAAAAATAAAGTTTCTACATTTCAAATTCAGAAAAATTTAGAAAACATTATTAAAATCTGCAACTAAAACTAACCGAATACAAAACGCGCCAATTTAGCGCCTTTTCAAGAAAAAGCGCTGATGTAAAAAATGCGACTTTTGGGTTGTTGAAAAGCGCTGAATCTAGCGCGAAAAGCGCTAAATTGGCAACGCTGTAAAAGAGTTACGTTACTGACTGACTGACTGATTCATCATCCCACAGCCCAAACGGCTGAAGCTAGAGAGACGAAATTTGGAACGTAGGTAGGTCTCCCTCTGTATAGACCCACTAAGACGGGATTTTTGGAAATTCGAATGTTTAGGGGGTAAAAGAGGGTAAAAACGGGTAAAATCGGTAACTTTATAAATCGCAAACTAATAATAATAATACAAAAAAAGTTGAATAGTTATCGTTATTCGTTTAAAAAATAATTGGATAGGTGTCTGGTACTTTTTTGAAAATCTGCCGTTTTAGGGAAAAAACGGGTAAAAACTGTATTTTGGTACTTTTTTGGCACCATATGTATCTTTGAAACCAATCAACATACAGATAAAATTTATATCGTATTCATAACTTATCAAAGAATGACAAATACAAATTTGGTACTTTTTAGAAATTCAAACGTTTAAGGGGTGAAAATCGTACCTATTTTTGGTACTTTTTTCATAAAACATTTTTTTATACAGTCGAACACGGTTATAACGAACTCGAAGGGACCGACAGAATTAGTTCGTTATAAACGTAGTTCGTTATATCCGTAAAATTCCACAAAAAAATATTTGCTAATAAAATACACGTATTTCATTACAATAGTAATATTTAGAATTAAAATTCTTTTGAAAATGGGCAGTATTTATGATTTTTAAATTACATATACATACATATATACAGTCATAGTCATATATATTTACACTTTTTAAAATTGTATGAACATTTGGAAATGAAGTCAAATATTTTTGAATATATTGTGATAGTTTCTGAAAAAGTCGCTGCATTCATTTCTGAAATAAACGAAAAACTCGTATGAACTTTTCATTTTAGAAGTATTTACACACATTTTTTACACTTCAAAGTTATTTACAAAACTTTCAAAATCAATTAATTTTTGCTTAATATTGCAAAAGATGGCTAAAAATAGGAGAAACAATGATATGATTATATTTTTTATACTAATTCAACGTTTTCTTTTGTACCCGATGTTTTTAAATTGGCATGTTTTGAGATACTTACTTTTTGAGGAATAGCAATTTTCTAATATTTAGTGTTTAATCCTAATAAAAATATATATAAAATAATTTCAATTGTATTATTAGCTATTTTCGATAAATGTATGTTATGTTAAAAAGCTATGTTATATAAATGTAAAATTCATCTTTAATTTAAATTGAAATTAATGAAAATTATTTCAATTTAACTAATAATTTAAATAGAAATAAATAAAAGATATTTCTGTTAGTTTTTAACTTTCTGGAACTTTTTTGAAATGTGTAATTTTATTTATCTAAAACAAGTTTTTGTGGGAGTTCGTTATAAACGTAGTTTTTTGTATGAAAAATTGTTGGGACCATAAACATGTGTTCGTTATAAAAAAAGTTCGCTATAACCGTGTTCGTTATAAACGTATTTATTTTTATGGAAAATGTTGGTAAAATCAATGGGACCGAAGAAAAGTGTTCGCTATAGCCATAGTTCGTTATATCCGGTGTTCGTTATAACCGTGTTCGACTGTATTTATTGAAATATTTATATGAATATTTTAATACGGGATACCACTACAGTTTAAAAATTTATTGGAATACAATTTTTAATACTTCGATGGGTCAAAAAAAGTACTAAAAGAAGGGGTAAAGGCGGAAAATTACTTTTTTTCATACTTAATAATGAATTTCCAATTATATTAAACATAGAAACATGAAATTAAGAAAATGTAGACAAGAATTAACAAGAGTGGAATTTGTGGTACTTAAAGATATATGGTCCTGTGGGTAAGAATTCAAGATGGATTTGTGGTACTTTCTTCTACTTCTATTAGTACTTTTTTGCATTTTCTGTAATATTTAACCTAGAAACATGAAATTAAATACGCATGGTCCGATGTTGGAAAGAATTCACAAGGGGGGACTTTGTGGTACTTTTTCGTTCTTCTAATGGTACTTTTTGAATTTTTTATAATTATGAACCTAGAAACATGAAATTAGGGAGTGGTCCTTAGTTAATGAGAATCCATAAGAGGGGACTTTGTTGTACTTCTTTGTTATTATAATGGTAATTTTTGAATTTTCTATAATATTTAACCTAGAAATATGAAATTAAGGACATGAAGTGCTAAGTGAATGATAATCCATAAGAGAGAACTTTGTGGTTCTTCTAATGGGACTTATTTAATTTTCTATAATATTTAACATAGAAACATAAAATTAAAGATATTTGGTCCTAAATGAATGAGAATTCATTAGAGGGGACTTTGTTGTACTTTTTTGTTCTTCTAATGGTATTTTTTGAATTTTCTATGATTATGATGAAATTAAGGATATGTGGTCCTAAGTGAATGTGAATCTATAAGAGGGGATTTTGTGGTACTTTTTTGTTCTTCTGATAGTACTTTTTGATTTTTCTATAATATTTAACGTAGAAACATGAAATTAAGGATATCTGGTCCTAAATGAATGAAAATCTATAAGAGAGAACTTTTTGGTACTTTTTCGTTCTTCTTATGGTACTTTTTGAATTTTCTATAATATTTAACATAGAAACATAAAATTAAAGATATTTGGTCCTAAGTGAATGTACATCCATTAGAGGGGATTTTGTGGTACTTTTTTTGTTCTTCTGATAGTACTAAATGAATGAGAATCTATAAGAGAGAACTTTTTGGTACTTTTTCGTTCTTCTTATGGTACTTTTTGAATTTTTTATAATATTTAATCCAGAAACATGAAATTAAAGATATGTGGTCCTAAATGAATGAGAATCCATAAGATGGGTCTTTGTGGTACTTTTTTGTTCTTCTAATGGTACTTTTTGAATTTTCTATAATATTTAAACTAGAAACATGTAATTAAACATATTTAGCCCTAAGTGAGTGAGAAATCATAAGAAGGGATTTTGTGATACTTTTTCGTTCCCCTAATGGTACTTTTTCAATTTTCTATAATTATGAACTTAGAAACATGAAATTAAGGACATGTGGTCCTAAATGAATAAGAGTGGACTTTGTGGTACTTTTTTGTTATTCCAATGGTACTTTTTGAATTTTCGGTAATATTTAACCTAGAAATATGAAATTAAAGATTTATGGTCCTAAATGAATGAGAATCCACCATGTTTGATTTGTGGTACTTTTTTGGTTCTTCTAATGTTACTTATTGAATTTTCTATAATTATAAATCCAGTAACATGATATTAAGGACATGTGATGCTAAGTGAATAAGAATCCATAAGAGGGGACTTTGTGGTACTTTTTTGTTCTTCTAATGGTACTTTTTGAATTTTCTATAATTATGAACCTAGAAACATGAAGTTAAAGTTATGTGGCCCTAAGTTAGTGAGTATCCATAAGAAGGGATTTTGTGGTACTTTCTCGATCTTCTAACGATACTTTTTGAATGTTCTTTAATATACATCCTAGAAACATAAAATTGAAGATGTAAGGTCCTAAGTGAATCAGAATCCTTAAAAGTGATTTTGTAGTTCTTAATTCCTTATTCTAAAATATTTTTTCGTTATTCTAATATTTATTTTTCGTTATTCTAATAGTAAAAATCTAATATTAAAGAGATATTGTTATTTATGAATGAGAATTCTGAAGCTCTATTAGTCACATTCCTCTATACTAAAAAATAATAATAGGAATACTTTGGTAGTTTTTTAACTTTCGAATGTCAAAGATGTAAAAAACTGGTACTTTACTGGCACCCTATCATACATGCCTTTTGTACTTTTCGAAAATCCAATTTTAAATTTATTTTATAGTATGGTTTTTTAAAAAAAAATCCGCTAACGAAGTAGCGGGTTAACAGCTCGTTAAATTATAATTTTTTTAAGAAACTGATTTTAGTATCTAAGATGTTTTTCATTTCATTCCTGTCTTTAAATCTAGCGTATAGTGCTTGCACTTAGCTTCATAAAATATTCATAGGTGTACAATCGTATGATCTATAAGCATCTAAAAAAGGCTAAAAATCTAACTTCAATGGCTTTTTTCTCCAGACTGCATTGAGATAACAAAATTTTTTTGAGATATGTTAAGATTATAATGTTTAAGAAAGTTCAAACCGCAAAGAAAATTCTCATTATTTATCAATTTTTATTTTAACATTTGACACTAAACTGAACGATTTGACACTAAACTGCTTCCCGCACGGCCAAAAACAAATGCAGGATTTGAGATTTAATGAAAAAATTAAATTTTTTAAACTACCTTTTTTTAATAACACAGAAAAGCATGATGGCATAATATTTTCACTATTATTTCTTATGTGATATATAAGTTAGATACCAGTCTTTTATTTCTGCAAAAAATATTAAAAAATTTTTACAAGCCAATTTTTGGCAATTTTTTTAAAATAAAAAAGATATAAAAACCAATAAAATTATCTTTTGTAAAGCAAAACTCTGCCTACTTTCCAAAAACTTATAAAATATTACAAGAATATAAAAACAGACCTTTTTACCAATTCATTAATGTATATATAGATTATTTTAAAAGGATTATATCAGGGTCTCAAAACTGACGACATACACTATCGGACAAAATAAAGTGCGGTTTTTATTCTTGGTATTTACTTCATAATTATTGTTTTCTAGGTTCATAATGGTCTACATTTTTGGTGTCCAGGTATTTGTCGTATTATATTCTTTAAATTAATAAGCAAAAGAAATTTTTTAAATATGTGTATTTCGAGTTTGGGTCAAAAGTGTGGTGTTGGTCATGCATTTTGTACGACATAATAAAGTGACACTTTACATTATTTCCTAAAATTTTTTAATTTTTTTGGTACAAAATGGTAGGCATATTCTTAAGAAGTGCTAAATTTTATTATAATATATTAGCTTTTACTGTTAGGAAAAAGCTTAGAAGTACCTATTCTAAGTAAAAGTCGCATCATTTTTGTGCTAATATAACAAAGCGACCCGTAATAGAAAAATAATCTTTAAAGTTAATCTTATTAAAACTTTTAAAAAAACTGAGACAATTTTAGAAACTGCCATGGAAAAATCTGAAGTTTTAAATTTTTGTATTAGAAGATCTTATAAAAAATGTTCTCTTAAATTTGGTACATATGAAACCCATTTCTTTGAACTTTGTCTGGACAGTTAGGCTTGCAATAATTAAAATTACTTCCTCCTTTATCTCTCCGCTTAGAAATATGAGATTTGTTTTGGCGAGAATTTGAAATACACATATTTCAAAAACTTCTTTTGCATATTAATTTAAAGAATATAATACGACAAATATCTGGACACCAAAAATGTAGACTATTATGTACCTAGAAGACAATAATTATGAACTAAATAGCAAGAGTAAAAAACCGCACTTTATTTTGTCCGATAGTGTAAGCAGTGTTACCGTTTGGCGACTTTAGTCGCCAAATCCCCCTTTTCCAACCACCTGGACACTTTTTTGGCCCCTTTTTTAAATGGCGACTAAATGGCGACTTTTTAAGACTATGAGCTAAATGACGAAAATTAGTTAATTTAAACAAATAAATGAACTATTTTAATATTGCTTCACAGTATAGTAATATAAAGAACCGCGGAATATTTATAAATGGACTGAAACTGTTAGTAAATAATAATAGAGTTTATGAATAGCTATTTAAATCATCATATGCCGATTCTTTTTTGACGATGAATACTTTTATCCTAATTTATATTTTTACTTTCTTCATAGCAATTCGTAGGGGGAACATGTTTTTATACTAAGTTATCAATAATAAAAAATAGTTTGTCCAACAGACTTTAGTAAATATTTTTAGATCCATACGTTCAGTTCTAAATTGGTTCGACGAGGATTTAAAAGATTTAAGTACAAGTAAAGACCTTGTATAAAAGTACAGAAGTGTAATTAATAAAAAAAAAGGATTGTATGTTAGATACAGTCGAACACGGTTATAACGAACACCGTTTATAACGAACTATGGCTATAGCGAACACTTTTCTTCGGTCCCATTTTTTTATAACGAACACATTTCTATGGTCACAAGAAAAATTTTTCATACAAAAAACTACTTTTATAACGAACTCCCATAAATACTTGTATTTAGATAAATAAAATTACACATTTCAAAAAAGTTCCAAAAATTTAAAAACTAACAGAAATAACTTTTATTTATTTTAATTTAAATTTTTAGACAAATGGAAATATTTTTCATTAATTTTAATTTAAATAATCGGCTAGTAAATGATGAATTTTACATTTATAGTTGTTGACCTTTTTAACATCATACATTTATCGAAAATAGTTAGTAATAAAACTGAATTTATTTGAGGATTAAATACTAAATATTAGAAAATCGCTATTCTTCAAAAAGTAAATAGCTATTCTTCGAAAAGTAAATATAAAACTTCAGTAATAAAAGAAAACATTGCATTGGTATAAAAAGTATAATTAATCTCAATTTGACATTTTTGAAATTAATGATGAAATCAAAAAATATTATTCCTGATATAACATTAATCATTAATATTTAAAAATCATAAATACCGCCAATTTTTAAAGGAAAGAAATACTCTTTAATTCCAAATATTAGTATTGTAATGAAATACATACGTGTATTTTGTTAACAAATACTTATTTTGGAATTTTACGGATATAACGAACTACGTTTATAACGAACTAAATATGTCGGTCCCTTCGAGTTCGTTATAACCGTGTTCGACTATATTGTTATGAATTAATCTTTATTTTTTTAATAATAAAAATTGTTGTAAAATATTTATAAATAAATTATTTTGTTGCTAACAGAATTGGATTTAGTAGTTTTTCTTAAAACACAACATTTTTTGTTTTTGTTCTTATCAAATGAACAAAACTAAAGAAGTTTTTTAGGTTCTAAAACATTTGGCCCCTTTTTTTTCAAAAAATCCACTTTTTTGGCGACTTTTTGTTTTGAAATCCCCATTTTTGGACACTTTTTAAAAATTCTCAACGGTAACGCTGAGTGTAAGTCAATTCTTACCAAATTCACTGTTTCCATATGTGCGTATACGTAACACACAACTGTATTGGCGTGTTTTTGTTGTTGAACGAGATAATATTCGTAATAATGGCTTATATTTATTAAATATTGTTTATTTTTGAAAAATTGTCAAAAATTGATTTGTAAAGCTTTTCACATGATTTTTGCAGGAGTGAAAGATCAATATATATTTTATACACTACATAAGAAACAATGCACAGTGGGGCAGAATCGAAATTTTTTGGAAATAAATCTGTAACTTCTGATCGGCTGGTTGGATTTCCATGAAATTTGGTATAGGCATAGAAGAGGAGTGTACAGTGTTAAGTTAAGGGGACGGAATAGACACCTCAGGGACGGAGCTAAAGTTTTGTTTCTTGCCAAATTTTTGTTTCTTGTCCAATTTCAAATAATCGTATACATTATTATAGGCACTGATAAGAGCAACAAAAAACATGCTTACATCTCCTATTTATCTCTTATAGTTTTTGAGTGAAAAAAAATTTAAGATTTTACTAAACGGAATCCCACAATTCCCAAAAGAACGCCAAAAATGGGTTTTTTCACATTTTCGGCTATAAAGTCCACATTTTTCCGAAGTCCCGTAGATTCTGATTGAATTGAATAATGTATAAAAATATTTGAAATTGGACGAGAAACAAAAATTTGGCAAGCGATTAAAAAATGTCTATGTCAGAGATATTCAACTTTGAGCCGCTTTAGCTCCGCCCCTGAGCAGTCGTCCCCCTTCCAAACATAACATTGTACACTCCTCTTCTATGCCTATAATAAATTTCATGGAAATCCAACCAGCCGATCAGAAGTTACAGATTTATTTCTAAAAAATTTCGATTCTGCCCCACTGTGCAATGGCAAAAATATTGTGCTAATATGTATATCGTCCATTCCATGAAAGAACGTCCGAAAAAGCGCATTTTTTTACATGATGGTTTTCAATTTCTATAAAAATTTATATATACAATCACTATTATGCCCTTTGTCAATTCGAGTTTTCAGTTTCGCGAAATTGCAAAAACTCGCGATTTTATTTCGCTTTTTCAATTTCTCAAAAACCAAAATAATTTCAAAAGTATGTAACTGTGAATAGCAAAATCTCTGGGAAGTCTTTGTGAATTTTTATGATTTAAAGGGCCTTTGAATTTCGCATATAGCGGCTTTACGACGAACATTTTAAAAATAAGAAAGATTTTTTAAAAATGCATTTTAATGCAATTGCATTTTTTAAATGCATTTTTCTTTAAATATGCTATTAAAATATTTTAATTTTTTAACATAATTGAAAAGTTTGGAATCTTTACATTAAAATAAAAGTGTCAAATTTTTAGGACGGGAAAATCTTATATGCATATTCCAATTTTTATAAAAACATGTTCCCAATTTTTCATATAAAAATATTTTTTTTTTCTTGCTTTTTTAATTTTCTTAAAATTTGTATAAAAGTTAACAAAATATAAAAAGTATGCAATTTTAAATATTCATATCTCTTGAAGTTATTGATGGATTTCTGTAATTTAAAAAGTATTCAAAAGGCTATTGTATTTTTTTGGAGTAATTCTGTCAACATTTTCAAAATTTCCTTTTCGTTCTAAAATATTTTAAAAATATAAATGCAGTTTATAGATGCATTTTTGTTAATTGCGAATTTATTAAATTTTAATTTTTTTAAAAGTGTATTTAAAAATGCTTTGTTTATTATATTTTGAACCAATAATAAGTCTGCTATATAATATTTTACTATTTTTAACGACTTTTTAAAAAGTATCACAATACATTTTTTTTAACAAAATATGTAAAGATACTCATAATATCAGAAAAATATTAATTTTATATAAAAAAAATTGAAATTAGTTGAAGAAAAGGCGAAATTGTGCATAGTATATGTGTGCGTCCCAAAAATTTGAGATTTTTATTTTAATGTAAAGATCCCATGCTTTTCAAATATGTTAAAAAAAATCAAAAATTTTAATAGCATATTTAAAGAAAAATGCATTTAAAAAATGCAATTGTATTAAAGTGCATTTTTAAAAAATATTTTTTACTTGTAAAATATCTATGTTTAAGCTGATATAACAGCGAAAAAGCGAAATAATTTTCCGAATTTCGCGAATCTGAAAACGGAAATCTATATAGACATCCATAGACCGCTTACGTGCAAAATTTTATAAAAATCGGAAGACACTTGGTAAATTTTTGGGCGTTCTTTCACGGAATGGACGATATGTTTTTTTTTTTTTTTTTTTTTTTTGCAATTAAACAAGTTGTTTAAAAAATGTACGGAAAACAATTTCGTGTCAAATTGATCTCAATATATTTCTTAAGTAAATGTCGTCAATAAGATAAAAAAAAACTCGCGTGACATTTTGTTATTAATCGATGAAAATGAAACTTTTTCTAAAATATACCATTTTCAACTAACGCTGGATGTAGGGTGCAAGCCTAAATCAGTTCAAAATTTCTATATTAGCCATTTATGATGTCTTGTCTTTTGAAGTATATAAAGAAGACATTTTTTATTAACGGAATTATGAGAAAAAAGTTAAATAATTGAATTATATATTTTTTTTAAATTGCCATTTTTCATACTAATATCAGAGTGCTGACTTTGAATATTTTGTATGTATAGAAAATTACAGAATATTTTTAAAAATTTTTTGCCTCATACTCATATTCCCGAAAAAGGAAAGTAAGTCGAGGAATAAAATCAAAAATTCGAAATTCAAGCGTCAATATTTTTTTAACTGTAAGAGGTAATTTAGGAAAGTAAGCTTATTTTTTTTATCTTGCCAAATACTTTACAGAAATATAAATCTTTAAAATCGGACTTCATTTGAAGAAGTTACGTTTTTTTTTAAACTTTTACATACTCGAGGTAGTCAATTTTGACACCCTGTATCTTATCTTGTGTTATTACTGGATGACTAAAGGATTATTTTTCTGGAAGATTAAGTTCTCCTTTTCATTTCTTCCATACATTTCAATTTGATCCGAGCAGTAGTTTGGGAGATACATATTTATTACCAAAAATTTGCGTTTGACACCACTGTGTGTTGTGAGATAGATGTATTAGGCATTGATTTTGGATAGTAAAGAATTATAAAAGTAATCTTTCAAAGAATACAAAGAAATAGAGGCTTGTCAACAAAACTTAAATCTGTTGTCAAAAAAGCCTAAATTTAAGATTGTTTTAAGGCCCCACCAGTCAACAAAAAATCATCATATTGCAATCAGCTGTTTCAACCTTATTTATGCAGATTTGTATAAGTACCTATTGACACAAAAATTCTAGGTAGCTTTTCGCAGAAATCTACAGAAAATAAATTACGTAGGTACGTGGCTTTTTGACAACCCTGTAGTTTATTTTCTTTGCAAAATAACCAAAAACAGAGTCGTAAAGTAGCCCTGGGTTGGGGAACATCTCTCGCGTTGCGGTAATTATTTAAGTACAGTCAGGCGGGTTTTTGTTGTTCGGCGTTCGCTCGCACCGGTATGGTGTATTACCACCAGTGTTGCCAGGACTTGAGAAAAAAAGAAGCTAAATTAGACTTTAAAAAAGTTCAGAAAAGGCTAAATGTCCTAAAAAATAAAGCAAGAAAAAGCTAATATATTGTTTTATTTAAAAACGCATTTATTTTTTTGTTCTTATTAGTTTTTGGTATTTTTTTAAGATATATTAGTAAATTTATAAATATAACATTAATAGTTTCTATGGGTAATAACGTTTGTTAAAAAATAATTATAATATTCTTGTGGAATGAATTTTGACTCAGCTCACAAAAAGATAATTCCAGGACAAACATTTGGACAAATGGTATCTTAGAATGAAATAAGGGTTTTATTTGAGCTGGTAATATGGATACTATATTTCCAGCCCCATACAAACGGGGCAACGTTATTGTATATATGTATATGCATTTGTTATCTATAGTTTATCTCATTTAATAGCTTGTTTTTATTATGCCAATATAAATACTACTTTACTACTCGTATTGTTTAAATACATACGGGTTATAAAACTGACTTTCTGGAGTTAAAAAAAATAAACAATAATATTTAGGAAGCCAAAGTATTAGAAACGTTATAGACTTAAATTCTTTATATGTTTATTTGATAGTACTGTGGGCAAAACAAACCCATAAAAAATTAATAATTTTTATAGTCTTTTCCATGACAGCTTTTACAATTCAATAAAATGATAACGAAACTTACATATATATATATATATATATTTACAAATAAAAGATTGATTTTATAGGGGTTTCTAGTTGTAAAACATAATTTTTGAAGGCTGTCAATAATGGCTTTAAAATGTACATACATCAAATATTTATTTCACTTAAAGACATGTGTATAATACAAATGGAATTAATTGAAAACATTGATTTAAACGACATGTCGCGACATAAAATTAAGAAACTGTGATAAGATGGTCGTTAACACAAACTAACTTTCATCCAAAATATCATAAAATATAATATATGTATGTAAACTTTACAGTTATTAAATTTTCTTTAATAAAAACATCAAATATCCTTTAAATTTATTCTCATTTTCGATTTTGAAAAAGTAAAAATGAAATAAATTCATAAATAAATCTCAATTTAATGTCAAAAATAAATAAAGTTATAATATTGAAGTGTTGACTGATTTTTACAAGGAATTACATTGTAAATTTGTTAATGTTGAACAATATGTTACTAACTTAAATGTTGTTCTTTTTGTTGTTGTCGTTTGTGTTGTGACAAGAGTTTTGCGACAATTTCCATGTTAATAACAACAATATACTCAAATATTATGTACAATTTATTACGAATATACACACAGATCTTTCCCAACAAACACAACAACTATAACAACGACAAATTTTTGAAATTAAAAATAGACAATTATTAACTACTGATATTGTAGATTTTCATGTTCTGAGGCATATCTTGTATTATATTGTTATATAACATCTGAGAATCTATCGAATGTAAATACAATTAAAAGAAAATCCTTATTTTAATGTTGGCTGGGACAATTTTTACACATTCGCTTCAAGTTGTTTTTGTAGTTTATTACAACAATACAATCATGGCAATCATGGAACTAAGAGTTTTTACGCACACATTCACTTCACGTAAGAACGTATTGTGGTAAAGAAAAGTGGGTAAAAGAACTTTATGAAAAGTAGAAAATTTAAATAAAGTCATAACGATTTATCATAAAAGTTAGTCCCCATTGAAAACGTATTACATATTGAATGCAAAAATATTGTTAACACTTAATTTTCCTGTCTGCTCGCTCGTTTTTGTACGCTTTATAATGTGCATTGAACAGCAAATGTTAATTGGAAAAAAGTCTCAAGTACCCATTTTATATATAAGTTTAAAGCTGATTGAATATCTAATTTAAAAAAAAAAGAAATAGTCGGTCAAGACCGACGATATGATACCCTACACCATTGTGTATAAGCATGAAACACTGAATGTAAAACTAAATATACAAATACAGAATAATGCGTTGACATCTATATTATTTTATGCACTTTAGGGCGATTATCGGAAGTGGATTTGTGTGGGAGATATGGTAAATTATGGACCGATTCTCATAAAATTTGTTGTTTCCACTTATATAAAACTTATTTGTGTCCAATATTATGGGATTTATGCACGTTAATGTAATTTCCGGAAGGGGGTTTACATATTTAAGAGTTATGATCAATTATGGACTATTCCGGGAGGACATTTCTATGTGAGCTAGGTGAAATAATGGACCCATCATAACCAATTTCAATAGGCTTTATCCATTTGCCAAAGTAACTATTCGTGCCAAATTTCATCATGATGTCTAAAAAATTGCTGTACTGTTCTTTGTTCACAAGGTTTACATGGAGAGAATGAATGCAGCTTTAAGCTTTAATAAAACACATTACATATAACATAGTTTAAAATATCGAATATTTTATGCAAATTATATTTGTTTTGGTTTGGAAAAATATGATATTGTGATGCTTTTTTTAAAATCAATAAATCGTAAACATCAAAAATTTGTTTTTTTTTTATATACATATGCTAAATGACTTTATCTTTGTTTTTTTGTACTCACAACCCAAACAAAAAATCGTTATTCCACTTGTTAAATATCGAAATATTCATTTGCGATTTCATAAAGCAGGGTTTCTTACAAACTTTTGCTTCATGACCAACTTGGGATGTAACGACTTGAAGAAAACCCACTACGATTTGGAATAACTAAAATTCCTACATACCACCAATCTCAAAGTATTAATGTTTTAACGTATTCAAAATATTTCAGGTTAAATTTTAAGTTTGAATTCTTAATTTGATATGAAATTTTAATCTCAAATCTGTCTTAATCTAACCCTAGAATACTAAACCTCGAAAATGTGGCGCAACGATTGATATTTTTACGTATTTCATTACGATCGAGTGCAAGTAACACCACAAGCTTTCAAACCAACACAGTAGTCTATCGTGTGTGTCAAAGGTATTTTTCTGACTACATATTATCAAATTTTTATGTTTTTTTGCGACATTAACTAGTATCTTGATAATTTTTTCGTTTAGAGATGTGCACTTCTGACTCCCAAATAGAAAAATGGCTGGAAAAGCTGTCGTTACAGCCCAAGTGAAGCAATAAGTGACTCCATTCATATATCCAAGGACCAGCAAGAAAACTCTGAACCACAAATAAACAAAGGGAAAATATTATTGTGCAATTGCTGTCCATTATGCAAGAAGCGTATGAGTGTTTATTATTGTGCAAAATGCAATAAAACATACTTCCTGGAACAAATTACAACACAAAATGTTAATAACATATTGAAAATTCTTTATTTTTACGAAACTTAATACAAATAGCTATAAAAAAATTTGAATTGAAATGTTTCATTTTAAAGTTAAAAAAATATATAACATTTTTTTTAAATAATCTCCATTCAAATAAATGAAATATAAATTTAGTGTGATTCATTGATTTATAAAAACAATTTAATGAAATAAGGACTGCGCACGAAAAAATCTGTGCATACAAATCTGCTTATAGAAACTAAACCAATGGGCGTATTTTTTTTTTAAATTATATTTTTAATAATGACTGTTATGTTCAAATTATAAACATAAAATAAAAAATTATTTCCTGTCGGTTTTTAAGAAAATAACTGATATTTTCCAGAATTCTTTCAATTAAAGGTTTTATTGTGTTTAGGTCACTTTTTTGTTCGAATAAGTACACTTATTTTTAAACTCCGTTTCATTTTAACCTAAGCTTTTAATGTTCTTTAAATTATTTTTTACTAGAGCCCAATATCTTTCAATTGCTCGGAGCTTCTTTATTAACACTCCATTGTTTTGTTGTTGTAATGAGAAGGAGCGAGAACAGTCCAGAAAAAGCAGATACACTGCATTTTTCTGCCATACTCCCTCTAGCATCTGATACATAGAATTCCTGTCCAGGAAGATGAAAAAAGTTAGACTGTACGAACGTTTCATCGTCTATTATACACCTATCATAATTATGAAAAAATTCGTCTGAAGAACTTTCACGTTATTTTTTTACCTCCAAATTCTTTTTCTGCATTTCTATTAGGATTTTTTTTTTTTTTTTGTACTTTATAAGTCTTCAGTCTAGATTTCGTTTCAACTGTATTAAAAAAAATTCAAAGAAATTAACTTTTTGTGACACTTTTCTTTCAGAGATGAAGGGAACTCAAAATTCAAAATATATTTGAGAATAAGATTTTAAATGACTAGATAATAACTGCACACTGAAAATAAATTAATTGGAAAACATTTAAAGAATAATTTTTTTATATATAACCGATATTTAATTACAATTATTAAAAAATTAAAAATCCAACAAGTAATTCATACTTAAAACATTTTAACTTTTACTACAATTAAATTATTACTATTACAAAAGAAAATTTATACAGCTGAGCCAATATGTTTATATATGAAATTCATTTAACAAATTTGATCCACACAACTAAATTTTAGTACTATGTATTGGATAATACAACCATTATATTTATATATAAGAACAAATAAAAATTTAGTTGACATATCAAAACTGAAAGCAGATTCGTGTTTAGCACATCAAAATGCATTAAGCTCAACTATTCGTCTTTGGGGGAGGATTTTTTTGTCGACCAGTGTTATCAGAGAAGCACGCATTAAATAAATAAATAAAAAAAAAATTTTGCTAATATCTTGGTTGTTTATAAACCGATTTGATTAACTCAAAAAACCGAAATTCAAGAAAAATATTTGTGGCCGATATCTATCAAGTCCTTAGCTTATAGAAAATTGTATTTTAGCCAATTTTTCGGTTATTAGTGGACCGATTGAGTTTATTTATGTCCAGTTTTGTTTTGCAAAAATGAAATTCTTACCTTCTATAGGGTTTTCAAGAAATCGGAAACTGGTTTGATAAAATGGTTTTTTTTTTTTAAATATCTCCCCTACTTTTTATAATAACCAGAGTTGGAAGTAGTGCAATAAATTGTGAGTGCACTCAGCTTATCACTTAATCGCACTATAGTGAAAAAATTATGCAAATTGTCTCGTTGTTCTCCGCGATTTTTTTAGTAATTTCTTATATATTGTGACAATTAAATATAAAATAATAAGCGATTGGATGCTTTTGAATTTTGTTCAAAATACAAGTGTTAATATTTATTTAATTTAATATATTAATTGCTATAAAGACAACAACTATTTGTGTTAAAAAATAAGAAAACAAAAATATCCGTGAAAAAAATTCTTATAATTTCTTTAAAAGAGCATATGAATTCTCATGATGAGAGAAGGCTCAGTGTAAATGGCAGAAATGCATATATATTTTTCAACGAGCAGAGTAAAAAAAATAAAAATATATGTGATCCACAGTATCACAAAAATTATTTAACCACCAAACCACTTGAGAGAGCACGCTCTTGTTCCTCCGTAATACAATTACATGAAGAAAATATTACACAAAACAATATCACCAATTAATATTTGTTTAGAACAAAGCACAAAAGAAAACATGAAAAAACAATTATCATCAAAAACAGCAGCTTTAAAATCAACACAGCGCAGTGGTCCCAAAACGGAATTTTTTGGAAATAATTCTGTAACTTTAGAACTGCTGGATGTATTTCAATGAAATTCCTGAGGTGTATGGCAATTGACTTGGAGGAGGACAGGTTCGTAGCAGGTCTGGAGGACGAGGGGTGGACCTCCAAAGTTGGTCACTTCGGGTATGAAATTTTTTTAAAAAATCAACAACATTTCATTTATGATTTGTCTTTATAATTCTTTATAAAAAATACGCTTACATGTGTGGGTTATCTCTTTAACTTTTAGAGATATTTGGACCAAAGTAAAATTTTGATCCATTTTTGGACATGTTTTTTTTTAGTTTCTTTAACTTGGAGGCGCAATTTATGTCCTAAAATTTTTCTAAAATATTCTCTGGATTCTGTACAAAATTCTAAAGGATCATATGCCTATGTGGTTTAGATAAAAAGTTATATTATTTTAAATTAGAAAATTTGAAAAAAATTTTGATTTTTTGTGATTTTTTTCAAAAAGGTGGTAACAAATTTTGTTTCATGTTTCTAAAAGACTGGTTAATATAAATCATGTAAAACAAATCCGAGGGCAGATGGGGTAACAGTCTCCCCGCAAGCCCTATCAGAATTTCGTTAATTTTAATTTTTGTGTTTTTAGTTTTTTGTGGAGCACAAAAATGTCAAAGCTAATATTAAAATAAAAATACCGTTGAAAGTTACCTCCATATGTTGGTTAAATACACAAAAAATTTTGAATAAGCCACGCCTCTTATAACGCCAGGGTGACCAATTTACTGAAAAAAGTAAATTTTTGAAGTAAGTTTTCCCCGAACAGGAATTTTCGGTATTTTGGAGTAAAAAAATGGGAATCTATTAAGAACCATTTTTTTTATATAATACTAAAATTTCAGAATGATAGCTTTATTAATATAGATTTTATATAAATTCAAATAATATATATATATATATATATATATATATATATATATTTTTTTTTTTTTTTTTTGAAAAATAACACTAAATACAAAAATTTGTCGTTTTTTTATCAATTTAAGGAAAAAATTTAGTTGAAATACTTTATTATTTAAATATTATTATTTTTCAAGTAATAATCTTTCCAACGATACTAAATACTTGCACAAATACTTTACACAATCGTTTAAAACCTAACGAAACTTTACCTCCTTCCGCAAAATTTGCACATTTTCCTTCAATTTCTATGGTAAATATGTGCTGAAGCATTGTATATACATAAATGTACAGCAGTTTCAATGTGTTTTTTAAATAACTTTGTTTAACTTTTGAATCGTTCAATATATTTCAACTTTGGTCCAAATATCTCTAAAACTAAAAGAGAGAACCCACACATGTAAGCGTATTTTTTGTAGAGAATTATAAGGACTATCTGTGTACAAAATTTTTTTTCAATCAAATCATAAATGAAATTTTGGCGATTTTTAAAAAAAAAATACCCGAAGTGACCAACTTTGGAGATCCACCCCTCGTCCTCCAGACCTGCTACGAATCTGTCCTCCTCCAAATCAATTGTCATACACCTCAGGATTACCCATGTGAAATTTCATTCAAATACATCCAGCAGTTCTAAAGTTACAGAATTATTTCCAAAAAATTCCGTTTTGGGACCACTGTGCACAGCTAACTACTGATGATAAACCACTAACAACATCTAGTGAGAGCTTCAATATTATAAACACTAATGAAACCAGAGGTGATAAAGATGGTACTCAGAAAGGAACTATTCCGAAGCAGGGAAATAATAAGATATGTATAACAAAAACAATTGTTCCGACAGATATGTTTCGTTATGTCAGTATTAATAAAAGAAATTTAAGCCCCCAAAAGGGTGTGGTTTCTGCCAAAAAAAAACAAAAAGTAAGTGACAACCCTTTGATTGGCAATTGCTTTGCACTATTGAGTAATGATGTAAATAATCATCATAAAAAGGATGATGATTCTATTCAAAAACCATCAAAACCTCCAACAACATATATCTACGTGAGACTAGCTAAATAATTTGGTAAAATCATTTATTGATCTTGTTGGGAAAAATAGCTTCCATATTATTCCAATTAGAAAAGGTGGCGTCCAAGAGACAAAAATAGTTGTCTACACTGAGGATTGTTATAGTTACCTAAACGATAGTAAAAAAACTTTTATACGATTTTTTAGTAATTTCTTAAGAGTAGCAAAGGGTTGATTGTGGTTATTAAAGGTATAGAGTTAAGTGTTGAATAAATAGAAATCAAGGAGGCCCTGGAAGAATTGGGCTACCAAGTAAGGGTTGTTGTCAATGTTTTTAATAAAGATAAGATCCCCCAGCCAATGTTTAGGGTTTAGTTAGTGCCGGACGAAAGGAAATTAAAGAGAAACGAAACACACTATATATTCTTTGCGTTATTTGTTGAATTGTAAAATCACTATAGAGGAACTTCTTAAAAGAAAACGGGCTGTCCAATATGGTAATTGCCAAGAGTTTAGACATAATAAAAATTATCGTACTTTGCGTACATGCTTCGTCACAATGTGATATTTTAAAGGTGGCGATCATTCGGCTAATTACCACGCTTGCCCAGTTTTCAAGGAATTATTAAAGAGAAAGTGAATGTAGAAAACATGAAAATATATCATATGCCAAAGTTTTAAAAACTGGTTTCCAACAGTCTAATGTTTCCCAAAATATTGGAGGGTATGAAACATTTATGCAAACACTTACGCAGAATTTTACCTCCCTTAATCAAAATATAACAAACTTTTAAGAGCGCAGAACCAAATGATACAAATCCTCTTAACAAAAAAATTAATTATTTGAGAGAATGTTTCTAGTATGCAAATGGTACAAATCTGAAGTATTATTCTTCATGGAAAAACAGAATATCGATGTGATGTTAGTCTCAGAGACCCATCTCACCAATAAATATAATTTTTATATTCCAGGTTATTCAGTCCATTGTACGAATCATCCGGACGGTAGGACACATGTTGGTACTGCAATATTGATTAGAAATCGATTGCGACATTACGCCCTAGACAAATATTCAAAGGACTATATGCAGGCAACATCCATTCATCTTGAATGTTTTTCGCAGAATTTAACCCTGAATCAATTTATTGCCCACCTCGATTTTCAATGACCAAAGAAATCTTTGAGGATTTCTTTAATACACTAGGAGATCGTTTTTGGCGACTTTAATGCCAAACATACTTAATGGGGTTCCAGATTGATGAATCCCAGTGGTAGACAGCTACATAACGTTCTAGTTGATCGCAAAAATGGCATGAATTTTATGTCCCCTGGACAACCAACATACAGTCCGGCTGATCCTAGAAAAAATCCTGATCTTATTGATTTTGCCGTATCTAAAAATATTTACCAAAATTCGATAACTGTAGAAATTTCATATGATTTATCTTTTGATCATTCTCCAATAATATTAACTTATTATGGAAGGACTAATATACCAAAATTTTATAATAACACTTACTACACAACAAATTGGTTGAAATGTAAAAAATATATCAGTAAATGTAAAATATGGATTACGAATGATGCAGATATTTCCAACGCTTTGGTAAAACAATTAATTAAATGATTATTCCAAATCATATTCAAGAAGTTTTTCCGATAAATAAACCATACCTGGATTCTTCCTTAGTCCTAAAAAATTTAAGAAATATAAAAATTTGTACCAATCCTGGTCCTTATGGCATTCCTAGCATCATCTTGAGAAATTGTGCTGAAATGTTATCATATCCGCTAATTTATTTATTTAATAGTTCACTTAAATATGGTCATTTCCCATTGTTATGGAACAATTTCATTCATATTTCCAATCTATAAATTAGGTGGAAAATCTGAAGTAACCAATTATAGAGGTAAAGCTAAACTTAACGCAACACCAAAATTGTTCGAGCAAATTGTGACAGATATTTTTTCTCGTAATTTGTTATCCATAATATCGTCTTATCAGCATGGTTTTTGTAAAGTTCGATCGAGATGTAGTAACCTGATGGAACTGTCATCCTATATAAATGCTGGTTTCTGCAATGGTACTCCGACGTATGTAATATATACTGATTTTAGCAAGACATTTGATAAAGTTAACCATGAACTACTAATAATGAAACTTAAAGCTGTCGGCTTCAGCGTAATTTTTCTAAAATGGATCTACTCCTATTTAAAACAAAGAAAAACGCACTGTTCTTGTATAATAACTGTAAATCCAAATATAATGCTATATCTGGTGTTTCTCAAGGTAGTCAGCTTGGTACGATCCCATTCCTACTTTTTGTGAATGATCTTCCTCTAAATATTCACAGATTTTGGAGTACTTTTTTATGTGAAATTAACGTTTAACTCCCATATGCAGATAACTGCTAACAAAGCAAGTGGCGTACTTTGCTTTGATAAGTGCTTCGCAAAACAATTCAAAGATCCTTATGTCACCAAACGTCTGTATATGTAAATAAACTGGAAATTTTTGTTGTTTTGTCTTCGTGGATTAAACTGGAATCCGAATATCCGCCTTCCACCGTACCGAAGTCGAATTGTTCTAATCAGGCTGCCAACGCTGAAAAGTAGAAGAACGGTTTCTAATATATCATTTATAATTGACCATCTTGAAGGAAAAATTGATTCTGAATTTCTTTTAGCTAAAATTTCCAGTAGTGTTCCTAATCGTATGTTGAGATCCTACCACCCGTTAACCATTAAATTCTATAGATTCAATTTTGCTAACCTTGATCCATTTTATAAAATCTGTTCTGAAGTTAATTTGTTATACAATTTTGTGGGCTTCTCAGACTCACCTTATAATATAAAAACGAAGCTCCTTAGTTTGTTGAACTCCAACAATTTCTTGTATAAGTATTCTAACTTTTGTATTAACTATTTTTCTTCATAAAAATACAAAATTGTAAACTTTTCTCAGCTGCTTTTATAATATATGTAGCTGAAGTAAACAAATAAATACAAAATAAGTAAATACATATGTATGTATTTTTGATTAACTTATTTTGAGATTCATTAATAAATACTAAAAATGTTTATTAAATACTAAAAACATTAAAATATATTTCATTTTACCTAATAAAACAATCGATCTCGTTTATTTTCAAATTAGATAAAAACTGTAGAACTTATTACATTTTATCTGTAATAATTTACTAAAATTTTCCATACTTTGTTAATTTTTTTTTTTTTTTCAAAAAGGAAAAAACATGTAAAAATTATTAAAAAATACTGTGTCTTTTATATAGAGATATCTTATTTTATTCTAAACACAATAGCATTTCAAACTTTGTAAACAAAAATATATAGTATTGAAGAAAAACTAAAAAAAAAAAAAATTATCATCATACTCAACAATTCGAAAAAGATAAAGGAAATAAATTTAAAAATTGCGAATACAACGCTACATAATTTGAATTTTAATGTATTAAGAAAGCTACGTTCTTCTGCTTTGCAAGTAAGTTTAAAAATCTTAAATTGAATTAAAACTTATGAAGTTGCGAGATCCATGGTATATTAACTACCCTCAAAATTGGTTTGTATTGTTCTCAAGAAAGTCTGTAGCTCGAACGGGACATCGTAGCGGGACGAAATTTGGTACAAATATTTATCTTATATAAGGTTAGTTCAAAGACTAACGTAAACTCGAAAACAAAAAATGGGAGTGGTCCGCCCATTGAGACAGTGTTGAAACATAGATTCACAAGTGTTGACCTTAAGACTGTTGAACAAGTTAATTTCTATTAGTGATTACTTAGAAAAATGACTTTCTGCTGAGGCGTCGCCATGTGGCAAAGTAAAAATATAAATTAAGAATTCATCGAATCTGTTTTAAAATTTTGCCAATCGAACCGAATTTGTTTTTTAATTTACCCAATTTTCGGTTAACAGCAAACAAGATTTTTATACATACTAATCTCAGGAGAAGTAAAATGTTAGTATTGAAATAATATTTGATACAAATAAGCAGTTGCATGTTTTTCTCTGTCGAATGAAGCTAACGATCAAATATTTATCCGTTTCAGAAGAAATAAAGCATTTTGGTATATTGTTGAATTAAGCTATTTTTAGTGCATATTTACAGCATATTTTGTTATTTTGATGACCTTTTTATAGCATATTTTGACAAAATTTAAAATTTATGAATAGATTAATTGATCACATTTAAGCCATTTTTAATTGATCTTCATTAAAGCTATTTTGAAATGTAATATAGAGGACGTAGTAACTTTTATACTTGCCCGAATTGCATCAATTAATGATGTAAAAATATTTTTTTAAAGAAATCATATAATAATTTTTATAATGCATGACAATAAAAAATTACGGATCAAATTTGATCATTAAAATAACATTTATAAAATACTTTGTTCCATTATTCGTTTTTACTGCATATTTAATGCGCACACAGAAAAAATTATTGCCTAAAATTTTTCAATTAGCCCTGTTATTTGATTTTCTTTTAAAATTTAATTAAATGAGTAATTGATTCAATTACTTGTTAATTGATTATAAATGTTTTTGGAAAACAAAAAATTAAGTTTTTTTAAATAATTGAAAATCAAATAAAAATAAAAATTAAAAATTATAAAAATTTTTGTTCGATTTGTTCTGGTTTAAGGTCATTTTCATGATTATGAAGGAATGAAGGCAGTAATAATTTAATTTTTTGTGACAACGGAAACATCTTGCACAGGTATGTATACAAATATAGAATTTTATGTAATATTTCTTAAGACTTTCTGTAACTTTGTGGGTGCTTTCCCAGGACAATCCTCGTTGTAAATGCCTGAATGAATAGAGAAGAATCGAAGTTGCTGATACAGAGAAATGAACAGGAGATTCAACGAAAGGTAACTATAAAATTTTGTCTATGGCTCTAAATGAATTAAATACCATTTTTCCATTTAAAGTTTTGATTTTCTTTTGCTTAGATACACGGCAAAATTACGGCGTCTGTCTATGATGGAATTAAGAGAAAGGATAGATATTTAAGATCAAAAATAAAAACAGCCATACTTTTTTAAAAGTATCTTCAATTATGTTTGAAAATTTCCGAAACTTGAATTCTTAATTTAACCATACGACATTCCTCTAAAAGTTTTCTTGTACTGGTATGCTGGGAGTATGGATGGATATAATGATATTCACAAAAGACGAAAGTAATGTAAGAATTGGTATTCGAATACCAGGAAGTCATTGGCAGTGGACGATTCAAATTCGAAAAACCACAAAAGAAATAAAGAAGAATAATATAAAAGCAAATCAAAAGAAAATATGATTTAAATAAAGACAAAAAAAAAAAAAAAAAAACAGTAAAACAATTTTTTTTTTTCAAATTATCGCTTTGATATAATTAAAATACAGATATTTTTTTCATTTAACATATTGATTTATTCAATTAACACGTTGTTTAAAGTATATATTTTAAATTTTTTTTATTAACGTTGTCAGATTTTACAATTTTTAGTAATTGATATTATTAATCATTTTGGTGAGAGGTCCAAATTCAATTATTTTTTTGGTTGAATGAATTATTCGTAATTAAAATTATATTTTACTTTTTTCTGTGCATACAATACTTAAGTATTTCAGAGCATAGCCTCATATAAAAATCGGTCCACAGGTTCCATGCAACACCCTCGAAAACCGCTATGATAAATGTTATGTTATCATGTGGACGTGTTTAGCTTTTGGCTCTTTTTAGTTAATTATAGATAATAAAAACGTCAAAATAGAATTGTCTCAGTTTTGTAAACCTCGTGAGTCATTATATTATATTAGTTTACCAATAAAACCACAAAATGTTACAGTTTTCTGAATATAAGATGTTGTTGTCAACATAAATGTAGCAGGTCGCCAAATACAACATCCCAGCGATAAAAATTTCAAGCCCTCCATCGAGCAGGCTTTCTAGAAGGTCTATTTACCCCTTCTTTATAATGCTGATGCTTATGCTAACTAGCCTTCTATAGTAAGGCCTTCAAGAATGCCTCATCCTTATCTTATAAAAGATCCAATAGAGCTTCCGACTTCCCTTCTCTTAGAAGTAGAGTAGGTAGCTGTATATATTTTTTCTTAATATATTTCGTTTTAAGCAACAACAAATCAATGTATAAAAAATATACATTTGCTTGCATTTAGAAAAAAAAAAAACAAAACCATTTAAAAACCGTTACAAAAACAATATCAAAATATCAAAATTTATTTTAATTTTTGTATGTAGTTTTTAATGTAACCCAGTGGTAAAAAGAAGGGATAAAGAGCCCTTCTAGAAGGCCTTTTTTATGTCCAGAAGACCTTCTCCCTGCATTCCATGTTCATTTCATTTTTACACGCGATGTCATTGGGAGGTAGGCCTTACACATTCGCGACCCGATACAGCCCTTCTAGAAGACCTTTTTATTGAAAACTGCAAACAGGCCTTCTGTAGAAGTACTAAAAAGAGTCCTTTTACAGAAAGCCTTCTACAGGTCTACACTATTTAATAAAATATTTTTTTTTATATAAAATATAAATTTTTTTATTTCAAATTATTGTAAAATGTTTAAAACTTAAAAAAAAAAAAACAAAATTCAATACTAAAAAAACATTTCTGATAACTTTTGGTAAAACATGTTTAGTCGATATAAGACAAATTATTTGAAAATGACATTTGTATAGAAATTGTTGATTTTTTATTTAATATTCCTGAAAAAAACTTAAGATTTTTGTTAAATTACTTTGTCAAAAATATAAAATATAATATAAACGATTAAGTTTTTAATAAAATACTTATAATAAAAACCATAAATAAAAAATATAATTAACTTAGAAAATCACATCCTATTGAAACAAAGAATTGGAGACAACTAAATGATTTATCATTCTTTTTTTGGAATTTTTGCTTTGAATTTTGATATTGGTTTTGTAACGGTTTCTGCACGGTTTTGTTTTTTCAAATACTGTAGTCTTTCTTTCCTTCTAAGAGAAGGGAATTAAAACAATGTACTTTTTATAAATAGATTTGTTGTTGTTTAAAACAAGATATATTTAAAAAAAACAACTTCTTACGGTCCTTCCAAGAGAGGCGAAGTCGGAAGGTCTGTCGGATCTTTTAGAAGGCAGGGATGAGGCATTCATGAAGACCTTATTAGAGAAGGCATGTTTGCATGAGCAACTGCATCTGAAAAAAGGCCTTCTAGGAGGCCTGCGCTGTAGAGGCCTCGCAAATTTTACCGCTGGGAAGTATTTTATTGTTCACACACATTAGTATTTGACTTGGTTTTTGAGAAATCACTGTTCACATTTTAACATGTTTTTCGTTTGACAAAATATTTTCACAAATTTTTTATTTAAATGAAAATATCACACACGAACGCTTTTTAATTCAAAAAACATATAAATTTTATGAACAAATATAAATATCATTAATGACACAAATCTACAAAATCGCAAAAAAAAAAAAAAAAAAAACGAGAGAAAAAGGTATAGTCGGTCAAGCCCGACCATATGATACCCTACACCAATGTGTACATTATAAATCGGGGAGGGGTCTTTTATTAGAATTGGAGTCAAATGTGGACCGATACTCATAAGTGTAAAATAAAACATACGAATACAGAATATTACGTTGATGCTGACATTTATATGAATTTATTCACTTTTGGGGGATTCCTGAAAGAGGGCCTTATATGGGAGCTATGATAAATTATGGACCGATCTTTCTAAAATTTGGCATTATCATTTATGTTCATATAAAACTTATTTATGTCGAATATTAACTTGATACTAACATTTTATTGTTATTTATGCCCGTTAAAGTGATTTTCTGAAAAGGGGTTTATATGGGAGCTATGGTTAATTATGGACCGATCTTTTTAAGATTTATATGAAACTTATATGTGCCAAATTTCATTAAAATATTGCTATATTTAAGGGATTTATGATGGTTAAACCCTTTTCCTAGAGGACATTTGTATGGGGGCTAGGTGAAATAATGAAACGATCATAACCAATTTCAATAGGCTTCGTCCCTGGAACAAAGGAAACTTGTGTACCAAATTTCATAAATTTTGGTTCAAAATTGCGACCTGTAGTTTGATTACAAGGTTTACATGGACGGACAGACAGTCAGACGGACGGACATCGTTAAATCGACTCAGAAAATGATTCTAAGCCGAATGGTATAAATTAAGGTGGGTCTTAGACCAATATTTTTGGGTGTTACAAACATCAGCACAAAGGCATAATACCCTCCCCACCTATGGTGGTGTAGGGTATGAAAATATATCTCGAATAATTCTGCAAAATTATTATTCCTTAGGTTTAATATAGTGTAGAAAGTAAAATTAAAATTTTCCATCATATCACATTTACAACCCATTGAGGACCATAAAAAATTTTCTTCCTTTAGGAGTTTTTAGGTTATAAAATTTAAATTTAATAAAAAAGTAGAGGAAATTAGTTACTCATGTTTTATAGCCAAGAAATGGGGCTACAAAATTGTACTACTAGCTAAGTCTCTAACTTGTCACACATATCCCCTAGAAGTCTCTAAAGTTTTGAAAATCAGGACTTTCTCAATTAACGCTAATAAAACTCACGAAAAATTAGTGGTAAAAAAGTGGTTGTAGAGAGGAAATTTGTATTTGATATTTCAATAAATTATTATAATAATTTAAAATAAAAAAAAAAAAATTATTATTTTATATAAATAGAAAAATAGTTTATTAAATAGTGTGGAACAAGTTTTCCTTAATGGGGGTCCGCGGACCCCTAGTGATCTGTATCAGCATTCCAGGGGAACCGCGAGAGAGACCGAAAACGTGTATACAATTATTGTACATAATATACATATTTCGCAATTTAGTTATCCACCTACAAGTACTTGCTGCTATTCAAACTACTATAGACGTAGTCAATTTTACTTAAAAGAGGTAAAGTCTTAGGAAATGTAATTCTTAAAGCCCTATATGTCGATTTAAGTGCAGAACATATAAATCACTTCTTCATAGCTGAAGAGATTATACGATTTTTAAACAGGTGATATTTTCCTTTTATACGAAAATGAAAATTTCTAAATAAAATTTACAAAAAAAAAAAGAAAACAATTCTTATATGTATATCACTTTGCTCATATCTCAAACATTTTGTAAGGCATTAAACAATCTTAATATAATACTGCAAGGCTGACAAGTAAATACTGAATTTAATTCTATAATTTCTTTTATATGAGAAATTTCTTTATGAAAATGACATCTTCAGTGCCCTCTACTATTTCTACTGCTGAATTATATCTTGGATTCATCTGATGTATAAAAAGAACATATATGAAAAGTATAATAATATACTTGGAGTCACTTAAAGATTTTCTGGATATTATCCGGAGCTTTAAAGCAAAATTCCAAACTACTTTACTTTGTAATCTAATCAACATTGCTATTGATGACTTACACCATAATTTTCAAGAAAACGTTATAGAATTAAACAAAAATAACTCATCTGCCAAAGCTTACTTTGAATCTACTTATGTTACACTCGACTGTACCAAAATTTACCAACTTTCGAATTTTAGAATTGTTCTTTGGGTTTTTAAAACGTACTGTGTGAAATATTAGTGAAATATTTCCAAAAATGTTTAAAATAATAAAGGAATATAAAAATATGATATGTAATACGTCTATATTAGACGCTTTTATGTTTTCTATTAAATTTGTTAACGAAAGGTATTAAAAAGCTATTACCGTAAATTTCCAATGTGACCACAACCGTGGTGGATTTTGAATCGAATTTTTTCCCTTAGTGTTATAATATTTTACAATATTTCCATATGTGAGTATACGTAACACCAGTGTTGCCACTTTATGTGTAATTACACATATCGTGTGTAATTTTTATTTACATACCCATGTGTAATTGGTTTCAAGTATAATCTATGTGTAAGCACCATTAGAAGACCATATATTCATATTTGAAGGTTCAATATTATATAAAATTCAAAAAGTACCATGGAAGAACGAAAATTAGAAAATTCAAAAAATACTATTAGAAGAAGTTCCCCTCTTGTGAATTCTCACTCACTTTGGACTACATGTACTTAAGTTCATGTCTCTAAGTTTAATATAATAAAAAAAAAAATGCATTATTTAATTTGAATAAAATTTTATGTATGTATGTATGTATGTATGTATGTATGTATGTATGTATGTATGTATGTATGTAGGTAGGTAGCAGTGTTGCCAGGACTTGAGAAAAAAAGAAGCTAAAT